>CM062389.1:25514597-25835112 GCA_031304145.1 Cardiospermum halicacabum
TTAAAATAGCAAATCACGTTGTACGTGATATCAATTAAGAAGCAGTTCAAAACAATTGAATGCTGAGAGACTTTGAATGTGAAGAAAACTCTCTGAAAATAAATTACGACTCTGACGATAGAATTCTCTCTCGGTGATTACGTTATTAGACAATGAGGTATACCAAAAATTCCAATCAACAGTGATTCTTAGTTGACCAATGATATCAAAACAACAAAAACAGTACACAATCCTTCAACTTTATCTTTTACATTTACTATTTTATGTGTATATTTATTAGTTTACATTAGTATTAGAGCATGGTTACTATTTAATGGTTGCTTTAAATGCTATAATATGTTCTTAGCATGTTTATTGGTAGTGTATGATGGATATTGAATCATTGATGATTGATTTATATTTTTCATGAATTAATATGCTTGCTGCTGAATAATGTTTGCATTTTTTTGATTCTGTAATTTTTTCAAAAAATTTCAAAAATCATACCATTAAAGTCGCCTAGAAAAACCCTTCAATTTGATATAAAATACGAATTTTTTCGAGTTAAAATGAAGGAGATAACAAGTTTTTTTTATTCACGAACAAATAAACTGGATTGAAAAAGAAGATTTAAATCAGTTTTTGTCAAGAACAGTTTTGAAAACCAGTACCAGTCGCGGTTCAAGAAATTGTATTCAAAAACTATTTTTGAAAATCAGTTTTCAAAATCCAAGACCACTAACGATATCGGGACGTCGAACTGAGTGGGCTAGTACTGTCTCGACAGTCGTCGGTGGTCAGAAACACCGCGTGTGGCGTGCACGAGCCGGCGGGGCACGTCGGCTCTGGCCATGCGATTTTTCGCCCAGTCAGCGCTGACGTAGCGCCTCGCCAGCATCCGCATGTACGTCTGCATGTACGTCCATGTGGTGCCACATCAGCATGGGGTTTCCCTGTGGTACCGGCGCATCGCCAGTTTCTGACAGCAAGAAAAAAAAAAAGGATAATTTTTTTTGTGTGTTCTATTATTTTTTTATTGACATTGTTTGTTATTTTTTTTAGTTCGTGTCATTTTTTATTTATTTATTTTTTTCATATACTTGCATCCATAGTGCATTATTGTATATTTTTTTGCACAGGATGGATCTCTATTGACTCGGTTTTTTCTACAATGGATTCAAGATTCATCACAAAGTTGCTTTCTTTTATCTGTTCCAGAAGTTTAGGTCAGCTTTAATGTATGCAGCCCCTCCTAAAAAGGAGCATCCTATGGGGATTCATGATGAACTTCCCCTTCCTCATAAGATTATTCCACCAGAGCTACCCATTCCCTTTGATCACCCTGAGGATGCAAATAATATAGAGATTGAGGTTCCACTTATACCTGAGGATGAAGATGTTCCACTTAAGCCAGCAAATTCGGAGATTGTGATCATCTTAGATGATGAGGATGACACGCCTGTAGATCCTATTATTGAGGATTTAGATGATAATGGGGATCATATGTCTACTGAAGTATATGAGTCTGAGAGGATTTTGATGATACTCCATATACTCCTCACATCCGCTCTCGTGTGACACCTATTGATTTACCTTCAAGCCGTTTGAGGAGTAGGACAACCAGTCTTCCTGGTTCGAGAATGAGAAAACCTATTAAGATTCCTAGTTCTCCTGAATATGTTCCTGAGACTCCCATTTCAGATTACACTCCGGCATCTCCTGGCTACACTCCCCTTAGTCTAGGTATAAGGGACATCCCTGAGTATACACCTCTTAGCCCTAAGTATACCCCTACCACACCTGAGTATTCTCCTACTAGTGCTACTGATCACATTCCTTACTCTGTATTTGGGGATCTATCTCGGTTCCCTAGTTATTATTCTGCCTTGCAGCTGAGTAGTTTCGTCACTAGAAAGACAACACATGATGATAAAGTTGGGTCGAGAGAGTTTGAGTTGTAGTGATCGTACCATAGATTTCTGAGCATATAGATTGGTGAGAATCTGTCATACCTCACTAGCAGATGAGGAGTGATTTACTTGGCTAATAACCTGATCCCTAATGGTTGTAAGTAGCCAACAAAGCAATAATTCATCGGTTCTAATCCAAAGTTTATATGCAGGATTATCTTCAGATTTTTCAACAAAAGCAACTGAACCCGATGCAGTAGAGAGAAAATTTATTGGAGCATCACCAAGAAGAATATAAAATTATAGATCTAATGCTCGGATGATGGTAAGAACTTGTGCACACTAGTTGAGAAGTTTTGCCGATCAAGCTTCAAATGGAGATTAAACTTAAGAGCTTTAGCAAGAGACGAGAGAGAGATAACATCATATGCACCTTTTGATTTATCAGAAATATCAGATGTAGATGTATATGAATCATCCATGGGTTTTTGTTTTTTTTAATGAAGATATAAAGATACGTTTGTCTATGTATGTGTATGCTCTGATACCATGAAAACAAAGTAAAAAAAAAAGTATGTATATGAATATTTTTTATTGATTATTTTTCTCAATAAAATGATACATATTTACCGTGCATATGGGTGAAACAACAGCTGTATAATGACGACATAATTTTCTATTCAAATGACGCATGTTTCTGGAATGATCTAAAGATGAGCCTTTTATACTCTTCTCAAGATGTATAAGGTTCAGGAGGTGGTGGACCAACAACCATCTCTTTGTTGGGACGAATATCATAAATAGTAGCAAGTAACATCAAATATTACTGGTATGTAGAGATTTGTAGCGCCAGTAGCCCTAAAAGAACTTTTCTTCAAAATCAATCTTGTATTATAAAAAATAAAATAATAGTAAATAATTTTAAAAATACTTCATCTGTATCATTTTAGTTGTAACATTTCTTTTTGGCACGCTATCCAATACTTAATTTTAGTGGTAAATATATTTAATTATACACAATTAAAAATTATAATAATTATATATTTAGAAAATAGATATCAAAACGAATAAAATAAAATCCCACTTGATTATATTTTTCCTTATACATAATAAACAATATATGAAATAAGTACGATGGATGAATAGTATTTACTATGTTAATATTGCAACTAAATTGATACGGAGAAATTGTTACTTTATAATTTTATTTAGTGAAAATTCTTTTAAATGAGCTCTTTAAAGTTCAAAATACAATTATAGGTCTGTTTTGAAAAACATACAAAAACAGACTTTTAAAAGTTTAGTTTTCACTCCATAGACCAAGTTTCTCAAAATACCCCTGAAACTTTACAATTCACAGATATTGTGAATTACGCTCACAGCCTGTGAATTACGCTCACAGCTGTAAATGGCTTATGCAGTGAAAATCAAACTTTAGTTTTGCAAACTTTTCAAAAGTGGCCTATTATGGCATAGTAAACTTTTTATGACCTATAAAAATAAAATTTCCCTTTTATTTATCATTTAAAAAAATTCAATTCTAAAATTCATTTTACTAACCTTATTAGTTCCGTAAATAAAATCACAATAAGTGAACACAGGTGCGAAATTACTTCTACCGCGTCCAACCAAATGATGATAATCGTGATAAGAAGTTCCTCCATAAAACGGAATAAATCGAGAAAGACTCCAAGGAAATTCAAATCTAAATCACTCATCCACATATATAAAATAAGTATTAATTCACAGGAAATGTATAGGTAAATAATAGGAAAAAAAAAAAAAAAAAAAAAGTACCCGGTGTGTGTTTCAATGGCTTCGAATTCCCTGATACCGAACCATAACCAGTAAGTGATGATATGTGCAGGAATGAAAACAGGTCCAACCAAGGAAGGAAAGCCAGAAATCAAAACCTCGGCCCAGTGAGCATATAGCGCCGAGTATCCAAACGGGGCAGTGTGTTGATGGTGGACATAATGGATTTTCTCATACGCCCATTTCGTGTGCATCCATCTATGGATCCAATAGTTGAAATAATCATCGATTATAAAATAGACCAATATTTGCCAAAACATTTCCCATTTCGACGGTAGTGGTAAACTTGTCCGAATCCCTATCACCTGTTTCGAAAACACAACTCATTCTTCAGTTGTTAAACATTGGTTGAGATGAGCAGCTAATAGATTATTACCTTAACATGAGAAAAGGTTATGAGTTGAAGAGGAGCTGCGACGAGAAGAAAAGTGGAGAGAACATACTTGTAGCATTTGAAAACACCTTTGGATGATGTCGTCACTTTTGGTTGGATCTTGTACTTATTGCCACTCACGTGCTCGATCAAAATGTATGGAATAGGAAGCAGTGTGTAGAACAGGAACAAGAATAGGATGTTGAGAGAGTGAAGATAGTGATCAGGTTTATCTGCTGTGTACTTCAAATACAACTTCTCTGCAATGCTTAGCTCTCTTCCTATAGCTGCTTCTGCTTCTTCTACATTTTTGTAGGGTAGCATTTTTTATTTTTTCTTTTAATCAAAATTTGGGTTTTGATATAGGAGTGACTGTGTTGCTGTTATATATGTATTAGTTTGGTTGTGCCATCTGTAAATGAGGTATAAATAATCGTCCTCATTGAGGCCGTGATCCTTAAATAATGGCCATACCACCTCATATTTCAGATTTATTTATTTATTTATTTTAAAGTCAACCGTTGTATTTTGCTCTTCCTGATTTTTCCCTGATAGAGATGTTTTTTTTTTTTTAATTTATTTTTTTAAAAAAAATATATAACTTTAAAAATTAGTGGGATTTCCCCCAAAATTTGACGTCCATTTAAAATTGCTTTTATTTTTATTTTATAAGAATAGTATAAGTTTTTTTATAAAATTAATATTTTTAATTTTAATTTTTTTTTTACGATATTAAAAGTTTTTCTAATTAAACACCAACAATTACTTAAACACCAGTAATTAAATATGAAATCCCAGTTAATTCAAATTTAATTTTAAATAAAGTAAAAATTAGTTCGCCAAAAAAACAATAATATATAATTTTCTGCCAAAAACGTGAACTAAAATTGAATTTAACTATTTAAAATTTAAAGTGCACATCTTTGACTTCTTCTCTAAGAAACTAGACAATTGACTCGGTCGATGCGCGAGGATAATTTTTTTTATTATTATTAATTTATATATTTTATTCAAGTAATTAATAATGATAAGTAAATGGTTTAAATAATTTAAAATATAATATAATATTATATATGTATGTATATATATATATGAATTATATTAAAAATGAAAAATATAAAAATAAAAATAATAAAATAAAATTTATCTTCTCTAAAAAATCATTTTAGGAATAGGAGTATTCTATTAATTTATTTAAAGTTCATTATCTATTATTTTTTTAAAAAATTATTGTTTATTATAAATATCATGATGAAAATAAATGTTATAATTTTCAATATATAACATTGATTATTTTACCAATATTTGAAAATCAATTAACAATGTTTTTTAAAAATAAAAAAAAAATTGGGTTTTGAATTATAAACTAATATTATCTTATTACATATCACATATGTTTTGTATCATTCCTCAAATCATATTATGAAAATTTAATTAATACAAAATTTTCAATTGTCACTTTAATTATATACTACCTCCGTTCTAAAATAGGTGAAACATTAGCATAGTATTCACTATTTATCAATAAATTTGTTTCACATATTGTTTCCTATCTATAAGGAATAATATAGTCGAAGTGGATCTTGTTTTATTTATCTTAATGTCTATTTTTCATATATTAAATTATTATAATTTTTTATTGTACATAATTAAATATATTGGATAGCGTGTCCGCAGGGAATGTTTCACCTATTAAAGATTATATAGGACTTAACTATTAAATGATTTTATGATAATTTATTTAATTGATACCGTTGATCTCATGAATACATTTACTTACTAAACTTATCAAATAAATCAACAATCATAAACTTATTAAATAAATCAATAACTCATGCTTTTAAAAATTTAACAAAACGGTAAATAAATAAATAATCAAACAAATTAATTTAATTTATTCATTTGTAATATTATTTTAAATATTTTATTTTTTAAACTAATATTAAAAAAGTATGATACACTATCCAAAATTATAGTTCAAATAATTTCAGGGCAGGAGGTTCTACTTTTATATATAAAACTCAATGAGTTTCTTTTGGCGGGGACCTACAAATGTGGAAAATTACCACAAGAACAGTGATCAAGATACCATCATCAATGGTCATTTCATTTTCACGTTTTGCAAACAAACGTCACCTCTGCTTTCTTCATTACCTATCAAGCTTTCAATTTTTATTATTATTATTTTTTATCAATTTCCTTATCTTACATACAACATTGTTGAAGTTCAACTTTATAAACAATCAATGAATCATCCCAAAAGATCCACCCTCTATCACAAACTTCCTACTAACCTTTCACATTTCCATCTCTCTCTCTCTAACCTATCTACCAGAAATAGACACTGAATCATCCCAAAATATGGAATGAAGATCAATCTTCCATCACAAACTTCCAACTAAACTTTGACATTTCCATCATTTTCTCTCTAACCTCACTGTACTATCCATTAAACAACCAATAACTCTCACAATCTCATCCATCATCACAAGGTTAGCATTCGCCGAGTGATTCAACCTCATTTTCACAGCTAATCCCAATTCTTTCACCATTTTGAAAGCATTGAAATGTTGTTCATCATCAACAGGCCATTGTAGCAATTGGGATACCATACCATTATCTCTCTAAGATTGAATTCCAACCACAGTGAGATACAAACCAACCAATTGCTTTCTTGGCTAAGATCTCCGGCTGCGGAGCCCAACCACATATATATTCTCTATTTCTAGTCTTCTCTAGGAATTCATTTGATAAAACATCAGCATGTATAGTCTGATTGTATAAAATTTCAGGGCCAAACGACCATGGAAACTTGCAGTCACTTTGCTGAAGTGCAGGTGCTATCTCTTTCACTTGTGCTAGAGTGAAGCTACTTTGACTTCCGAAATAGAGAAACAAATGATGATCCAGTCCGAGCATCAAGCCAGCTCAAGATTGTCAGGCACTTCCCCTTATCCATATCAGGATTGTCTGACTCTGTGGAACTCTAGAACTGTATACATTCTTGGATAAGTGTAGTTCCCGAGAAGCAGTTGACTGCACCTGGCTCAAGCTAAGTAAGGGGGAAAACGTGTTTACCATTATGCCAGGTGCAGTCAACTGCTTCTCTCGAACTACACTTATCCAAGAATGTATAAGTTCTAGAGTTTCAAAGTCAGACTAATCATGATATGGATAAGGGGAAGTCCCAGACAATCTTGACTATAATTATCAAAGCTTACTGGATTACCAAAAATATTCTCATTTTTACCTTTTTCACTTTCCGATATCATTGGTGCCCCACCATTGGCACTCATGTCCACGCTTCCAGAAAACTCCATAGAATTATCTATTAGGCCACTAAAAAAAGTCTGAAAATACAAACCAAAATTGTTCCCATTTTGCTCAGCAAAATTAACAAAAGAGGAACATCATCTGACCTCCTTAACCATGAATCCGTTTTCATTACTTATAGCAGAATCTGACACATTTGCAGCCTAATCTCCTCTTTAATACCACTACTATCATGGTTCGATTCAACCACTACACTTTCGATATTCAAATCACTCAACTGTTTTGGCAATGAATTTCTTGCCAATATCCTTTTTGTGGCCCAATCCTCCACCATTTAGTGTCAGGCATGCAAAGTGATGACTGTAATCTGAATCAGTAGATGAATCTTCAGGAAATTTAGCCAATAAAACACGTTAAAAAATATATATAACTTTGAGTAGGAAAAGGTCAAAAAGAGTCCAAACCAATCAAATCCAAATTTAGTAATGATAGTGAGAAAATAAATCCAGACAGCCCAAATTGATAGACAAATTCTTCACCTTTTTAATTTTTTTTTTCTGAATTATCCTTCTAATTTTAGAATTTGGAGTGATCATAACAGATTTCCACCTTTCACTTGTAGCAATCTGTGAAAATTGGATATTCAGTTATATGATAAGATTAAAATTGCATTTTGATTATATATACTGTCACATCTTTCTCGCCTATGAAAACACCACCAACAGCAGCCACCTTTAGCCCAACATAACCTATTCTACATGGAAAGGAGTTAGTTCTCATTTCCAAGTACTTTTTATAAATAATCTCCACAACTTAATACCAAAATATATAGGTTTGCCTTAAAGCAAATGTAACAGAATAGTAGGATCTAAAAAACCCTTGAACATGTGGTAAAAAACTCACCAATCTAGTCCCGATCTTCAGGAAGGTAAGACTCAAAGCCCAGCCCTAATATAAGAGAAAAACTGGACTTTCATTGACGGGTACTGGCATTGGCACAATAACAAAGAGCTGAAACAACAGACTGGTCAACACTGAAATGACAAATATCTAAACGAAACAACCGCCAAAACCCGAGGAGGGTTACGACATAGAAACACAAAAGAAAGGTTTTACCAAGGTTACATAAATAGAATACTCACAAGAAAACCAATGCTTAAATACCTTACCCATTTTGACAACAAAGCAGGTCTCATAATAACAATGCCACACCATTTCCAAATTTGAACCAATAAAACTGTAGCCCACTTGGTTCTATTGTGTTCAATCGAATATCTGGCTCCAAGCAATCCACTTCTTATGATGAAAGCGTACTATGAAGACAAAAGTAAAATATACTCATTAGATTAAGAGTTAAAATGGCCCTAATTTGGATTACTCAAAAGCCAAAAAGGAAAAAATGATTAATATTTATAACTGCAGTAAATCAAATAATAAAATAATCAATTCTTTATTTACCATCCAAGACTGACCTAAATTCAAAATCACTTACAAACTTTGGCCACAAACTCATTAAAAAAAAATGAACTTTCGCAATCTTGCTCTATTCTGTAATTACAAACATGCGACGACACCAATAAAAATAACCCACCAGCAGCAATAGTCAGAGAAAAAAAACCACACAGATACCTCTGATGTATTGAAGGCGGCGACAATAATTTTGACCTCGTTCACCCTATCTACACTAATATCTTCTGATCCCATAAACTAACGGGATAGGCATGTTCCACCGCATCCATAATTGTAGACCAGTACGCAGTACATATGTGCATCGCAATGATAGCAAATCTCACCCAAATCCCCAGTTAAAATAGTGAAGCTAGAGTTTGGAATTGGAAAACTAATCGGTTGATATTGATTTATGTATGTAGAATTTCTTTTGTGAAAAGAATAAAACGTTCCTGTGAAAGTAATGCAGTGAATTTAATCGAGGGAGGGGAATAGAAAGTGATAAAGTTAGCGGAGAAAGAATTTAATTGAGGGAGAGGAATAGAAAGGGAGAAAATTAATGGAAAGAGGGAAATAACAAAATTGAAGAGGTTAATAAGGGGGAGAGCAAGAGAAAGCAGTGCAAGTTTATGATGAGGTATGAATTGACCGCTTCATGGCATATTATAATTGGATGAATACCCGCCTTTATACATATTGAAATCCTTCTGGAGAAATGAAGTGAAAAGAGTTTTAAAAAATTAATATGGGAAAGAAGTTTTGAAGAATACAAGTGTCATCATCTAATTGGTACAATATCTTCAATTTACAAAACTTGAGTTTTTTGAGGTTTTTCAACTCAAAGCGGAATTCTCAAGCATCCACGTCATTTTCGTGGGTCCCACTTGAAGTTCCGCTTTATATATATATAGATAGATGTATATTGAGTGTAATCTACCATTATGATATGGAATCCATTAATTAAAAATTTATTCACAATTTGTGTTATGGGGTATTATCGAAATATACGATGATATTCGTATATATAATTTATATTTTTATTATAATAATAATTAATAACAAGAAAAATAATATAATAAAAATATGTATATATGATCATATTTTACTTATAACTAGAATTTTGGACCCGTGCGTAAATATAAACTAAATATGTATTTTTGAAAATTTTTACAAACAACAAATAATCAAATGTGAAGTTTCTTACAAACAAATAATATATCACGGGATATCCTGATTAACTGACAATAAAATTTAAAATAGTAAAAGCAAACGAAATCTAATAGATGAAAAAAGAAAAGACTAAACAGATCTAATTAGATATGAATCTCTTTACACTCTTAGTCAATTGTATCATGCAAAATTAAGTGAATCATTCTTAATTCCTTTGGTGCAACTCGTGATGAAATACCATTCATCAAAATCAATACATATATTAGTATTTGTAATTTTATTGCTCTAAGAAAAGAAAATATAATTGTTTAACTTATCAGATAAATTACATAAATTTGGTGTTAGACAACATTCAGTTGTTACCTTTATCAAGTGCTTCGGAAGACATCTTTGGATACAAATTTGATTATGAATTTTAGTACTATACTATGCTTGTCTAAAATAAGTATTTTTTAGACCTTTAAGATTAGTTGCTCAAGATACAACGACATATAATTGATTGTGCCTGAAAATATGTCTTTTGAGATAGAGACCTACATTATTTAGAGATTGTCCCTGACTCTTATATTATTATGGTTATTGCTAAATGATACTGAGATAGGAAGCTGTCTCCTCTTAAATTTGAACAATAATATTGAAGCTCATGGTGTCAATGTAAGTTACAGTATCAGCATCTTCTGCCAACAGTTAGACCTTGAATCACATTAACTTCCAATACTCTTATTCCTAACCTTGCAAGGATCAACCTTGTACCATTCCATAATTCTGCCGAGTGATCAATATTTCGAAATAGCATCGCTGATATACCAACTTTGAATTTAAGTTCATGAAGCGGTAAACCCGAGCACTTAATGCTATTTAAGAATTTTAGAGTGTAAAAGTCAGTAAATATATTGATCGTCGTATCAGCTTGGCGCGCCGAATCCAAACTTTGGTAAATCCTTTCATTAGTAACATTCATCGATATCATGTAATTATTTACCTCTTCCACCAAATCCAACATCAGAGTTAGTATAGCACGCTCTTGCAAGTATGTAGGATCATTAATGTACTGATCAAACGAAATATATAATGCTTTTACTACAGAACCGAGCAGATTAAGAGATTCTTCTATCAACAGATCTTTAGGCATATTAATTTTAGATATTTTTTTCCTCATATAGTACCATCACCGACGCTTAAAATCTAGTCTGTAAAGTTTTTAAGAGTAGAGGACTCTGTGGTTAATGATATTGATTGGAGTATCATATTCTTAGTCAATATCAGAATCATGTAGTACTCCTAGAGAAATGAAAAATTTAAATTGCATTGACCACCACTTGGCTTCTACTACCTTTCGTATGGCAGACATAATCTACCTAAAATCTCCTCGTGTAACAATAGTCTTGCTTTGAACAATAGATTCTCATTTTCGGGGTCAACTATTCTCATCGAGTCCTTGAATGTCTTGTCTACTGCCCCGAAGAAATGCTTGTGCACTATTGGCGGCTCATTCCATATGGTTAGTTTTGCTTATGCACCATTGGCGCCTTATTAAGTCCTTCAATGTCCTTTCTACTGCCCCGAAGCAATGCTTGTGTACCATGGGTGTCTCATTCCATATGATCAGTTTGTCATTATAAATAACTCGGCCTTTTGGTATCCAAGATGGATGTTATATATTGAATCTACAGTAGGAGTTAATGGGATGGAGAATGTGGAATGTGCAGTCTTTCAATGTCATTGAATGTATTGTCTACTGCCTCAAAGCAATACTTATGTACCACTGGTGTCTTATCCCATATGATTAGTTTTGCCTTTATAAGTAACTCAACTCGTGGCTTCCAAGAAGGACTTTACATATTAAATCTTCAAGAGAAATTAATAAGATGGAGAATATCAAATGTGCAGTCTTTCCTCTAGGTAGTAGAAGTGAAGCAATTCCACTTGGGGCTGCCGGTAGTATAATTTGATTCTGCAATTTTAGAGCTAAAGCTAAACTTATCCACACAAAAGTTTCTCGTGTACCTCCTTAGCTATATAGAAAAAATAAATCTCCTTTTCCATTACTCACACCATCAATGATCATGTTATACACAAGTTTTTGTTCATTTGTCATATTATTCTCAAAGTTATCATGGTCACTTTTCAATTTTAAAAACTTAAAATTGAATCCAAAATCTAAAATATTTTAAACTTTTATTTAAACATACAGCGGCAAATACCTTTTAATTGTACAAAGGGCACCAATGCCTTAACTATTGATATAAAAACTAATTAAATAAAAAAATACTCATTTATATAGTAGTGGCGAAAATAATTAGTGAGTTACGCTTTCGATGTGGGATAAAAATTAGATGAAATATAACATATAATACAAAAATATAATAAAATATATTATTAATGACTAAATAACCTAATGATTAATTAATACTTATGTGTGAATATGTAATTTAATATAAAGATGTTTACATGTTTTTTTAGAGCGCAACTTGTCATAACGTGATTAATTAGCTTTGTTAGATTTCTCATTTTATTATAATAGAGATAGAGATATTATAATATTGATTTTAGGTTTGTATCAATTTCAAAAACTTAAAATTGAATTCAAAATCCAAAATATTTTAAACTTTTATTAAAAACTATAACGACAACTAACTTTTAATTATACAAAAGGCAGCAATGCCTTAAAAGTCGATATGAAAAATAATTTAATTAAAATTTCATTTATATAGTAGTGGCGAAAATAATTAGTGATTTACGTCTCCGATGTGGGATAACAATTAGTTGAAATATAACATTTATCAGAAAAAGAATATGTTTTTTAAATAATAAAATAACCTAATGAATTAATTAATAGTTATGTGTTATTATGTAATTTAATATGAAAATATTTACATATTACTTCTTTGGAGCACCACTTGTCAACACGTGGTTAATTCGCTATGTTATATTTCTCCTCTTACTATAATAAAGATAAAGATATTATAATATTGATTTTTGATTTGTATCAATTTTGGAAACTTAAAATTGAATTCAAAATATAAAATATTCTAAACTTTTATTAACTTATAGTTGCAAGTACCTTTTAATTATATAAATGGCACTAATGCCTTAAAGGTCGATATGAAAAATAATTCAATAAAAATGTCATTTGTATAGTAGTGGAAAAAAAGAATTAGTGAGTTACGCTTCCGGTGTGTGATATCAATTTGTTGAAATATAACATATAGTAGAAAAAAATAAAATAATATATTTTAAATTACAAAATAACCTAATGAATTAATTAATATTTATGTGTTAATATGTAATTTAGTATAAAAATGCTTATATGTTTTTTTAGAGCGCCACTTGTCAGCACCTCATTAATTCGTTTTGTTAGATTTCTTCTTTTTTTTTATATAATGGGGATAAAGATATTATAATATTAATTTTTGGTTAGTATGTATTTTAAAAACTTAAAATTGAATCCAAAATCTCAAATATTTTAATTTTTTTTATTAAAATTTACAACATCAAGTACCTTTTAGTAGTGTAAAGGGCACCGATATCTTAAAGGTCGATATGAAAAATAATTCATTAAAAATTTCATTTATATAGTAGTGGCAAAAATAATTAGTGAGTTACACTTCTGATGTGGGATAAGAATAAGTTGAAATATAAGATATAATATAATAAAATAAAATAAAATATTTTAAAAGAAAAAATAATCAAATGAATTAATTAATACTTACGTGTTAATATGTAATTTAATATAAAAATATTTACACATTGTTTTATCATAACTCCACTTATTATCACGTGGTTAATTTGCTTGGTTAAATTTCTCATTTTATTACAATAAAATTATTATAACATTGATTTTGGGTTTTATAATTAAATCCAAAATATAAAATATTTTAAAATTTTATTAAAACTTACCGTGGCAAGTACCTTTTAGTGTGTTTGGGAAAGCTTTCAGTTAACGTTTCAGATAGCGTTTAGATTATATATTAGTCTTTTAAAAAAATGTGTGTTTGGTAATAGTATTTAAAAGTAGCATTTAGTATTTTAATTAGAGTTTAAGATAGCGTTTAAAAAAGTTATAAAAATAGCTTTCAACCCAAACGTTAATAGTGATTTTCTTTATTAACTTTTATTTTATAATTAATTACATCATTATCTTTTAAATTATATTTATATCTATAATAAATTTTAGTAATTTTATATTTAACAGCTAATTTAAAAGTTAAAATTAATATCAAACATTCAATCCAACGGCTAACTTAAAATCTAACTTTATGGGTAATTTAAAATCTAATATAATAGTTAATTGATAACGTTATGTGAAACGCTGATCTAACAACTAATTGAAAATCTAATACCAAACGTACTCTTAGTTGTACAAAGGGCAACAATGCCTTAAAGGTCGATATGAAAAATAATTCAATGAAAATGTCATTTATATAGTAGTGCTGAAAATAATTAGTAACTTACGTTTCCTATATAAGATAACAATTAGTTGAAATATAAAATATGGTAGAAAAAATAAAATAAAATATTTTAAATTACAAAATAACCTAACAAATTAATTAATACTTATGTGTTAATATGTAATTTAATATAAAAATACATACGTGTTGTTTTTTGGAGCTCGACTGTCACCGCGTGATTAATTCACTTTGTTATATTTATTTTTTTAATAAAAATAAAGATATTATAATATTGATTTTGGGTTTGTATCAATTTTATAAACTTAAAATTTAATCCAAAATATGAAATATTTTAAACTTTTATTAAAACTTACAGCTGCAAGTACCTTTTAATTGTACAAAGGGCACCGATGTCTTAAAGGTATGAAAAATAATTCAGTAAAAATGGCATTTATATAGTAGTGGCGAAAATAATTAGTGAGTTACACTTTCGACGTGGAATAACAATTAGTTGAAATATAACATGTAGTAGAAAAAATAATATCCTTTAAATGATAAAAATAACTAATGAATTAATTAATACTTAAGTGTTAATATGTAATTTAATATAAAAATGCTTATGTATTGTTTTTTAGAACCCTACTTATTAACACATGATTAATTCACTTGGTTAGGTTTCTCCTTTTATTAAAATAGAGATATTATAATATTAATTTTGAATTTGTATCAATTTTAAAAATTTTAAATTGAATAAAAAATGTAAAATATTTTAAACTTTTACTAAAACCTACAGCGACAAATACTTTTTAGTTGTACAAAGAACGTCAATATGAAAAATAATTCAATAAAAATCTTATTTATATGTAATGGGAAAAAAACTTAGTGAGTTACGTTTCCGATGTAAGATAACAATTAGTTAAAATATAATATATATATATATAGTAAAATAAAAAATAAAATAATATATTTAAATGACAAAATAACCAAATGAATTAATTAATACTTATTTTTTAATATGTAATTTAATATAAAAATACTTGTCATCACGTGGTTAATTTGCTTGGTTAGGTTTTTCCATTTATAAAGATAAATAATAAGAACAGAGATAAGATAGAGAAGCTTCTTATTTATTTTGTTTATATTGAATTGGTTTGACTTTTAAGAACGAATTGGTTTGATTTTTTAGATTCTATGATTGCGATTATAAAATAATTTATTTATGAGTTATTTTCATTTTTGTTATTTTATAACTTTTATTTACACCGTACAACCCAACTTAAAAATTTTTGCAAAAGTAATCTTTCAAACTTTCACTTTTCAAAAATGAACCAAATTGACCATTTTATCCTTCTGTGAATACCTTTTACACTAATCTATGAGTGAAGAGAATTTCTGGAGGTGTGAATGTCTATTTTTAAAAATCAAAGTTTGGATGACTCAAATTAGAAATAATGTTTTGTTGGTTTAGTTTTGAATTTTTAAACTTTGTAAAATAATTTATTCAATCATATTTTTAATTTTAAAAAATTATAAAATATGTTTGGTTAAGCTTCTTCTTTTAAGAATATGGTAAGTAAATTTTAATTTTAACCAAACATATACTATTATATATATACATATAATTATATATATATTGAAAAAACTTCTATTGTTATTATATATAATAATATAATGATAATATAGATTTTGGATTCATGTAAAATTTAAAATTTTAAATTTGAATCTAAAAAACTGAATTAATATAAACTCATTTTTAAATCTCTTGTGGCAAGTAGCTCTATTTAATTTACAAAGAGCACCAATGCCTTCGAGGTCGATGTGAAAACTAATTGAACAAAAATCTCTTTATATAGTGGTGGAAAAAAATAACCAGTGAGTTGTATCTCCGATGTGGTGTAACAATTAGTGTAAATATAAATTTGAATATTAGAATTTATTACATAATCTGTGAAAAATGTGGAAATTTATTAAAATGTCGAAATAACCAATTTAGTTAATTAAAATTAAAGACTAAAAAAGTAATTTTATAAAAAATATGACGTGTCACATTTTTATAAAGCCACTTGTCAGCACGTGGTTAATTGGCTTTGTTAATTTCCTCCTTTTATTATAATAGAGATAGAGATATACATATAATTATATATATATATATGTATATATATTGAAAAAATTTCTATTATTATTATATATAATAATATAATGATAATATAGATTTTGGATTCATGTAAAATTTAAAATTTAAAATTTGAATCCAAAAACTGAAATAATATAAACTCATATTTAAATTTCTAGTGGCAAGTAGATCTATTTAATTTACAAAGAGCACCAATGTCTTCGAGGTCGATGTGAAAACTAATTGAACAAAAATCTCTTTATATAGTGGTGGAAAAAATAGCCAGTGAGTTGTATCTCCGATGTGGTATAACAATTAGTGTAAATATAAAATTGAATATTAGAATTTATTATCGAATCTGTGAAAAATGTGGAAATTTATTAAAATGTCGAAATAACCAATTTAGTTAATTAAAATTAAAGACTAAAAAAGTAATTTTATAAAAAATATGATGTGTCGCATTTTTATAAAGCCACTTGTCAGCACGTGGTTAATTAGCTTTGTTAATTTCCTCCTTTTATTATAATAGAGATAGAGATATACATACAATTATATATATATATATATTGAAAAAACTTCTATTATTATTATATATAATAATATAATGATAATATAGATTTTGGATTCATGTAAAATTTAAAATTTAAAATTTGAATCCAAAAACTGAAATAATATAAACTCATATTTAAACATCTGGTGGCAAGTAGCTCTATTTAATTTACAAAGAGCACCAATGCCTTCGAGATCGATGTGAAAACTAATTGAACAAAAATCTTTTTATATAGAGGTGAAAAAAAATAACCAGTGAGTTGTATCTCCGATGTGGTATAACAATTAGTGTAAATATAAAATTGAATATTAGAATTTATTACCGAATCCGTGAAAAGGTGGGGATTTATTGAAATGTCAAAATAACCAATTTAGTTAATTAAAATTAAAGACTAAAAAAGTAATTTTATTAAAAATATTACGTGTATAAAGCCACTTGTCAGCACGTGATTAATTGACTTTATTAATTTCCTTCTTTTATTATAATGGAGATTATATTTTTAAATACTATTTTATGTTAAAACAAAAAATATGATGGTTAGTTTATATGTGTATAAAATCTAGACATTTCTAAAATGAGAGAGAACTTCCCGTTTATAAAATTTTTAAAAAATAAATTCAAGATTTTTTTTTTTAGTTAAGTAATAACATATCATATAGTTAAAAATTATTTTTAAAAACTCTTCATTTTACCTTATTATTATTATTATTATTATTATTATTATTTATTTTTTTATAAATCCAAATTCAAAATAATGAGTGTAATAATGAGTGTATGGATTATATTCTATGAATTATATCTAGTTATTTTTTTTTGAAAATTTATAAATTAAAAAAAATTTATTTACTAATTTTAATATTTTCTTAAAAAATTGGTTAAATAATTTTATAATATATATATAATTTATTTTGGTTATTTAATTTAATTTTTTAATTTTATATGTTATATAAACAAAATAATTTTGTATTTATTATTATATTACAATTATATTTTTTTATAATTACAATTTTATATTGTTATTGAATATTAATATTTTTTTAATTTTTTAAAATAAAAATTAATTAAAAATAGTATAAATATAATATATTTAAAATTATTTGAAAAATATATATATTTCAGTTTCAGAATATTTAATTTAATTTTTTTACTTAACATTTAAGTTAAATAATTTTTAATATTTATTTTATTATTGAATGTTAATAATTTTGTAAGTTTTTTAAAAATAAAATTTAATTTAAAGAATAATATAAATACAATCAAAAGATCAAACTTATAAATTTAAAATTAACTTAAAACTTATAAATTTAAAATTAACGCCGATTTTTTTAAAAAAAATTAAAATTAAATATTTTTTATTCTTTTCAAATTAAAAATAAATAAAATATGTTAACTCCAAACGCAAACAAAAAAAAATGGTCCAGAAACAATATAAATTTCAAAACAGTTCAAAAATATATATTTTAATTTAATTTACAAATAGCAAAGGCGAGGATTATTGCGACCTATAATTTATTTATTTAATTTTTTGGTATACTACAAATTTAATTTGCAAAATCCGGGGTGGTTGGTCCAGAATCGTCTACTAAAATTTTATTTTTTGTTTCAAAACTTTTAATTTACCAAGGCGAGGGTTATTGCGAAATGCAAAGACCCATATATATATCAAACAAGTATAAGATTGGCCGTATATTCAAAGATTTAGTAGACGATTCTAATCGGTTGATAATCAATATTTTAATGCGAAGTCATTAATTAATTTTTTAATATAAAATAAAAAGACTCGTGTGCACAGAAACCATAATATTAGATAAAAATAAAATAAAATCTCACTCATAGAAAACTCAGTGCTTCCTCACATGGCTATAATAATATGAATACAGAGGTTGCACCATCCATCCATTAAGATAACATGAAAACGAAGCAACAACGGTAATAGAAGTTCAAGCAGAGGAACGATTGCGTATTCCAGTCTTATTCTCATCAGCTCGAGTAGCATCATCTTTACTACGATCATTTGAGGCTGAGGAGTGAGCAACGCGTTGAGCGCTTGAGAAGACATCAACGGGTTCAGAGTCGGCGATCTTGCCTCCTTCAAGAGGCGTGCCGTGCTTGTACCTTATGCGAAGAGCTTCATCTTCCGACAGCTTCGCCTGCGCTGTTGCGTACTTTATGTCGTCTTTGCTTTTCGCCATTTTCGCTTTCCTTCGATATCGCTTCGGTTGTGTTATTACATATAGCGAAGGTTTACTACTACGTGTCAGTTTCTCAGATGTGGTAGGATGACACCTGTCACTCCATTTGCCACCATCTCATACCACGTGTCTTTTATGCATCCAATAACAGTACTGGACTGATTATTAAGCTGATCCATATCCTCCGGGTCTGGGCCCGGCCCAAATAAGTGATCCAACTCAAAAACTGCTATAGCCAGCGCGTGTTTCTCGCAAGTGGAATCCAAGCGTGATTGATCACTGTTGTTACGCGACTACTTGGATAACAGAAGAGAGTGTGGATGTGAACTCTAATTAAACTATAAAAACCAGAAAATAAAAATAAAATATCAGAACAGGAACAGTTACAGAGCTCATCTGCCCTGTTCTGCGCCGTCGAAGTCTATCGTATGTTTCTCTTTCTCTTTACCTTTGTTCATTCGATTTTTCATTTATGCATTTCCTGGTTTAGTTTAGTTACCGAGAAGTTTAGTTTAGTTTGTTGTTAGAGATGGCCGGAGCCCTGTTGAATACTGTGTCACCTATAACAAACCCAACAAGACCACTTTATGGGTTCCACTCACGTATACCTAATCTCCATTCTTTTTCAATTAACAAAGGTTTCTCTAGCGTTTTAGCTTCAACCCAGGTCACAATCTCTGCCAAGGACTCTGTTTACACCTTTCCCAATTGGAAATCTGCCAAAAATGAGGCTAGATATAGGGACCATAAGCTTAATGATTCTTTTCTGCAATTAGAGTACATGGTAGACAAGGGCCAGAAGCCTGATGTTAATCAAGCGACTGATCTTATGTATGATTTGTGCAAAGCCAATAAGATGAAAAAGGCTATTAGGGTTATGGAAATGCTGATTTGTTCTGGTATTATACCCGATGCTGCTTCTTACACGTATTTGGTGAATTGTTTGTGCAAGAAAGGAAATGTTGGCTATGCTATGCAATTAGTAGAGAAAATGGAGGAAAATGGTTATCCTACCAATACTATTACTTATAATTCCCTAGTTAGAGGGCTCTGCTTGCATGGTAACTTGGACCAAAGCTTGCAGTTATTGGATAAATTGGTGTGGAAGGGATTGGTTCCAAATGCATTTACTTACTCGTTCTTGCTTGAAGCAGCATACAAAGAGCGAGGTGTAGATGAGGCGATGAAGTTGTTGGATGAGATGATAATTAAGGGATGGAATCCTAATTTGGTTAGTTATAATGTGTTGTTAACTGGGTTGTGTAAAGAAGGTAGAACAGAAGATGCTATTAGGTTCTTTAGGAATTTGCCTTCGAAAGGATTCTATCCTAATGTTGTGAGTTATAACATTTTGTTAAGGAGTTTGTGTAATGAAGGAAGGTGGGAGGAGGTGTATCAGCTTTTGTCTGAGATGGATGGTGAGGATCGATCGCCGTCGGTAGTTACTTATAACATTTTGATTAGTTCTCTTGCACTTCATGGTAAAACAGGAGAAGCCCTCAAGGTTTTGGATGAGATGATCAAGGGACGATTTAGATTAACAGCCTCTAGCTACAACCCGATAATTGCTCGTCTCTGCAGGGAGGGAAAAGTTGATCTTGTAGTTAAGTGTTTAGATCAAATGATCTATAGGCGGTGTAAACCTAATGATGGAACATACAATGCTATAGCTGTGCTTTGTGAGGTGGGTAAGGTGCAAGAGGCCTTCTCTATAATTCAAAGCTTGGGGTCAAAACAAAATCTCTCAAAACGGGACTTCTACAAGAGTGTAATAACAAGCTTGTGTAGAAAGGAGAACACTTATGCTGCCTTTAAGCTCTTATATGAAATGACAAAGTACGGATTCAAACCTGATTCATATACTTATTCATCTTTGATCCGAGGGCTATGTACAGAAGGTATGCTAGAGGAGGCATTGGAGGTTTTCATGATACTGGAAGAATTTGGATACAAGCCTGATGTAGATAACTTCAATGCACTTATACTTGGATTGTGCAAATGGAATAGAACAGATTTGGCCTTGGATGTTTTCGAGATGATGATCGAGAAAGATCAAATGCCTAGTGAAACAACATATTCTATTCTAGTGGAAGGAATTGCTCATGAAGGGGAGATGGAGCTCTCAGCTGAAGTCTTAAAGGAGCTGCATCTGAGACAAGCTGTGAGTCAAAGCACAGTTGAAAGACTCGTCATGCAGTATAATCTGGAGAATGTACAAATGTAAACAAGGAAAGACTTTACAAACCTGATGGAGAGTTAAAGATGAGGGAGGTGGTGGAGATAATAGAGTTCTCTTTTCTGCCAATACTGCGGCTCAGATAACTATAACTATTGTGGACGGCTTTCTTTCTACCTTTTGATCAGTTAAATTGATGATATGAATTGTTGGAGATACTTTTCTTGAGATTCTAAGATTTGGCAAATGAGGAAGTAGGCGTTTTGATGCTCAAACGTTTGTGGGAGAATAAGTTCAAGCAAAACTGTTAGGCTTATAATTTCCGTTTGGAGGACTGAAGCTGCATGTTCATTGTGCAGGCAAGTCACCTTTCAGTATGTACGCTAATAAAATAATTACTTGTACATTATGATACAACCATTGAACTGGATGTCATGAATGCTACTTTGAGCTTCTTTCTCATGTCTTTTTAACAAGCCTAACACATACTTTTGTTGCTGAGTTACAATTTTTTTGATGTTATTCTGTAGTTTTTACTGTTTCCACAGTCCAAAATTTGGAAGCCGAATGGATACAATTGTAATGTGTTGATACTTCTCAACTCCTGATTGTGGGAATCGGCAAATGATAGCACGGTAGGGCAGTGGAGTTTCTTTTGCCTGCTTTTTGTATATGAGACGATACACTTCTACTTTGAACACCACTGGTGTTAGGAGTGAATCGATAGCTAAGGATCATTAAGTACTGCAAGTTAATTTTCTCAAGAATCCAATTACAAGGACATATAATCAAAAGGACTCTTTAAATCATGAATTCAAACTCAAGATTACATATCACCGGAAGTTACTCAAGAGAACACTCTGAAGGCTGCTGTGGGAAAAGGGTCAGATTTATTGAACTTAAAAAAATTACTTGGCACCTAAGGCCAGGGAGACTCGCGATTTGCATCTAACTCTCAAAATTCCCTCAAGAAGGGCCTTGTTAGCTGAACTGAGATGCATAAAAAGAGAATTTACCATCTCTAATAATAAGAATGTGCAATATAGGACCTTTAGCTAGTATACAAACTGATGTAAAGAGTCTACCATTTGAGCTCTAATCAAGTCCTATCTCAGAAGTAAGAACCGTATCACAGTGGTATATCAATACCCCTTTCAACAGAATTCTCCAGTTACAATTCTCTATAACAAGAGAATTGTATAAATGTTCCTACATCGAGTTCATACTTACAGAACAGATGCAATATTTAATCTCATTGTAAGCTGCATGGTTACTTACCCTGGTAAACCATCACTAAACAAACAAAACAAACAGACCTCTCAGAAATGAGTTGGAGAAGGAAATGGTAAATGTAAAGTAACATAAAATAAAATAGAACATAAACAGAGGCTTAGAAAAAGACTCTCTTCATTATAATTCTAATCATGTGGATGAGTTATCAAAAGGGTAAACAACAACACAAAAAACCATTCATTTAGTTTAGTAAAGGCAAATTCAAGAACGCTGACAGTAACAATAGTAAGTGCAGCATTCTGCATCTACTTTGATCTCTGTCTCATCTTTCTGCGCTTTCTCTTCAATCTTCTCATGCGCTTCTTCTTCCACTGCAGTTTCATACCAAGGAATCAATTAGTTAAGCAGCACAAACTATAAACAAATAATTTCAATCAATAATCCATTAACAGGAGATTCATTAGTAGCTCGCTTCATCATCACACATTCAGAGCAAACACAACAAAACAGTGAATAAGAAACCAGAAAATTGTCGCACATAGAATCAAAACGAGTATTGATTTGTCATCTACTTCAACCATTGGACAGTATCATTGAGACATACACAACTACGAGAAATGTTAAGAGGCAGATGATTACATACCTTGGCTCTCATTGTCGCTGATCCCTTTCGATTCTCAGATTAAATTCGGTGATAAGTTGGTATTTATATGGGTTATTCACAAAAACCCTATTTTACCTTTTCTCACTATTTCAAGGACAGTTTTGTCCTTTCCACATAATTCTATCTAGTTATGCACCAGCTGTAATTTAAGATAGTTAAGGGGACATGAGTGGTAATTCTATTCATTGTTTATGGTTTATTAAAAAAATAAATAAATAAATAAATAAATAAAAGCAATTGTAAACGTCGAGCTCAAGGGAGTGAGAAATGGAAGAAACGATGGCCAGCAACATGGTCACGGATGCTGATGGAAATCGTGAAGAGGTGAAGAGCAGTGATGCCTTAGCCAAAGCTTTGACTTCTACGCTGACTACCGTACTTAAAGATTTCGATACTCGAGCTGAACACACCCTTCAATCGCAGGACCAACTCGCTTCCGCCATTGATCGTCTCACCGGAGGTCAGTTACTTTTTAATCTTCGATTGGCGTTTGATGCTTGCTCGACTTTTGCAGAAATATTGTTAGGGAACAAAGAAGATCGATTTGATTGATTTGCCTTTCTAACGTTTATTATATCCATTCCCAGGACATTGTGTCTGTGTTTCCACCTTTGCATTTTGAATTAGATGATTGTAAATGTTGTATGATGATAGAGATCATAAACAACTGTAGTCTCGTAGTTAGGATCGTGTAGATTTAATGTGCATTTTCTCTACAAGAACGATTTATTGTAAGTTACTGATTAATTTCATTTAGCATCAAGATAATGCTCTCTTACTATAACCTATCTTGAATTGTTCACGTATTTTGTCTACATGGATCAGTTCCATCCCTGCTCACTAAGAAAATGCTTATGTAGCATTGTTTTGCTGCGTCAATTTGTAGTTAAGTGGTTGGTTGCATCACTCAGCTTGCACTATAAACATACTCGTACGGTCAACTGTGCCTATATACTTCATTGACTCTCTTACTTTATTGACCTTTTCGTTGCATGCTTGGATGTCTGGAGAGATAATTCTTTGATTTGAGTTTTGACTTCTGTGTTGTGTTTGTTTCCAAGCACTTTTGTTTTAATTTTTCTATTTGGTTGAGTTGAATCTCATTGGACTAGGATTGTATATTTACAGAGCTTGATCAGTTATTAGAAGATGCACCACTGCCATTCATAATGCAGCATGCTGCGAGGATTTCTGGCGTTAGAAAGAGAGTTTTATCATTGAATTCACTTCTGAAATCCATACAACGTCGTATTGATACGATTGACCTTACGCTATCTGTGGGCGTAGTACATGGTAATGATCTTACTATATTAACTATATAATTGTTTTCCGTCATGTGTTTTCTGTACCAAATTGGGTGAAGTTTCTATGAATTAAGTGTGCTTATGTTTGCTATGGGTCATCTTACTGCATTATGCATCTGCATTGCATCACAGCAACCTACTGCTTGTTATGGAATGTGAAGTTCCATTTTTGAATTTTTATTCCTTAACGTGGTATTTTATTTTGTACAAAGTGGTTAGCTTTTCTTTTCATTCTCGACATTGATTTTATACATGATAGTGTACCAAAGAATTAAAGGCAAGTGAACCTGTATTTGATGCTGGTTGTATCTATTATTTGTCCTAAGTTCAGATAAAAACAAGGGATTTTAGGAGTTCCAGCAACATAAGATGATAATTAAATTTATTTTACATTGAGAATAGACTTGATGACTAATAAGAATAGACTTAATAACTAAGAGTTAGCCTAATATAGTTGCATAGAAGTTTAAAGTTAGAAAAGTCGTCGTAATGTATTAATTAATGATTGCAACTCATAAACTATATCACTTACTAGGCAAATGAATTAAATCAGACCACCAGTGCTTGACATTTGAAATCCATGTTCTTGAACTAGGTGCTAGAAACTGGTTAAAACTCTCCTATGATGAAGACTCAATAACCTCTTCTTATTTAGGTTTGCATACCAACCAACTACTAGTATACTACAAGATGTAGGATAAATATTGGAATATAACCTAGTTAAAGACAAATTAACTCGTTAATGTTTTTTTCCGCTTGCCTTGCTCCATATTCATTACTGTTAATATTTTCAATTTTCTCTTGATGCTTGCACACAATGGTTAGAAACTTATTTTTATTAACCTGCAGATAAGCCAGCTAGTGAAGGTTCTTAAGAAAGCTAATGGGTTGCCATTTTATAGTGAAGGTACTTTTAGTTCTTCCTCTGTCTGAAGTTCTCTGAGATTGTGGCTGTAAATATCAGGCTATAAAACCGTAATTTCATCATCATGTATTGGAGTGTAAAAGTAATTCTAAAGAAGCATAACTTTGAAGGATCACTTGACATCTTTCCCATCTATTGCTCCTTCCGCTCATAACCCTACTCATAGCTTTTAGTGATTTGTGATCTTGAATAATGGTGCATACATACAACTCAAACTTGGGATCTTCTATTTATAATTGCTAATCTATAGATATTTGTGGATTCCATTTTAGACACTTTTTGTTCTAATATTCTTGCAATTGTGAATCCATTTTGAACTTGAGAAGGAAGAAGTAAAAACCCCAGGATCTTCTACCTGCATGCCTCTTCTACTCAACCTCCCTCCTCTCATATGATTCCATGAATTCCTGGTTTTCACATTATGCTTCTTATTTATGGCATATGTTTATTTGTGACTTCTACGGCATGTGAAAACACATTCTTGTCTGAAACAAGCTGCATTAACTTGAAATTTTCTGGTGAGCTTGGTTAGATGAGCAGAGAAGTCCAAATTAGACGTTTAACATGCAACTACATGTAGCGGACTTGTGAAGTTAATAATAAGCTTCCAAGAGCGTGATCTTGGAACAAGTTTGAGCTATTTTGTTAGAGTCCTAATTCTAGGAAAGGTAATTGTTCTACCTTGTTTATATGCTGTTTGATTGTTCAGATTGTTGATATCTCTTGTTAAAATGATTTCAGACATTTTATGTCCCTTGCTCTCCTTTTGGAAGGTATTTTAGTTTCTATGAGGTTGCTTTTATTAGCATATGAAATAGACTATTGAACGAATAGTAAACACTTCATTTATACCGGGTATCAAAACATGCACAATAGATTATATGCATCATTTATATGAAGTATCAAAAGGCTCCCAATGGATTATACACATAATTTTTCCATCTGTTAAAGCAGACCATTAAATGAATAGTAAACCCTTCATTTATATCCAACTGGGCATCTGTAGTGGTGGTGGGCTTCTAGCATCTCCATGGCAATTGTAAAATTGTCCTGACACATCACCTCCCTATCATATTTTTGAATTCCAGATTGTTTTTGAATTCCACTATTAAAGTGTCTCTCCACTCCAATAGTAATGACAAATGGATATGGTCTTACTATTTTAATAATTTAATAAATCATTTATAATAGGGTTATTTTCATTTTTGTTATTTTATAATTTTTATTTGTATTATATAGTCCAATTTTAAAAATTTTATAAAAATAATCTTTCAAACTCTCATTTTTAAAAAATGAACCAAATTAATCATTTTACTCTCCTATGAAGACCTTTTACACTAATCTGTGAAGGTGGTATGTGAAGAGAATCTGTGAATGTATGATGGTCTATTTTTGAAAATCAAAGTTTGGGTAGCTCAAAAATAGAGATAAAGTTCTATTGGTTTAGTTTTAAATTTTCAAATTTTGTTTGATCCATTTTATGTAATTTTCCCTTTATAATATTATAATTTATATTAGATAATTAATTTGATTAATTTATATTTATACTATTAAAATAAATAAATTATATTATGCTAATATAATATTAAAAATATTTTAATAAATAATTTTAATTATTGTTTATATTTATTTATGAGATAATTGGAAACTGTAAATAAATATTTAAAACATTCATTAAATTGACAAATTAGTACAATCAAGTATAATAATAATAATGATAATAATAATAATAATAACACCTTACATTCTAAATAAATTCAAAAAAAATAAAAATAACAACTTAACTACTATGACTAAATCGTTGATATGTTCTACCAAATCTGCTGGAAGTTTTTGATGTGTTTGCTTATCACGAAGTTGAATAATATTATGAATATATTGCTCATATGGCTGAAAACCTTCCTCTCCTAACTCTATTGATCCCATGAAATTAGTCGCACCATCCTCAGGTTCAATCTGCTCGAAGTTTCCCATATATGTGTCTCTTTCATCTTTAATTATTATGTTGTGCAAAATTATATATGACCTCATTATTTTTCCAAGTTTCTTTTGTTCCCAAAATCGAGTAAGACCACTTACAATTGCAAATCGAGCTTGTAAAATCTCAAATGCACGCTCAACGTCTTTTCGTTGCGCTTCTTGATATTTAGCGAATAATTTTCTCTTCTCTCCTTGGGGTCTTGATATCGTTTTAACAAATGTTGTCCATTCGGGATATATACCATCTGTTAAATAATACCCCATGTTGTAAGTATTTCCATTGATAGTGTAGTTTATTTTTGGTGCGCGACCCTCTAACACTTCATCAAACACCGGTGAGCGATCTAACACATTTATATCATTATTTGAACCGGCAACCCCAAAGAATGCATGCCATATCCAAAGGTTGGACAAAGCTACTGCTTCGAGTATAATAGTTGGAGCCCATTTGTGAACATTTTGATACTGACCTTTTCATGCAGTTGGACAATTTTTCCATTCCCAGTGCATGCAGTCGATACTCCCCATCATACCAGGAAAACCACATTCTTCTCCTAATTTTAATATGAGTTCAACATCATTTGAATTTGTCTTTCGCAAATATTCACTCCCAAACACTAAAATCACGTCTTCACAAAATTCTTTTAAGCACTCAATAGTAGTGGACTCTCCAATACGCACATAATCATCTACGGAATCAGCAAAAGCATTATATACTAACATACGTATAGTAGCCGCACATTTTTATAATGGAGATAAACATTTTCTACCTGAAGTATCATATCTTTGTTGGAAGTATGGATTGATATTTGACAATGAATCAACGATGCGAAGAAAAACGTGTCTCCTCATGCGAAATCGTCTTCGAAATATATTATCTGAATACACTGGAGTTGATGCAAAATAGTCATTCACCAAACGGTTGTGTCCAACATCACGCTCTCTATTGATGACTCGTCTGCTTGTAGAAGAAGTTGATCCATATAACTTCTTTATTAATTCCATTCATTGCACATCTAATATGTTGCTATATAATTCGTTAATCGTTTCATCCTATTTACTTTCCCATTTTTCATTCCATACGCTTTCTCACTCTTCATTAACTTGTAGATTATTAAGAAAATTATTACCGCTCATTTTGAACGTGAAATAAGTATAAAAAAAAATGAATATGGAGAAGAAATTTATAAATTTGTGTGAGTGTAGTGATACATTGTCTCTATTCTCATATTTATAATAAAATCTCAAACAGCTAGTTTTCAACTATTTTACTTTTTATTCTTATATATGTAATAATATCTCAAACGACTAGTTTTCAATTATTTTACTTTTTATTCTCATATTTATAATAAAATTTCTAACAGCTAGTTGACAATTATTTTACTTTTTCTTTCTACAGTAAAATTTCCAACTGGTAATTTCAACCGTTTAAATTTGTAAGGATTAAATTTGCAGATTTTTTTTTAAACTTCAACATTTAATTATTATATCATTTAATTATAAGGTTATTCAATTTGTAGGATTATTTTTAATTTTTATTATTATTTATTTTATATCACTTCAATTATTTTTATCAAATTTTTTTTATTAACCAATTCATTTCTTCATCTCGTCTAATTTAGAGCATATGGAGGTGTTTCTCCTTATGATTCGGAGAAGGATAACTATGAATAAAAATCATAAGTTTAACACTGCTTCCCCTTTTACATCTTTACAGTAATATAAATTTTGAGTTCTTCATGTATTTGAAGTTTAAATATTGGTCTTAAAATAATATTGATACTTCTCTCTGTCTTCATAGGTTGGATGAATAAGAGATTGGTAAAAATTTATATCAGTTTAAACTATGGTTGGATGGAGAAGAGATTAAAGACACATGTTAATGAAAAAATAATGTAGAACTAAGTTTTTTATTAGAGAAACAAATTCATCACACTGCAAATAAATCTCATATAATTAAAAAGAAAACACATTGTTTCAGTATTGAATATAGAAATTAATCCATCATACTGTAAATAAAATCTTTTACTATTAATTTTTTTAAAAAAATAAAATCTAAAAAAAAATAGAGTTTTAACATTTTGTTACAGAAACTAATCCTGTAAATAAAATCTCATACTATTAACAAAATTTTAAAAAAATAACTAAAAGTTAAAAACAGAGTGTTTGCATTGATTACATAAACTAATCCACCATACTTATAGATAAAATCTCATACTATTAAAAAAATCTTAAAAAAATCTAAAAAATAAAAAACAAAGTTAAAATAAAAAACAGAGTTTCATACTTAGGTAAAGCTAATTTAATCATATTTCTACATGATTTTTTCAACCATCTTTTGATGTGCAATTAGTTGATATTGAGTCATTTTTGTAGTGTTTGCACAGATGACTTTTGTATCTATTTCCCATATTCTAACGTTCTTCATTTCTTCAATTATTTACAGCCTTTGAGCACATTCTTTCTTTAGCTGCTTAAGCTCTTCGTGCTCTTTTGTTACACCAACATTCACCTTTGATTTTTCTTTAAGCTTTCGCTTTGCTGCTTTTGTTCCATGTGGACGAGGGGACTCGACATCAACATTATCCACCATCACTGTATCTACAATTGAAGATGGTGTATAAGGCCTAGAACGATTCATCTTTGCACGTTTCTTTGAACCACCATGATCTATTACTTGAGATTTCCATTTCTGCTCGCGGCGCAACAAATGCCAGTATTGCTCAAAAGTGCATTTCACTCCCTGATCAATAGAGTAAATTTGATGAGCTTGCTCTAAAATATTATCTTCATTCTTATCGTTTTTCGCTTTACGTGTAGTTTGATCATATGCGGCTGCAAATTTTTAGCTACAATAATTAATTTTGTGTCATATATTTTTCACTGCATCTTTATTTCTACCTTTCAAAATAGGACTTGATTCTTGGCAATACAGATATATTAAATCCCAAAAAGTCTCACATTTTTTATCTGTTCCTACGACAACATCTTTGGACACATTCAACTATGCTGATACAAGAACACTATCCTCCTCCCAGTTCCACTTCTAACAAGTATGTGAGTATCTTCATTAGTATTAAGGTTAAGATCTATAGAATCTAAACCTTCATCTGAAAATTGCATACTTAGAGGTGGTGCCTGAGTGGATGGGTTGGAGATAGAATCAGAACCCCCAAATAGTTGGGAAAAATTTGGATACATTTGAAACGACATGTTATTTGGAAAAACACCAGAACTTTGGACATTTTCAATATTGGGTTGATGTTGGAGATTTGAATTTGGAACAATAGAATTTTGAGAGAAATTGTGATTTTGTAATAAATTCAACCAAGAAAGAAATTTGGCATCGTTTGGATCCACCAATAAGATTTTAGAGTGTTTAAAATTTGAAATTGAAAAAATATACATACATGGAGATGTGTTTTTATAATGACTAAAAATTAAATAAAATTAATAAATAAATTAATAATTAACAACGGTACAATTTTAATAATGACTAAAAAAATTATTTGAATTTGTGTAATACAATTAATAACAATGTACATGTGTCATTATATAAGTGGACCATTTTGTTTTGTTCTTCATCTATGTAGTGAGGCACACGACACAAAAAGAACGGAGAAAAATATGAATACTCCAATAAAGAGGAACTCTACGTGACTGTCTGGAACGCAACTTTTCTTCTTATTGCATGCTCTGAATTCCAAGTGAGACCCCATTTAATACCACATCATGAAATTTGGGATTGGGACCACAGATCTCCAATGGTCGATCCCATTTGCAGTCTCAAATTTATTATTTTATTAATAAATATGTATAATAATTTTATAAAATTCATATATAAATATATTTAAAAATATAAATTCAAATATATTTTTTTAATTTTTAATAAAATTTAAAAATAAATAATTTAAAATTAAATATTTATAATAATATACCTAAATGGGTATTATTGGAAAATTTTAATTTTAATATTATATAAATATTTAATATTTTTAAAATTAACAAAAGTTAATTGAAAAAAATTAACAAATTAATTGTTAAAATTAAAATAGAATAAAATATATAATTTTTATATAACATAAAAATAAATTTAAAAAAAAAGAAAATGAGAGCATGGAACGTCCCTTTACGCAAGGACCGTCCCACGTCTCTCTCGTTTGTACTATGGGTCTTGAGTAGGGGTGCGAACCAAGATTTAGTATGGGCCTAAGATGATAAATTTTAATCGTTGGAGATGGTGTTATGCACCCTTTTTCCATCAGGAGTTAGATGTATTTTATTTTAAAATCCCTTTTTATCTAACAGTATCTTTGATCGAGAGGATTAAAAAAAATTAAACGATGTCAATAATTTAAATAAAAAAATGAATTTTATTTATAATATTTATAAAAATTTGAAAGAGGTTGTGCGGGTGAATTGATTTTGGCATTAAAGATTTGGTGCTCGTAGAGGTATATTTAAAATAATTAAAATATATAATATGAGTAAATTGATCTGTGTATTAGAAATTTAATTTTTTATTTTTAATATTTAAAAAATGGAAAAACAAATAGAAATATAATATCATTTACTTGGGTTTTTGGCAATACCTAAAAAATAATCCATTTAATTAGAGAAAGTGAAAGAAATTTACTTGGGTTTTTTTTGGTAAAAAAGAAACAACCCATTTAATGAAAACAACCTATTTAATGGAAAAGAGTGAAAGTTGAAAGTTATTTTTGTTGGAATTTATTATTAGAATTTAATTTTTATTTCTATTTTTATTTTTATGTATATAATATTAAAATTTTCAAAATGAAATGCTGTCACTAGTGACTCTTCAATGTCATTGCAGAGCTGGAATCACACTAGGGTCTACTCCTAAAACAATGGTCATCATGGTCAATTCCTAGAAAAACAAAATCATGAACCCATTACTGGAAGCTTACCACATAATCTAGGATAGATTTTATGACTTATTAGAAATGGATTTGATCAGTATACCTGATCAATTCTTGAACATCCATCAAACCACGACCAGCAAGGAAACCATCTTGGACAATGTCGACAAGAAATTTGCAGACCTTTTTAACTAATAAGGCTGAATATTTCATCCCTGGATCAGGCCGACCCGACCCGAATAAACATGACAAGATCATGGACTTTGCCAACCGAGCTCGACTATTATTCAATTCATGGGCTGTAATTTCAGCCCATCTGTCCATTTTCATTTTACCAAAGTGAGAGAAATCAGACCGTTGGATTTCATTTACATCCAACGGTGAAAAAGAGATTAAAACTTAAACCTTAAACCCTAACCTAATCTGATCGCACTATAAAATTACTTCACAAAACCCTGGTAACGCCTCCCAGCTGTTCAGAGCCTGACTGTACACTTCACTTTGGTACTTGTAGCAGCAAAATGAGACCTCCAAGAGGCCGTGGTGGTGGCGGATTCAGAGGGGGGAGAGGCGATGGAGGAGGCGGAAGAGGCAGAGGAGGCGGCCGAGGTGGTGGTCGTGGCGGTAGTGCCATGAGAGGTGGAGGTCGTGGTGGCGGAAGAGGTGGTGGTCGTGGTGGTGGAAGAGGAGGAGGTCGTGGTGGAATGAAGGGAGGAAGTAAGGTTGTTGTGGAGCCTCATAGACATGATGGTGTGTTTATTGCGAAAGGTAAAGAAGATGCTCTTGTTACTAAGAACATGGTCCCTGGTGAGGCTGTTTACAATGAGAAGAGAATCGCTGTTCAGGTACTATTCTTTGATCCTTTTGTCTATTGAAATGTTTATTGAGTTAAAGTGTTTATATTTGTTAAACAATGTCTATGTCTACTATAGAATGAAGATGGAACTAAAGTTGAATATAGAGTTTGGAATCCCTTCCGTTCGAAATTGGCTGCTGCTGTTCTTGGTGGTGTTGACAATATCTGGATTGTAAGTTTATGATTCAACATAGCTATAAGTTGTATATATTCATACCTATAATTGACTGATGGTTTTGATTGTATTTTTTGATGTAGAAACCTGGTGCTCGGGTGCTGTACCTTGGAGCTGCTTCGGGTACAACTGTGTCTCATGTGTCCGATATTGTTGGTCCCGTAAGTAGTCAATCGTGTTCTCTTAAGTGTTAAATTATTATTTTATGTTGGATATATTTTTTCTGGTCTATGTATCGCTGCTGCTTATGTGTTTTGGTCACTCTTAGGATGGGGTGGTGTATGCTGTTGAGTTCTCTCATAGAAGTGGGAGAGACCTTGTGAATATGGCAAAGAAGAGAACAAATGTGATACCTATCATTGAGGATGCTAGACATCCTGCCAAGTACAGGATGTTAGTGGGCATGGTGGATGTCATATTTTCTGATGTTGCACAGCCTGATCAGGTTTGTTATGCGGTCAAAATCTCTGTTTTAAATCCATTTATAATGATTAATACTGGTTAAGGTGCAGGGTTAACGAATTTGAGTTAAGTTATATATTTGATATTAATCATGTTTCATAAACATTCTCTTAATGCATATGATGAGCTCTACTCGGATTCCCCTTCAGGACATCATGGGTGATGCAAACTCGAGTTTCTGATGCAATATCTCTCATTTTCATATATTTCTTATTTGTAGATGATTGGATAGTGATAATGTGTAGCAGTTGTTTTCTAGGTTTGTATGTTTTAAAGCTTAACATAATAGTATTTATTTGACCACTCTTTCATTGGGAAGTAAATATCTTCTTGCTTTTTGAATGGGGTCATTTTCTATGAAAATTTTCAGTTTTCTGAAAGAAGCCTTTTCTACTTTCATTATCAATGTCAGTATCAGGCATATGAGGATATTACTTGGATTCCCCTTCTTGACATCATGGGTGACGATAGCCAAGTTTCCGATGCATTTATGGAACTGTGATAATGTTATTATGTTTCTATTTTGTTTTGATATTCTTATTCTGGATTCACATCTCCCAGACCTCTTCTGCCCGCTGTTTGTTGTGAGTTGTATATCGAAACTTCTAATTGTACACGTGGGTTATCGTGTTGTGAGAGCTGAATTGCTTCTACTAGTTCTGTCATCCTCCTCTCCTGTCCATCTCTGTAATTTAGGGGTGGCATAGTTTTGTTAGAGCTGGTGATCAGATTTGGCATGTTTCTATTTTTGAACCTTTGTTTGCAAATTTCTCTTTTCTCAACAGGCTAGGATTTTAGCCCTGAATGCCTCGTACTTCCTCAAAGCTGGTGGCCATTTTGTAATTTCAATCAAGGTTGGTATCAGAATTTGCTCTATATAGTTGCTAGCCATCTTTATTCATCCCTCTATCCTATGTCAATATGTTGACTTTTTTTCCTTGAACCATACAGGCAAACTGCATAGACTCAACCGTTCCAGCTGAGGCAGTTTTCCAGAGCGAAGTTAAGAAGCTCCAACAGGAGCAATTCAAGCCTTTCGAGCAGGTCACACTAGAGCCCTTTGAGCGAGACCATGCTTGTGTTGTTGGCGGTTACAGGATGCCAAAGAAGCAGAAGGCTTAGAATGCATTATTCTGTGCATTAATCTCTTTAAATATAATAGCCAGGCACTGATCCTGTTTTTGTATGTTTTAATTAATTTTGATTCGAGCTAGAGCTAGATGCAATTCATGATTCTGTTTGTGAGATATAAACTTAATGGGGGATTGTTAGTTAAACAATTTTGTCATTTTAATCTTATGTTCGAGTATCCCCAGATTTGGTCAGGCCATCTTTCGTTTGCACTTCTAGAATCATTTAACTAATTATTTATGTAAATTCTACATGTTACCAAGCTGGATATGACGAGGTACTGGATGAATGTTATGTGGCATCTTCGTGAGGAACAAATGGTCACGAACAAATGCACGGGAGATGAATTGAATTGTATGCATTTCGGCTTACATTGAAACACAGGTTATAAATTGACTATTATTGAATGGATAATGAACAATTCACATAATAAAATTAAAATAAAAAAAAGAAAAGATATATGCATCAATTTTACATCAGTAGCTGGACAGAAAGTCTTTAAAAATCCCTCTTTGTATAACAGCATCTTTGATGCTCTTCAGTGATTCTTCAATGTCATCGCAGAGCTGGTAAGGATCTGGAATCACAGTTGGATCTACTCCTAAAACAATGGTCATCTTATTGACATAGCTCAGGAAGTGGATGGTCAATGCCTAGAAAAACAAAATCATTAGCTCATTCCTGGAAGATAACCGCATATAATCTACGATGGAATTTAAGGAATGAATTTGATCAGATCAGTATACCTGGTCAACTCCATAAACACTTGGAGCAATGAAAGCTAGAGGGTGACCATAAAAGCTAATTTCATCCGGAGGACCCATCACATTTGAGAAAGCTGCAGTAGTGTGAGCGAATATTCTGTGTGCTATACCAGCGGCTGCCTGTTAATCAACAATGAATAATGATGTTAGATAGAACATTCTAAGCTTGAAATATTATAGTGTAAGGAAGGGTGCTGACCTTTACTCCAAAAGTGTTGCAAGCAAAACGGGCAATCAAAAATGTGCAAAGGGCTCCAAGAGAAAGTTTCTTGCGGTCGATTGTAGCTTTAGCTTCTCGAATATAATTTAGGGGATCATTTTGTGAAGCAACTTTGAAAGGAAGAATGATGTATCCTGTCCAGTTGCCCCATTTGACCTTAGATCCTTTAGCCATCATATCAGCCAGAGCCTGTTGTGTACTCTAGTTAGGCATATGTTTTCTTAAGATCTGGAGCAGAAATTTCTAATAATGTACACAGAATGAAGTTAGATTAGATACCTGGATTCCTTTGGCTGGTCTCAAGTTAACGTTTACCACTGCCCTACAGCGAATGTTTTGAGGGATAGAAATACGCTTGTTCTTTATGCTTGTATGCTGTTTAATGTTACTCCCTGAAAACCCGAATATGATATAATTTCAGATCATTACATGAGTTATGTTGCTTTGTTGAAGCTACTTGCATATCTAGTTATATGATACTAATTATATGTTGTTGAATCAAGAGAGTTTGCTGAATATAAAGAAACTCACCTTGACTACTCCTAGTAAGATACCTGGACAAACCAGCTTGTGTAGCTCCCAGTACAACATCATTGATGGTCTACAACACAGAGTTGAACTGATCAATCCAGTATATCGGATGTTGTCAAGAAATTTCTAATTTAATTTGTTAGCTGAAAAACATACCATGTTCATTGCTTTCTTGACAAGCTTCACGTCATCCAAGCTGACAGATTTATACACAATTTGTCGCCTTGAAACAACACTAGACTCTGGTTGAATAGTGAGAGGATTTTCACTGTCTTTCAAGAACAATATGGTGGCCATAAACACCAAAACATCAACAACCGTATTCCAAAACATCAAAATGACAAACCATATCCATGAAAACCACCCCCAATAGCCCTCGGAAACAGACACTGGAGAAAACCTCTGCGTTGGAAGTGTAGGCAATGCTTGGGAGTTGTTAGTCTTTCGACTACAGGCAAGGAGAAGAGACATGAGGGATGCACCATCTCCCATAGAGTGATGGACGCAGAGAACACCAATAGAAACTGCATCAGAGGTCTTCACGTTCAGGAAATGGAATGTCCAGAGTGGTCTAGACATATCCATTGGAGTTATGGTTAGATTGGAGATGTAATTTTGCACAAATTGGTCAGGATTTTCCATGTCTGGATCGATATCTGGAACAATGATATGCTCATCTAAGTCCACCTTTGTCCGCACCCATTTCATTTCTCCTCTTTCATCCGTCACCTACACATAACAACATAGAGCTAACTTATGCACAATCGAAAAACTTATGCATTATGCCTAGAAATTGCATGTATATACATACAAGCTTACTAGAAAAACGATGATGTTTCATGAGAGTATCCTCCACTCCATTTTTAAAAATGGTAATGTTGGGAGTGACTTTGAAACCAAATACCACAATTATATGACAATTGATTCTCAGATGGTGTCCATGAAGTAAAGTCCGAGCTGTTGGGCTCAGAGGCTCTTCTTCTCCTTGATCAACAGCATACTCTACATTTATCTTCGGAATCTTTTGGTAGCTCATTGTTTTTACACCTTCACTTCTCTCTTTAGAATGTTATAGTAGCAGTGTCTTTGCTTCCCTTGCTTTTATATCCAATTACAGTGACCAGGTCTTCTTCTGCTCTGATGGCTCTGATAGACATCTAGGCACGTTTCGTTGTTCTTAATGATAAACAAGATTTGCTTATCTGTTGTAATCAAAGAGCTATTTGTTAATTAATCAGAAGATTATATGCATAATTACATAATCCTCCAACGGCACCACTTGTTTTGTTATGCTTCTATCGTGCTATTATTTAAATAGCATACACAAAACACTATGCATAAAATATGTACATGCAAATAGTTTATACGGATCTTTTAGAAGTCAGGAAATCAAATTGGTTCAAAGGCTTTGGGTGGAGTTTAGACATGGATTATACAACAAACTCCAGTTCACCAATTCAATTGGATGATTAATCCAAAAGACTTGGACAACAGACTATATAAATGAACTATGTAACAAAAGAATATTAGTTGGACGTGCACATGCCATCAGGTCTCCGTTTCATGTACCGGAACTACTTGTTTATTACATATATGATTTACCGGTACCCATCTCTCCTGTCTTGTTCTTCAGCGTCCCTATTAGCCGTTTCAACAGATTTATACCAAAGATATGCCTGCACATACAGTCAAATCTTGTGAAAACATGAGCTGAATAAATGTTTCTTTTAACGGCTTAAAACAATTATTTACATGTCTCGCCATTTAGAAGGTAAAGTAACATTTCTACACAAAAGAACTCACAGAAGTAGGGAGGCCGGTGAATGCAAAAAATCCTAGCAATGGGGCGTAAAACACACTGTCAGAGTTTAGAACTCCGAAAACCGGCTTCTGATTCACATACTCAAATATGGAACCAATCTGCAATTTCAAAGTAAAACATATATTCATACCACACACTGTTTGGTCATAAAAAGGTTAATAAAGAAGTTTATGATGCTTACAGCAGCAATGGCAATCACTGCAGAGCCAAGTAAATACACGAAGAAGGGAATCTCAAAGCTTTGTTGCGACGTGTCTTTGCTTTCACCTCTAGCCCAAGGAGGGGGCTCATCTGAATCTGGTCTAGCCCAGGAGGGGATTTTCTCTTCCGCGTCACTTGACTTTGCTGAGCCTTCAGTTGCAGCACATACAGAAAACCTGTGATTGTGCTCTTTCTTTTGATTAGTATGACGGTTTCGATTTCTTTTTGCAATGAGTTGATTCTGGAACATTTGTCCAACACCCACACGTAATCTGGGCAGTGACAACAACTGTTTCCTAGTAGAACAGAATATTGGATTAAATGTGCTTGAAGATACTACAGTCCCAGTTGCATACATTGCTGCTTTTAGTTGTGCTAGCCCCTGGTTGCTGTACAGACCTAAGCAAGAAGTAAATTATATATCTCATGTAAAAGTATAATTAGACTACAAAAGCAACCTTTTCAATGGTTAAAATCACATAGTGCAAGCACATTTGCGGTGTATATGCTTCTCCAGATGTTGTGATACTGATATTTGTCTCCATAACATGCATCAGAGCTGATTTTCCTCTTTTAAGCACAGTATAATCTGATCAATCAAAATAAAACTTCTATGCCTCTGAGTTCCCCCCCTTTCTTCTATATATATATATACACACACATACATATATGTCAAAACAATAGCCCGGTATCACATACAATCTCCTGAAACAAGCTCACATAAACAAAATTGGACATTGCACAGCAAATTTCTGACCTTTCAATCTACATGCATTGTTGTAACCTATAAACTTAGAAAGGGTATACACAACCATTTATATACAGAGCTTCTCACTTCCTTACACCTAATGAACCTCCCTACTCTGCTAGCTTTTCCCTCTTACTCCATGACAGGCTGCTAGCTACTCAAAATCATTAATCACACCATACTAGCTTAGATACAACTAATATAGAGAACCTAAATTCTCAACTTCATCAACAAACACATCTGTACCATAGATATAATAAGTCCACTTATCACTTAAGTGACAACAGTTTTTGGATAAGGAAAATTGTTCAAATTTCTAGTTAACAGTGCAACTCCTCAATCTACACCAGACAAACAATAATCTAAGCATAGAAAATGCGAAGGAGAATATTTTTACCTCAGTTGGGTCGTAGAATTCGTCGAAAATTGAATAAAATCAGAGCTGGAGCTGGGATTTTATTTTAGTGGGAGAGAGAGACAAGTGGCTGTGGTGAGATGTAGAAGAGAAGCTCTAAATGATTGGGCTGGCCTGGGCTGGGCCCATATCAATTTGGGTTCGGCTTTCTCCCATTTCCAGTATACTTGGAATTTATCTGCCAGCCCATCTAAGGACAAACAAAATAATTTATATTGGCACCATCAATTCACTGTGTGTAAGTATTTCAAGAATAAGAAATTAGAATCTTCAGTAAATGTTTTAAGAATAAGAAATCAGAATCGTGGGTAGCAGAGGTGTGAATGAGCCGAGCCCCTACAAAAATGGCTCAAGTTTATAATTTGTTTAGCAAAGGTGGTGTTCGACCATATCCGATCCGAGAGACCAGTTTGTTTGGTTCCAGTTTTTCAAGATTCTTTCAACTAACAGACACAGTAAAAGAAACTGAATGAGCAAGCAAGTCAAAACTATAAAGGGAAAAAATGGGAAGCATAATTTATATCAATAATGGTACATTGGCAGGCATAGTACAACAAACAAACGGCAATGGAATGCATTTCAATTCAATTTCCAATTCTCATCGGTGGAAGCCAGTCAAGAAACGGGGAATGCCAGCAAAATCCGATACTACTTTCACACTCTCAAAACTCTCTGCATAATCTTTTTCCAAGTAATCCAAAAGAAACTTGCATTGCTTCTCACCATTGGTCTGCAACAAGAAGATGAAAATGATTTACCAAAAAGTTGAATCTGTGCAAGTTCATTTCTGTGCAACTAAACAGACTAATGAAATATTCAATTAAACCATTAGACATTCCAATTATTTGAAAGTGTTATGACATTCCAATAATAACATGATCTAAGTTGAGACACTACAGGGGAGGTTTCAGTCTCTCTATTCTTAAAGATAGATGTAGAAGCAATAACTATGTCAATTGCTTCAACCTTCAGTTTTAATTGGGACAAAAATAAATTCTTAGGGAGACATAATGTTATAATTTGGCTGGTCAGGGAGAAGGCATCCTTCCTATCAACAGAAAGCTAAATTTCACAAGCACCTGGCAAACAGATGCCAGCTTCCGAGGGCAAGATATCCAACTTCGAGTTAGGTTAAGGTAAATCTTCAAAACTCATAAATTATTTAAACTTCCCTGGGGTGATTAGCCGAATTGCTTTACTAGATTTCATTAAAGAACTATTTTCTTCGATCCGGATTCTGAAGTAAAGGATTCTACAGCTGATGTGAACTCAACATAAAAACAGATAGAGAAGGTCTACAGCTTTGTCCCACACAATATATTTTAGAATGATAGTTAAACAGGCGATAAATACCTCAAAAGCAAAAAGGCCACCAGACTTTAACAGTGAAGCAGTTTGGTTACAGAGATGAAGAAGATCATCCATGCCAGTAAGACCACCATCTAATGCGAGTACTGGTTCGTGTCTACCAACTTCAGGCTGTAGACCCGGAATATCATCACTTGGTATGTACGGTGGGTTACTGATGATCCCAGAAAATTTTTCTTCTATATCCTTCAATGGCTCGGTCCAAGATCCTTGCCTTACCTCTACCACATCCTGAATCATATACATAAAAGACTAACAGATTAAATCAACAACAATTAATCAGCAGATAATAAGATAAAAGATACTATAGTATAACTTTCCATATTCAATATCCGTGCATTGTGCCAACTGCAAATACAATCAAAGCTTCAAACTTAATCATGTCCAAACCCTCATAGTCAATTTAGTAAAAAATGTAGCAATGATACAACAAGTTTTTCTACTCCCTCAACTCAGACTATAACAAACTATCTGCTAAACAGCCTAACTTAAAAATTCTAAAATTCAAATGATAAATCGATATGCCCCATTATATTCAAACCTACTAATGCATAACAACAAATGAGAAAGTGTAATTGTGATGTTAAGGTCACTAACCTGCAAGCCGTACCTCTGCACATTGAAAGCCGCCACAGAAGCAGCCACCGGGTTCAAATCAGTAGCAATAACTCTCCCACCAGTTCCCAAAACTCTGGCAATTCCAATAGCAATAGCACCAGAACCAGTTCCCAAATCAACCCACAAGCCCTGTCTCAACTCCTCGTTACCAGAAACCACATCACTAACCAAATCAATCAGCAATTCGGTCTCCGGCCTGGGAATAAAAACCCCTTCTTCAACACTCAAAACTAAGTCCCTCCAGTGTTCACATCCTACAATGTATTGAAAAGGCTTCCTGTCTTCAATTCTCTGTTTCCAGAGACTATACAGCTCGTCTATATCGGCCCTCAAAGTTACCGTCTTTGGGCTGTCTTGAATACCCAGTTGAGGAATGACTGAGGGGTGTTCGAGTGAATCCTCGATTAGCCAATTGAGTTCTCTGGAGGAGAAACCGGAGTCTGAGTCGGGTGGAGGAGAAAGGGTTTTTGCCCAATCGTGCCATTTCTTGAGTTGGGATAGAGTCGCTCTGTGGACTGGTGGCCTCAAAAAGAGTGGGGTTTTGGGTTTAAGAGAAGGAGAAGAGAAGGGTTGTGCAAGTCTTGCACAAAGTAGCAAAGTTTGATGTCTGAGACATGTATACGTATTGAATGTGCGGAGTATGCTTGGTTTCATTTTTCCGGTGTAGGAAGCATATATTAAGAGAGCTTCTGTTTTCGTGGGTTTTACATGGTTGGATTGTTTTCATTTCCAGGATGGTTAAAACTGATACTTCAATAGGGGGCCACCATTTTTTTTTTTTTGAAATTTCTACTCCCAAATTGAGATGATTAATAAGGGATATAAATTTTTATTTTTAATTTAAAAATAAAAAATTTATAAATTATATTTTTTCCATCTTTCTTTTCCCTCATTCTACAAATATAAGACATTGTTTGGATGGTTGACAGCAATTGTTATGTTTTGTAATATAATGTGTGAAATCATGTTTGGATAAGTTGTACATTTCTGTATTGTATTATATATTTTTGTGTTTGGATTGATTGTAATACCATCATTGTATGGTAATGTTCCAAAACTGTTAAATAGCTATAATACCCTTGATTATATTTCATAATTCAATGTTTAAGAATTATCTGTTTGTGCAAGTTAATCCTAATTCAATCATGTCTATTACCAATCAAAACCTCAGTTTACAATGCAAGCAAAATTCACACAACCACATCATCCATCATTCTAGTTTTGACCAAAAGTGTCTCAAAGATCACTTAGTATAAAAAATATTTAATAAAGTATTATCATCCTAGAAAAATAAAATAATAATAAACATCACTCATATAATCCATCATTCTAAATTTGGAATACTACATAAATGTAATTCATAATCCAGTCACTTAACACATAAAACCTAAGTTGAATTTCGTTGAACTTAATCTTCACCAAACACATGCCTGAGGATTACTGTCTTGCGACGTTCCGCTGGATATGATAAAAACATATTAAGTAACCCTCATTTCTCTGAAAGAGTCATAAATGTCTTTTCCTCCATATGTGGCGGAAGTCTTAGTTGAATCAATAATTCCAGTAGTTCAGTTCCAGCTACAAGTGGTTTATTCCATGATGTTATTGCAGTAGCCAAATTTTGACCCAATCTTTCCAAGACCTCCAAGCTAGGATCAGAATCAAAAGTTTCTATTTTGGCTATCTTATTTCTTTGTCCTAAAGCTGTAGGTTACGACAGATACCTTGATATTGGTGTTTATGGTCCTTGTGAATCATCTTCAAAGTCAAATGAATTTAGATTCACAGAATCATCCCTATCTTCATTCCCTTCATTGATAGACTCTTCAACAAGTGGAGATCTTCTATTCAGTAAATTATCTGCCACTCTTCTTTGAATGTCAGAAGGCCCTTCACTATATGCTCTGGTAGCTCTATCTTTCCCATATAACTCAACTAGTGAGTCATAATTCCATACGTGTTTGTTTCTAAGTTCAGCAGCTCCAGAATTAGCCTATTAAACAACATAAATCATGAAAGTGCGCTAATTAATCTTGATAAAATATTAATAAGATAAGATATAGAAATTGAGTAAAAGAAACAATAAAAAATGAATTGTTGAAGTTGATATATAACCCGGATAAGTTGTTGCCACACTTCTTCCTCAACTTCCATCATCTCCGTAAGTGGATTCCAAGCAAATCTACTTAAGCCATTCACACAATCATACCACTTTTTCCACCATTTTTTAATATTTCTTACCCGATTATGTACTCGCTCTTTATGTACTCGCTGTTTATCAAGAAATTTCTCTTTCAATTATTTCACAATTTCATCCATGGCATAAGAAGTGAAGGTGCCTCCTACTCTATTTCCTAAGTTGTTTTGATTCTTCAAAGAATCCACAAGTACATCGTCAATATAAGTGGTCCAGACACAAACATCAGTGATACTTGACGTTTGATTCTTCCTAGGAACTTTGGCTGCACAAAGTACATTATTTTAATAAACCGCATATAGAAAATATGTTCTTCACATCAAGCAAAACAAAACAAACCCAACACATAACAAGTCTTCACCATTATAAAGTGAACAAAACAATTAAAATAATGTGAATTCAACACTGTGAATACAAACAAAGCAACTGAAAAGTACAATCCTAATAATAATTCAAAATCAATAATAGAAAACAAAAAACAATATAATACAATCTCTCAAGTGGTTGTATAATCTAACCACATATGAGCCGCAATAGAATCTCTAACAATTTCACCTAGCTCATTTCCTCTGCAGTATCTCTAACAATTGAATTTACTTATTGATCAACATTATTCACATTGAACCTTATATCGAACTCCCTTTGTGCTTCATCATTTGGATCTATACTCCTTAAGTAGTTGTGTACAATACAACAAGCAAGAATTGTTAAATTTTGTGTTACCACATTATAAGTTGGTTGGGTTCCACTACCAATCCTAGGAAATCTCATCTTCAGTACATCAAATGCTCGTTCTATTGCATTACGTAAGGATGCATGACGTTTGTTAAATAATTCACGAGTAGTTTGAGGTGGATTTGTTGAGTATTCTTTCAAATGATAATACTCGCCCCTACAAGGTGTGATAAACCCGCTCCTTAACATGAATCCGGCATCAACTAGATAATGTTTGCCTAGAAATAATGTACATGTTAAATTATTATAAATTATACGTGCTTAATATTACATTAACTTTTCATAACATAATTATGTTCGGGTATTTTCAAACCATTAGTTCTTGTTAATGAATCTTTAATTATTCTTGAATCAGATGCGGTCCCCTCTCACCCTCAAATCGAAAGTGCAAGCTGCTAGCACATTTTGTGTTGGGTAATCTTTCCTTCCTCGAAACCTAGTAGCTTCAATTTTTGATACTTTAACACGTATATGTGTGTCATCAATTGCACCAACACAATCCTGAAATTAAATTATAAAATTTAAACCAATAATGTAGATAAATTATCCAAGAATTTTAATTATTAGTTATTGTATTCACATTAAAATAGGGGAAAAACTTAGACTTGGTGGTTATCTCTTTTGGAACATGAGAACCATCAGGTTGTATAAGAAATTTATCCTTCAACTTTTTTAATGCTCTCAAAACATTATGGAAATGACGACTTGTAGATTCCCCTAAGCGTCTAAACCAACATGAAAACCCTATTTATTTTATTATGACCTAATGTATAAAGTGCTTTCTTAACTGGTTCTTCAACACTTACTCTCACAGTTGGTCTAAGATCACCTTCCCTAACTAATATGTCACATAATCTTATAAAAGCCGATGCCCTCATTCGAATAACATGTCGACAAAATGCACTATTAAGCAAGTGTTTCGTAAGTTTATCCATTACTTTTTCACCTTCAAGTCGTAAATTACGTTGGACTAAAGTTCTTCTATTCGTATTTCGTAATTGAAATAACCAAACCCAACTAACCGCAAACCATACAAATTGTGCAACTACGGAAAGAATATGTTGTCTTTGTAAAATATATTCTTCATCCCATCTACTTTGTAATAATAAATTAAAATGTTAACAATAAATTTCTATCACTACATTCTTATTATTCTAGGAATAATAAATTAAAACTAGCAATAAAATTTTATCATAACATTTGTATTATTCTAGGAATAATAAACTAAAACTAGGAATAATAAATTTCTATCGCAATTCCGAATTAGAAACCCAATTTCAAGACACAAACATAATCTAAATTCAAAGTCATGTGCGTTGTTTAATTTCTGTTTCAATGTAATTTGAATTTTTATGTATTGTTTTCAAAAGCAAAGATCATTATTACATAGTACAAAAACCAAAAACCAAAATCTTTTGCACACATGTATCAAATCTCCTATATTCTAGAAAACTGTAACAGAGGCAATTCATCAAACAGATAAAGTGCATAATAAACTCATTCAATAAATATTTTAAAACAGACTTGCAATTGGCTGGTGTTGAAGCATTTGACGCAGTAGTTACGCCTGAATTTGTAAAAAGTGAAATCGGTTAATGTTGAAGGTCAAGCTGTGAGTTGGTGATGACGTGTCGCGCTCGTCCGTGAGAACAGCCGGGTATGTGTGAATGATGTAGAAAATATAAGAAATTGATTTTAACAAAGAGTAAAATTAGAATACAAGTAATTATTAGGGATAAAATAAAAAAAGAAAAAAATAAAATAATGTGAACACACCGATTTGGTGTGTTGAGAAAATGAGAGAAAATGGGGATTTTGAAACGACGTGAAACATTCATGAACATAAATATTAATTCCAACACATGAAATAACGTTGTTTGGGTTTTGACGAAATAAAATAACCTAAACACACGAAACAAATAAGTTCTAAATATAATGTCCTAAAAATAAAAAAATCAGAATCGGTTCAGTGACTCCTAAAAAGACCTTGGTTGGGGGGAGGGGGCTTTAATCAGAGTCTATATGGAATTTAGGTGCCCTAAAGGGAAGGGGAAATCAACTTAACTTAGTGGTTCTACAAATAAAATCTATACCATTAAATTTTAGATTTTCAAAATCTGAAAAGGATAAAGAGGAGAATAGCAACAACGAACAAAGAAACAAACAAGACTCGAATCAAATCACCCAATAATGTGATTCAATTTGATTCTTGAATCAATATGCAAGATGTTTAAAATGTGGAAAATTGGCAACGTCTTAAAAAGTATTATAATGAGGGAAGTGGAAAAAGAAGAAAAGGAGAAAAAAAAATGAGAGATTGTAAAGAAAGGAGAAGAAGAAGATTTGAAATGATGAAAAGAAAGAAAATTGAATGAGAAAGGAGAAGAAAATATAGGAATAAGATGATCAGCTTTTTTTTTTTAATTTCAATAATTTATTTATTTATTTTTTAAATAAGAGAAGAAGAATGAGGAAAAAGAGAGGGGAAAAAAGAATTTTTTTAATTATTTTTTATTTTTAAATTAAAAAAGTGTCACTCGGTTAATATTCATCCAATGACGGACGAATAGTAAATTTCACAGAAACGGTCAAAAAATGAATTTTTAGCTAAAATTGAAAAAAACAAAACTGAGTTTTTAAGGTGAAACCTTCAATGGTTTTTGGAAATCACCCTTGATTATATGATAAGTTTTCTAATTAAAAGTAAATTCAAAATTTGTGTTTTTTTTAGTTGAAAAAGTTTGTTTATAAAATAATTAAATGATAATAAATTTTAACATATAAAATACAAAATATTTAACTTGCAACACCGTTTGAGGGCTTTCTCTCACCTAGTCTCCCTCTCCCTAAATTTTCCCGACCAAAACCCTAAAACCCATCAGCCGCCGCCGAAGAAAGGACTCTTTTCCCTTCTCCGACCGGCCACACATTCCTTATCCTCTTATTTGTTTTCTTTTTATATTTTGGATCTATTTTGGGTGCTATTTTTTTTGCTAAATGCTTCAATGGAGGTTCTTCTCCTTTTTATGTCCTCCCTTTGTGGAGGTAGATCTCCTTCGAAATCTGATGAAGATGGTGGTTTCGGTCAACACTTCGTCAAATTATGAAGGTTGTTGTTCCTTCGTCTTTGATGCCGATGACTTAATGGAGGCTTATTTGGTTGCTATTATATTTTTGGACTTTGAATCTCCAGCACTCCTAATCCATTGTAGATGAGAAGATTTGCGGAATACAACATTGGAAGTTGTAGCGGATGATGTTGGTGTTTTTAAATTTATTTCAAAGACTTATATAGAAGTGGGAATTTGTATTTGTATGTATTATGTTGTGTATTGAACATATACCCACACTTCTTTTGTCTTTCCTTCTATGCAGGTAGTTTGTTAGTGTTTATTCACCACCTATTGTAATCCCAAGCTTGATTAGTGAAACCGAGATTTCATTGTTAAAAAATGTATAAAATATTTGCTCTCTCACCTCGTCTCTCTCTCTCCCCTAAAATCTCCCTACCAAAACCCTAAAACCCATCAGTTGCCGCCGCCGGAGAAATGACTATTTTCCCTTCTCCGGCCGACCACACCTCCTTTATCATCTTCTCTTCTTTCTTCTTATATTTTGGATTTATTTTGGGTGCTAATTTTTTGTTAGGTGCTTCTGGGATCTACAATGATGCATGAAATAATTGCGAATTTAGAGTGTATCCACTTAGAAATTAAAATCCCACTAAATGATAGGAAATTTCATGTTCCTAAAGAAAAGTATAATTAAATCGTCATTCACAAAAGTAGGATTTGTATATCCATCGTTGTTACAAAGAATTAAAGAAGACATACATGGACCTACTCATCCACCTAATGGATTACTCATCCACCTAGTGGACCATTTCGCTATTTTATGGTTTTGATTTAAGCATCCGCAAGATGGTCTATGTATGCTTGTTATCAATTAGAAATGTTGCTTTTGCTAAATTGCTAGCACATATTACTCAATTCCGAGCTCATTTTCCAGATTATCTTACTAGAAGTATAAGACTTGATAATGCTGATGGATTTACGTTAAAAGAATTTGATGAATGCTATTAAGTATCTAGGATTGATATTGAATATCTAGTTTTGTATGTTCATACTCAAAATGGATTAACTGAATCTAGTTAAGCGCCTTTAGATAATTTCGCTAACTTTATTAATGCTCTAAAAGTTATTAGGTTCGATTTTGGGCACATATTATATTGCAAGTTATTGCATTGATTTGAATACACCCAAAAACTTATAATCAATATTCCTCTTTATTGTTAGTATTTGGATATCCTCGTAATGTCTCACATATGCGAATCTTTATGTGTGCTGTATATGTTACCTATTACCACAACTAAGAGAATGAAAATGGGATCCAAAAACGTTTAGAAATATATGTGGATTTTATTTCTCCATCAATAATTAGATATTTGGAACCATTGACAAGGAATTTATTTACAGCAAGATTTGTTGATTATCAATTTGATAAAACTAGTTTTCATCTCTTGAAAAAGAAAGAATTTCTTCATAAGAGAAACTTGAATTAGCACGGAAATATTCCACTTTAAAGTATATGGATCCATGTACTCTATAATATGAAGTAGAAGTTCAAATGATCCTACATTTACAAATAATAGCTAACTGAATGCTAGATGCATTTAATGATACTTCAAAAATAATCAAGTCTTATATACAAGCTACTAATGTACCAACAAGGGTAATTGGTCTAAAAGGACAATTTAAATGACAATAGCAAATGAAACTTCTATCTCACGTAAAGATACAGTTCCAAGAAAAAAAATAAATAAAATGTTTTGGATCCTAAAATCACATCTAATGAAATTCCAAAAATTGTTGAGACTTTGAAAATAATCTCCATGAAGGAGAAACTAACAAAGAAATATATAATCGAAAAATGAAGAAATTTACGTAAATTTCAATCAAGAATTATGGAATAGAAATGAAGTGATAATTGATTATTTTTTTTCCTACATGGTGGCAATAGATATTTTATATGATAATTGAGATTCACGTAGTATGGAAGAATACAGAAACAAACATGATTAGAAAGATAGGAAGAAGCAGTTCAAGTAGAGTTGAACTCTTTGAATAAATGAAAAGTTTTTAGACCCATAATGAAAATACCAGAAGATGTTTAACATATTGGTTTCAAATGTATTTTCATTTTGAAATGAATTAAATAAATGAGATTGTGAAATATAAAGTACGTTTGGTTACTCATGGTTTCTCACCAAGACCTAAAATTGATTATGATGAAACTTATTACCCATTTATGGATACTATTACATTTTAATTTCTGATCATTCTTACTGTTTTTTAGAAATAAAAAATGTGTTTCATGGATGTAGTTATTGTAAATCTGTACGGATAATTTGATTATGATATTTACATGGAACACCTAGAATGATTGAAATTACATGAACCATATCAATTAAGATCTCAAAACATGTATTCCATAAAGTCATAGAAATTCCTGTATAGATTGAGACAATCTTGGAGAATGTGGTACAACAGTCTTCGTGAATATTTGATAAAGGAAAGATACCATAATAATACTATATATCCCTGTATTTTTATGAAGAAATCAGGGTCTGATTTTGCCATTATAATAGTATATGTGGATTATATGAATATCATTAGGACTCCTAAAGAGATTAAATAAACTGCTGAATATTTAAAAAAAAAAGAGTTAATATGAAAGATTTGAAAAAAAAAAAAGAAATATTATCTTGGTCTGGAAATTGAACATAAACCAAATGACATATTGGTTTATCAATTAACATAGATTGAAAAACTTCTGAAATGATTTATTATGGATAATGCTCATCCATTAAGTACACTAATGATGGTAAGAACATTTAATTCCAACATAGAACCATTCCGACCAAAAGAAGATGATGAATAGATATTTGGTTCTGATCTGAATATAGTTGATGCACTTTTATATTTGACTCAATGTATGAGACCAAATATCTCGTTTGCTGTGAATTTATTAGCGAGATATAGTTTCGCATCAATCTATCTATCATCATTAGAATGGAATCAAATATTTATGCTACCAAAAGGGTATGAAAGATTTGAGATTATTTTATACCAACTCAAATAAATCTCTAGGTTTAAATGATTATACCGATGCTAGATACCCTTCAAATCCGCATAAATGACGTTCTTAAACTGGCTATATTTGGTAATATAATGGTGTCATAATGTTCTTAAGATGTACGAAACAAACCTTAATAATCACGTTCTCTAATCATACTGAAATTTTTGTATTATATGAAATCAGTTGGGAGTATATTTTAGCATTAGAAGGAATTTGGGCTATTTTCAATTTTTAAAATAAGAGGTGGATCATGATTAGCAGATTATACTATTCCCAACTTATTTCAATTCATTTAGATTTATAGTCTTTTCAATTTCCCTATTTTTACAACCATTTTACAATGGTAGGATGCATGATAGTTTTGAGAAAAGAGAAAAGTTAGGATTTATCCGAGAGAGAGAGAGAGGCAGAGATGATTCTAAAAGGTGTGGATTTGGATGATTTGGTTGGGCCTGCTTTATTGTTGTACCTTACCCATGAATTGGCCCAATTCCATCTATTCTCTTTCAGATCCTTTTAATTCTTTATTCCATTTTCTAACTATATCCAACAAAATTCTCATTAAAAAAATTTTAAAAAAAAACTCGAAATTTCCTGCAATGGCCATTATATATATTTATTTCTTTTATTCAGAAGAAGTAAACAGCTGTATATTAATACTGACAAAATCTCCATCATTGGCTTCAAGTATACTGAGACGTCTCTATTAACTTCCACGGGTGGCTTGGGCTTATACAGTAACAGTAGACGTCTGCTTTCTCGTACTTGTCAATAACTTTGACCATATTAATTCACACAACAAATACAAAAGTTAAAAAAACAAAACAACTCACATAAATAATTCAATCTCATCTCTTCTCATCAGACCCATAAGAAACCAGACCATTTTGCAACAAGAGATAGAGATGGAAGAGGAGGGGTAAAAAGGACAACCAGTTCCATATTTAGAAAACTGAACATCACGTGACCAACAACGTACTCTCTCTCTCTCTCTCTGTAAAATATAAAATAAATCTTAAATAACAAACAAAGAATCAAATCAAAATCATATCACATCAAATCATGTCAATTCGAATGGTTCCAAAACCATTACTGATGATAATCTAATTGACAACTGTTTAAGTTACATTTATTGTTATCTCTGTCCAGTCCATTGTGCAGCGAGGAAGCACTGCATCTCAGACAAAACTGACATTAAGATTAAGATATTGATTTTGAATATGAGGAGGGAGGGCATGTGATGTGTTTGAATGGAAACAGTGGAAATGTATAAAAGATAAAAGAAGAGACAGGAGCTGTTAACAGTTTTTGCCCTTTTGTCAATGCAGTAGCATAGCAGCAGGAGCTATATATGTCAGGTTTTTTTATTTTTTTTTATTTTTTTTATACTACACCAGAGTCACTCAGTACAATACAACGGTAGATTGATGTAGTTGTGTACTTCGTTTTGCAGAAGCTATTGACATGATTAAATGGGATTTGATTCATTGTCATGTTTGGTTCTGAATATGATTATGCAAAAGACTGAGCCACATATTTGGATAATCGAACACCATTTAGATTATTGAGTTGTGAAAAAGAAGAAAAATAAGGTATAGCTGATTCATGTAAATATGATATTTGTGAATTCCTTTATGCACTAGCAGAGTTTTAATAAATTACAGAAATTAACATATGGAATACAGAAATAAAATTTTATTTATAGATCATAACAAACAAGTTTAAGTATATAATTATAAATCTGTTTTAAAAAGTTTGTTTTACTCTTACTTGATAGTCTATTATTATTGACTGCGATTGTAGTTTACAAACTAAAAACCAAATTTAATAGTCTATTTTAAAAGTTTGGTTTTATATATTTTTTAAAATAGATTTATAATTATATTTTGAAGTTTAAAAATCATTTAAGTAATAAAATTAATCAAAGTAAAGTTGTTTTAAGTTTTTAAACTTTGAGAAGAATAAAAGATTTAAGTAGGCCGGGACTATTTGTGTCTGACCAACCATTAATTGACATGTGTACATCAAGTGAAGAGAGAGACAAATATTTAATAGAAGAGATACATGACTGGTGTGATGTATTTTAGTATCATTGCTCACTTTTTATACGCTTGTCAATTAATATGGTGAGGCCCAGGGACGGAGCGGGTGCAACCAAACCCACGCATTTGAGTCCTCATAGGGGGAAAAACAAAAAAATGGGAATATCGGATCTGATGCATCATTACTAGTTATTGTGTATATAACTTCTGATATTTCCCCTCCAGGTGTGTGGCATACAGGACTATTACCAATCTAATATACTTTTTGAAATTGTTGAAACATTGACTTAATAGAAAAAAAGGAATACATGAAGTGACCATCCCCAAATGTTTGCATTACGGTGACGGTTCTTGAATTGGATACTTCAAGCCTGTGAAAATATGAAGACAAAAGTTACCATGACTCTTCATAACTCCCATAAGCTAGTCTAGAGGCATGTTAAAGAGCTCTACAAGCCTTGCTATATACAGACAAACCCCTCTATAACGGCATCGTTTGTCTGACAATTTTTTTGGCTGTTATAGTGAATGAGTGTTATTCGTACATAACGGCCATATGAAGGTCATAGATCTCACTTGGCTGTTATCATTTTATAGTATTTTTTTTAAAAAAATAAACACTAAATAAAATATGCATAATTTAGAACATTTTTAAAGTTAAATTTATTCAAATATGGTGGAAAAAATTTACGATGATAGCTTGTTTGGAAGATTCCAATATCTTACTAGCAATATAACACTTGAATTAACAAAGATTTTGGTCCAAGCTTTCATAAAATGTAGTCAATTGCCTTCCTGTGAAGGCAATCCAATACGGAGACCATGGAGAGTCTCTTTTGTTAGATAAGAGACTCCCTCAAAGACTAGCGTCATAGATGATCTAAATTTTAATGTTTCAAATTATTTTCATTAATTATTTATAATTATAAAGCCTTTTAAATTCAATCATATTCATTATAATTGTGCGCACTATTTTTATTCATATTTTTAGTTATTAAACATTAAAAAAGTTATTTAATTTGTTGAAGTTAATTACAATAGTTATTTAAATTTTTTATTTTTATATCATTTTATTAAAAAATAATGTATTATATTTGAGTAGGCTGTTATAGAGGATGAGTTTTATACAGAGTGTTCTATTCAAATTACGGTTGTTGCTGTTATAAGCAAATTGCTGTTATAGAGGATTAAAATAACATTGAAAAAATCGATTCTGAAAGAAATTCAGTCATTATAGTGAATTGCTGTTATAGAAAATGACAGTTATAGAAGGGTCTGACTGTAGTAACTATACTGCAAATCGAGCCCAAACCTCACTAATTATGTTCTTCGCTATAAATTTTATATCCGGCATATGAGTACCAGAATAAGATCCGATCCTTTTAGAGTTCACCGCTATTCTTCCCGCAATATTAGGATCATATAAACATGTGCATTTAGGAATAAATTCTATTACATACCACAAGTTATAATCTATGCTCAGACATCTAGCGGAATGAAAACCCAGACCTTTTATCCGTCTCCATGTAACCAACTTCATAACGAACCTTAGTAGAACATATAACATAAAACGACAGCTTTTTCTAAAGAGAATATCTTCTAATAGCAAGCTTGATTGACTCTTTATTTTTAAATAAAATTCCTTTGCTCAAATCAATAAGGGCATATGCAAGGCACAAACATCTTATAAAGTCTCAGGAAAACCGTACTTGAACATGCTCGGTAACTCCCAAATAGGATGACCACCTATATTATGATTTACACTCTTATCACTTTCAACGAGATCATCCTCACTCTCTCCGGAGCTCATGTCATTTCCAATATTCAAATTCGTCGATCATTCGACAATCCTTCGACACCCATCTCTATCTGACAAACCTTGGTTGATGGTGTTCTTCCGCTTACACTGTCGAGGTAAGCCACCTAAGCCCGATCTCATGTCACTGCTATTTCTAGTCAGTCGTCGTTGCCTTTTCTCTCCTCGTTGTTGTGACTAACCCTTCTTGCATCATCTTTGAACACTATTACCCCTCCACCAGCAATTCTTAGCTCCAACTTCAGCTAACTGTCGCGGGTCTCCTTCATTCACTAGGTTTGACTTGGTTGACTGGTGAAACTTTGACCAATCAACCTCCTTTGACTAGTCCACATTCGACTACCTCCGATCATCCTTCGCCTAGTTTGAATTTCAAATCGACACTTCTGAATAGTAAGGCGACGAATATGATTGTAGTTGCTACAGTAACTTCTAATAAAAAAATCAGGTACCTCGAATAACTCTAATATTACCCGTAAAGGAAATTTAATGACAATCTCAGTTAGTGATTATGTTTATGTTGTTCAATTATTTTTGTTTAATTATGCATTGATTAGGAGAATGATTTTGCATCTGAGGGATAAACCGAGGATTCTTAATGATTTAAAAAATAAATTTCAATCTTTGTGGTCTCCGTTGGTGATTGAAAGATGAAAAGTAAAGGGAAAGGATTTAATTCATTTCAGTTTGAATTAGTTACTGTAAGAGACCGAGTTTGATCTACACCATTGTCATTTTTACATCCGAGATCATTAAAGCTCTTCCAGTGGACTCTAGGGTTCAATCTTGATGATTTTAAATAAACCATTGCTTAAGTTTGGGTATGTTTCTTTGGATTTCCTAAGGAACTTTTTGTTGAATCTTTTATTTGGGATAAGGGATTTGTCTGTCCATTTAGAAGTAAGCAATCTAAATTATGTTATTATTGTTGCTCCTTTGCAGGTGAATTTTGAGTTGGCAGTTGCACAAAAACACAACCAATTTGGGTGCCTTCCAAATAAAGATAAAGATGGGGAAGAATTAATTGATGAGGAAATTAAGGTGGAGAATCAAGATGCTTATGCTGAATTTCCAATTCAGAGAAAGAAACCTCTACAGTTATGGAATACGTGCTAGAAACTAGTAGTGCTACAGATACTGGTATCCCTCTTTTGCATCCTTCGTATCCGCTTGATCCTCTAAATTCAGACACACATTCTTCGCAGGATCAAGCGGTTACTAATTTGGAAATGAGTGCCAAAAAGCATGTTCTGATATACTAGATGAGGTCTGAGAAGATGAGATAACAAAAATAGCTGCAACAACGGCTTCTCCTTCTACCATTATTCGTGACCCTCTTTATGAAGCTATGATCTACCTAGAAAATAAAGAGGCCTTAAAGTCTCCTGTTCTCATGTGATCAAGATCTCATTTTTTTAAAGGTAATACATCATCTTTTCAATCTTTTTCTGATGATTCGAATGACTTTTCAGAAGAAAAAACTCAGAATTTGACCTAGAGGATAAAAATTATACTCACAAGATAATGGCAAAATATATGTAGCCTCAATGCCACCCAAGCCACGCAGTATGGAAATCATATGAAGACTATTAGGACTAATCAACCTCAAGCTTTAACTGCTCCTCAACAACCCTAACCCATGATAACTAAGTCTCAAGTGAATATGTCCAAAGATCATGATATGATGACGTTTTGTGACATCCCAACTCCCACCTATGGATAACCACAATACGAGAGGTGGAAGGCCATACACACATGCATGTACATTTTATTCAATAGCATTATTAGCATTCATGCATACACACAAAACGATATATATATATATACATATATTCGACCATAATATGGGAACTCATACATATAAATATATCCACTACTTGTCAGCATATCCAAATGGTTCTTATGAGTATCATAGTTAAACAAATTCATTTCAGCATATTACATTAGTATACAAGTCTCATAAGATGCTTGCAATTTATTTAACATCCAAGGAATCTTAATTTCCCATAACAAAACGAGAGTATAGAAAGCATGACAGGAAACATGAGGATGCACTATGATCACCAAGACAACTCCATAATATGTATTGGTATGGCCCTATCTCACTCGATCACCTGCTCAAATTCAAATTTTGAAACCAAGACAAAAAGGAAAATAAGAAAGCATTAGGCTATCGATGTCTGGTTAGCAAACTCATACTCAAACAACCACACATAAGTTGTGTCTTTAGTTTAATTTCATGTCACACAAGAATGAATTCCTAATTAATTACATCAATCAAATAATCAAATAAAAGTTAACTCATAAGACCACAAGAAAATGAACTAATATCTCGGAAGTTAGTAAACAACGTACCCTAATGTAATTCAACACTATCAAGTAGAGTTAAGTGGAAGAATTACCTGAATTGTGTAATGAATTACATATCGAAATGTGATTCGACTCACAATAAAGAAAAGGCTGACCAAGGCTTCTGGCCGAACTTAGTGCCAAATTATATACCGAAATGTAGTTCGGTACTTGACACACTATCTCAAACTCTCTGCTCGAACTATATACCAAGCTACACACTGAACTGTAATTTGGTATATAATATCACACTAAAACAAGCTCTCTGCCCCAGTTGTTTACCAAGCTACCAATCGAATTCTAGTTTAGTACATGACTACACACGAAAACAGACTCTTTGTCCAAACTGCATACCAATGTACACATCAAGCTGTAATTTGGTATTCAACATCACACTGAAATAGGCTCTCTACCCGAGTAATATACCGTGCTACCCACCAAATTGTAATTCGATACACGACTATATATTGAAATAAACTCTTTCTCCAAACTGCATACCAAAATACATACTGAATTGTAATTCGATATACAACTTCACATTGAAATAGAGTCTCTGCCCGAGTTATGTACCGAGCTACCCATCGAATTGTAATTCGATACACGACCACACACTAAAATAGACTTTTATCGGAACTGCATACTGAAATATACACCAAATTATAATTCGGTATACAACTTCACACTAAAATGGACTCTCTATCCGAGTTGTATATCGAGCTACCCACCAAATTGTAATTTGGTATAAAACTTCACACTGGAATGGACTCTCTGTGTGAGTTCTATACCAAACTCTAGTTCGGTAGAGAATGAATTCTATCAAGGTCTGGGCAGAATAAACCTGCACTTTACCGCCTAAAAGCCACAACAAATCCAACAATGTTCTAAGACCCTTATAGTTACATAATTCAACAATTTTTATGCCTACTGGACATATCAATTCAATTAGAACCAAGTATAACCCACTACCAAACTATTTTTCCCAATTAGATCCACTCTAAACATTCATAAAAGCCAAACATGTCAACATAAACACTCCTTTCCATAGAGTAATGAAAGTAAAACAAAAAAATTTATCTAAGCAAGTAAATTTATTGATAGATCTAAGGCTACGAATGGAAATAAGGTAATTTGTGTTGTACAACCATAATTTCGATAGTCACTTGTAAATTTATTCTCTAATGAATAATTTTTAATAAATTTTACACGAAAAAAGAAGAAAAATAATAAGAATGGTAGCTACAACATAGAAAATCTTAAAATGCCCTCTCCACAAGACTTTCACAAACTTGATCCGTCCACAACAACTGTAAGAAAACTTAAATTGTACTAATATATAATGGCTATTTGTGTTTTAACTATTTAAATTGGGTATTCCTATTTTAACAATGAATATATGTTAGTGTTTGCCTTTACTGAATATGATATACAATTTTGGATGCTCTCAAAATGGTGGATCCCAGATAATTTTCCAACTTTGAGAAAAAAGTACTAATCTTTTTGTGAACCACAGAAGTCTTATCTGTCCTATCTCATTAAAAATTTTGTTAAACTAGCATTTTTTTTAGAAATGGTTGAACGCTAATGTATATCTTCAGAATGATGATATTGATCTGCAACCATTATTTTGAGAACTTTTTTTTTTTTTTTTTTTTTGGAGCTAGTATTAGGGAATTACAACTTTACAATGTTTTAAATTTTCAATATGATACATGCCAACTTATATAGCCTATGCATGTGTAATTATTTATGTTCCTATAAGCTATCTCGCTTTAATTTTAAGATATATTGCACTATTACATGTTACAAGTACGTTGTTGCTGCTTTATAATGTTGGTATTACAAGTATTATATAGATCCTTAAATAGGTTTAGTTTGGACAAGACTAATTACTAATGCTACATAAACCATAGTTTTGAAAGGCGAAAGGTGCAGTGTGGTACAAATGCCTCTAAGCCCGAAGCATGAGGAGTAAATAGCCTCACAAGCTTTTTTTGAAGTGAGGCGCACTTTACATAATAAAATATTAAGTATAATAAATGATTAATTCATACTAATTTTTGAAGTAAATAATATTTTTATTTATTTCATTCATTACTTCAAGTCGTAAAAAAATAACTTAAAAGTCAATGCTCATGCAAAATAAAAATATTCATCTAATAATAACTAAAGTTTAAATATAAAATAATGCATGAGGTGACTTAGAAATGCATTCTAATTCAAAATAAAATAATAAAAAAAAAATCATCCTAATCTAAACACCATAACAAAATAATATGGATATTATTGAATGTAATTCATTCAACAATATCCATATCATCTTCTTCTCCACCAATCTCCATTTCATCTTCTTTTTCCTCTTTATACTTCTCATCTTAATCTTCAATTCCATAATTTTCCTATTCATTTTCTAAGTTTTCTACTTGTTCTATTGGGTGCTTATAATCCGTCGATGAACTTGAACCTAATTGAGATCTAGATTGATACCTAGGTTCTCTAACGTCGATAGCCATAGCTACATGTCTCAGTTGTAATCCGTCATCACCTTCAAACACATTCTCATCATTTTCACCAAACTCATCATCAATCCTTCTAGTCAATCATTTATTACTTTCATCAATGTGAGTTAGAAAGACGGGATCAATGGTATCATGCATTCGATATCTTTGTCTTAGTGCTCTATTGTACTTTACAAAGACCAAGTCATTTAAACATAATTGCTCAAGTCTATTTCTCCTCTTGGTATGAATCTGCAATTAAGGAAAAAAAAAAAACTTCAACTAGAGATGGCAAAACAATCCGTGAACCCACGAACCCATGGATACTCATCCACAAAATCCGTGATGAATTCGGGTTCGTGAATTCGTGGATTTACGGATTTCGATATAATTTATAATCCTCTTTTTCCGGTGGATTTGGATTTGGATTTGGATTTGAATCCACAAATCCACTAATCTTTTTATAAAAAAAAATTCAAATGTAACTTTAAATCAATTAATTTATATTTTATCTATATTTATGATTTGTATGATATATATAATTATTTTTTTTTTACATATTAATGTTTAGTATAATATTATTTATGTATAATATAATACTAATTTAAAATGTATTTTGTTTCATATATAATAATACTAAATTTTTATAGTGTATTAATTTTTATTGACATTTTTAAATACTGTTTTTTATATTTTTATATTTTGTTTTTCATTAAAAAATATAAATAATTGTTAAGATGAAAAATATATAAATAATATTTGAAATTGAAAAAATTAAATTAAATTACCTATAAAAATAATTAAATTATACTTATTTAAAAATCGACTTAATTTATCTCAAAATAATAATAATAATAATATTATTATTATTATTATAATATATATATATGGTGGAAATTATTGAAGTTATTGAAATGTGCATCGGATACCAAAACCAAATCTCGTGAAATGTGGACGATAGAGACATGGACACAATTTCCAAATCAATCATTATTACTTCATCAATCGGGTAGATATTTTTTTTAGTTTTCTTCGGATATCCACGGATTGAACCCGAATCCAAGGATTTAAACCCGACCTGAATTCATTTAAATAATATGGATTTGAAACGGATTTGGATTCGGATGTATCAATCGAGTTTGGATTCGGGTCAGTGGATTTGGATTAGATTTCAATCCATTGTCATCCCTAACTTTAACAACAAATTAAAAAAATAAACGTCAAAAAAATTAAATTAGAATTCTTATATTTTTTTAAAAAAATCAAATTACGCTCACATCCAGATGCACTAGATAAGCTAAGAATTTTAATTGCAAATTCTTGCAATTTGGGGGTTGACATTCCATACGAAGCTCACCAATCCGCTCTTCAAAAAATATCATAATATGTTAGTATGTAGTAACTAAAAAAATTGTAACAATTATGAATACTTGTATACCCATAGATTTTTCATCCATTTTTCTAATAGTCATATAGTTTCCAAATGTTCCCTCGGGCTTAGCATAAATTGACAACTCATTGTCAATTTGATTTTGAATCTTTTCATCCGGATTTAATTGCTTGATGCATTCATATAGACCATTAAAAATCTCGACATCTTTATGAAAGCGTTTAACTTTGTAGAAACATTATGAATTTAGGCATCAACCGGCAGAATGTAAAGGTCGATGAAGCTGAATATCCCATCTTCTATCTATAATATAAAAAATTTGAGAGTAGTTCATTTCATCCCCTCCAAAAGAAAAAGCTATTGCTTCTTTAGCTCTATCCACTGCTTCATATATATGTAGCCCATAACCGGTTTCCTCTCACCATCCACTAAACAAAGTACATGTACTAAATAATTGGATACCTTCAAAGCATATATTACATTCCAAAATGTAGGATCAAAATCACATCAACCACTTTCTCAACACTTACTTGTTTTGCTCACTTGTTATTAATCCACTCTTCGGAAACAAACATTTTCCTTAGGTTAGTCTTTAAAGCATGCATCCTACATAAAGTGATGAAATCGTTTGCAAACCTTGTTTTGGCCTGTCTTAATAACTCTTTTTTGTTGGCAAACTTTCTTAACATATTTACCAAACCCAGACTTGTGTAAATGTAGCTATTCACCATAATAGCTCTCTTAAATGTCTTTTTCATATTTGCTAATTTGAAAATATCTTCCAAAATAAAATCGAAGCAATGTACAACACAAGATGTCCAAAACAAAGTAGGATATTTAGCCTCCAATAATTTTTCTAGTTCCGCATAAGAAAATAGAATATAAAATGTGTTAGTTAAGTTAAATATTAGAATCTAATACTGTTTATAATTTAAAGTTGAATAGGAAAATTATTAGCGGCCAAGATATTATCGGAGGCACTATCTGTGACAACTTGCACCGCATTACTTACTCCTACTTTCTCAACACAAGTACACAGTAACTGAAACATTTTTTCTCTAGGAAGCATCAATAGAGATCAAAAACATACTTCCTTGGTATGAATTAACTAAAAATTTAATTGATATTCTTTCTCTTTTGTCTTTCTAACCATCCCATAAAATAGAATATTCAAATTTATTCCATTCATGTTCATAATCTTTCATCTTTTTATTTATAATTTGAATTATAAGTTAATATTTTGTATAATTCAAAATACTTTTTTGAATCCTATAATTTAAGCCTAATGTTTATATATTATTATTATTTTATTTAAGTAAGTGATAAAATAAAAAATATTATAATATATATCTTCATCATTATTTTAGTTTATCTTATTCTATTTTTAATAGTAAATGAAATTATATTTGATGCGTTATAATGTGTTTAAGGTAGTCACTTAAATTAAATATATTTAATAATAATAATAATAACAAATTTTTATTAGTTATTAATAATAAATTTCATTTGAATATAATCTATAAGTAATTTTTTTTTTTTGTAAATTATAAAGAAAAAGAAATTAAGTATAGAGTTGGTTTTTGTATGGTTGGAAATAAAAATTGGAATTCAAATATTCTTCAAAATATTTTTTATTTTTATTTTTAAAATTTTATAAGGTAGGTTTGGATTGATTGCAGTGGTCATAAACTATTCATTAGTCTATCTCCAAAATGCCATTTTGGTATTAAAAAAAATAATAATAAAAAAATAAAAATAAAAAAAAAGCTCTTTTCAAATTTTTTCATCTCCACTCATCAAAGATCAAAATGACATTTTTGGGGTCTTTTTATAATTTACAAAAACTTTATTTTGGACTACATTTAAATAGAAATTTTTATTAGTAACTAATAAAAATAAAATATTATTATTAACATAACTAAATTAATTAATTTCTAAATTAATATACAAAAAATGAATAATTTAATAATTGTTTTCAATAAATATTTTTTTTAACACATAAATAAATTAAAACATTGATACCAAATACTATATTTTTATTATAATGTCAATTACTATATGTTCTATTTATACATTTAATATAAGTATTATTTTATACTTATTATATTTTTATATAGAATTTAAATTTTTGTACTTTAATTACTATTTGATTAAATTGATAAAATATATAATTATAAGATTTAAATTAAAGAATATGGAAAAAAATTCAAATTATATAATATTAATACCAAATCCAAATTATAATTACAAGCAAACATAATAAATATGTATAATACTCCAAAATACTTAAAATTAATATTTTTAAAATTTTGGAGTTAATTTATAATTAAAAAAGTTAAAAAGTAAAATGGCATGTTACTTTTCTACATGTGAAATATGGTCACCAATTCATATGTCAAATAACAAATGCCAAATTTTTGTATTGGGATGTGTGTAATGGAATGTGGTTGACGCACATTTTAGAACTAAAATGTAGAATGGTAGCTTGGGTTGGAGATAGCCTTAGATGTAATAATTCAATTACTTGATTCTACTCATAGTTATTGGGTAGGTGATTTAAATACTTAATACTCTCCATTTACAATACTCCATCTGATTCAATATCCAATATAAGTGAAGTTTTAGAGTTTTTCACTCTTATTAATAAAAGAATGAAAATGACTGTATAAACCCTCATAAATGCATTCTCACTCATTCTTTTACTATAATTTTATTAATAATTACTAATGATAAATAAGGTATATCAGAAAATTTATTTAATTTTTTATTTAAAAAATCTAAAATATCACTTATATTGAATAATTTCAAACCCTCTAAAACATACTTATTTTGGATCAGAGGTAGTAAAATTAAACATAGTCTTCCAATGTGAGACTTCTAAATAAAATTAGAATAATATCAAAGTGAATTTGAAATTAAAATCTGTGAAGTGGCCATTAAAGACATCCCAAATTGAATACGTCATTAAAGTTGATACTAAAAATATGAGATAATTTTCCTGTGTTTTCTGTTATGATAACCCTTCTTTTTCTTTCTCTACTATATAAGTTGCTTCTTGTTACTCTAGCATGCATTAGACATTTTCACAGTAGCACAAGTAAGATTAGTTTGACATAACTAACTAGAGAAAGAGCAATGACGTCTGATGGTGAGGAATCTATTCAGATATCAGAAGTTGGACTGTCCTAAGCACGTTGTTTCACTTCACTCAATTGATGTCTGACTTCAGCCTTTGCAGGCGAAGACCCAACTCTCTCACTCACTGTGCTTTTTCGGCTTACTTGGCTCCACCTTCTTCCTTATAAAACCACCTGCCTACTTCCACATCTTTATTACCATCATTATTTCATTTCACGGCAGAAACTGTCCACTGTCCATACCATTAATGGTGATTATAGTTTTTCCCTTGCACATCATAGCTGAGGTGCTTCAGCTTTAAGCAAATGTTCAACACACAAATTTAAATTTAAAAGTATTATTATTTTAGTTTTCCGTGCAAAACGTGCTAAGAAACATAATTCATGCATAACAAAGCTCCCCAGTATATGAGGGGCAATCAAACAATCTATTGGTTATCTCTAATAATCTGTAAAAGCAAAAGCTAATAACCGTGTCTGACTGCAAAATTCCTTAAGATACGACAAAGATAAAGACTCTGTATTCCAAGAAAATAGGTCGTAAATGGATATGAAGATTAGAGCGAGGACATCAAGTTAACGTGACAGCAAACTGCAATGGAAAGGAAGACAGATGGAGTCTCTCTGGTTCAAGAGAGGAGGTTGGTTGGTGTGATAAGGTAAATGAATCCATTGGAGGAAGATGAGGACCACTACAGTGAATATTAAGATTCCATGCTATCCCCCCAACCCTACACAAAACGTCAAATCAAAAACCAAAGGCTTCCCGTCTGAAGTCTTCACACTTCACACAACGACAAACCCAGATTTCCTTTCCTCCCTGGCCATCAATATAATAAAATTCTCTCTCTATTTTATCTTTTTCACCTATTGTCACATGGTTAGTTTAACCAATCGAAATAGTGATATGCTGAGGACCATTTGATTTTAGTTTCGAAAGTGGATATAATCATAACATATCGAGAGAGAGAGCATGAAAAAGATGTCGACACATAGGAACAACCTAACTCTAGTCAAAATCAAATCATAAGTACCTAATTTGGACCAATTTCATACCCCCCACAACCATACACACTTTTAACAAAGTGCTCATAAAAGAGAGAACATAGTGATAAGAAGATAAACAAAATTATTAATAAACAATCACTAGACAGTGGGTCTTTGTCTCACTGGAGTGTAACGACCTCATATTGTTATAATGCAAAAATCCAAGACCTCTTTGACTGATTAGTTGGTAGCTCCCGTTTGTATAATTAATGAAGGTTGATCTGAAAATGGTGAGCATGTGGTGGTCCACCGACCACCCCATTTTTAGCACATTTTCATATCTTGACAGATCCATGGTCCATGGAGGTCCACCATCTATTACATTATTATATAAAAATTAATGGACAGGAAAAAGAATCAATTTCATTTTATTAAAACTAAATAAGGCTGGAGATTGGGATCAGACTGACGTGCTAAAAATAATTATATCAGCAAGCTGGCTCATTTGTTTCAATCTTGGGCATCATTTCCCAAACTCCACATTTCTCAACACTATGCTATACAAAAACAAATCTCCTCCCATTTTTCCAATACAATAATATTGTTAACCCGACCCATTCATTGAAATCAAAACATCATTCATTATCTGCTACATAAAGTCAGAATCTACTAAAACAATAGAAGACATTAAATGAAGTGAAAAACGACGATATATGTACATCTAGAATTTGTTAACTATTTTTTTTTGGTCATTTTTTTAAAAAGAAAAATTAAACAAAACAGAGAAGAAAAATGGACAGAATTGAAATTGATTGTTTACCGAATCTTCACCACAAAACTCTTCTTCTTCTCAGTCTAAGTCCGATCAGTAGTCCGGTTCCTACAGTTATTGATTTGCACCTGTCTAGTAGTAGTTCCAGCTCCAGTCTTTTGCGGGGAAGACGAAAAGAACCCGAAAACCGAACCGGACTTTGAAGAGCCTCTGAGCGAACAAACCGGAACATTGAGAACCGGCGTGACTCTGACATTAGCTGAATACGACCTCTCCATTCCTCTCTGCTTGAATCTCTGACCACCACTGCTGCCGTTAAAGCTACTTGGACTGCTAGAGCTTCTCTCCAGACTCTGAAACACTATCTTCCCCGACGAGTTCAGTCTCGGACTGTCTACCGAAACGCCACGGCTAGATGTGTCCCTCCGAATGGGGCTCCGCCCGACCCGAGATGTAGTGCTTCCGGTCTGATTCGGTCTCACCATCCTCATTCTGACCGGGTTGGCGAAGGGGTTGGGGTTAGGTTTATCCGAATCGAGAGAGAGTCTAGGGAGATCCTCGTGTTCGTGACCGGAAGAGGATGAGGAGAGCGAGAGGCGGGAGGAGGAAATGGAGACGGATTCGGAATCGGAGTCTTTTAGGAGTGGAAGACTGAGAGATGAGTCTAATGAGAAGGAGGAGGATGTAGAGGAAGAGGATGAGGAGGATTTGGTTGAGTTTCGGTGGAGGAAGTGTTTGATGGAAGAAGATTTAGAGTTTTTCGACTGGTGTTGACTCGCGGCGGTCGAAGTGATAGTACCGTTTTGACTCTGAGAGAGTCTTCTGAAACCTAATAACTCCCTCCAACGACTCGAACAGCGAGGAGCTTTAGGAGAAAACAAGTAAGAATCCATAGCCATACCTGAGATATCATCGCATGGTTTGACCGCAGCCGGCGCGGATCCCGACGATTCATCACCAACGCCACCGCCGCCGCCAGTGCTAGAAGACTTGACTCTAACAGCATTTGAAGAGGAAGGTGAAGTGGTGGGCCTCAGAGTGGTGACGTGGAGCGGAACGAGCTTTCCGTCAGAGAAGAGCTGGTCGGCGGGCAACATAGCGACGGGATCTTCAAGACAGAACTCGAAATCAGCCGGATCCGGAGAATCAGGATGATCGGGTTTGGAAGAGGAATCATTTTCACGGCTGAAAGAGAGGCGGGGAGTTGGAGTGAGCCAAGTGTAAGAGCCGATGCTATTGTTCACGCAAGCAGATGCCATTCATTATCTAACAAAAGGGTTTCGTTTCGTCTTTAAGCTAAGCTAGGGTTTCATTTCATTTCATTACTCCACTTTTATATATGGGCTATTCCTCTCTACCCACCCACTAGCGCCCCCACCTGCCTCTCACTTTCTCATGTTTTACTTTTCATTTATTTTAATATATTGTTTTTTTAAATCTTAATATTAATACCCCATTTCCAATATGCAGAATCTAATTATATCAACTACCTCATAGCAACAAAGTACAAAACATCATATGGGACATTTGATAAAATAATTTTTCAATAATTATACCAAATCCATTAACAGCTCAACTTTCTTACATATTTGGATTTATTAATTCAACTTTTATGGTCATAATTTTTTATAATTATTAAAAATAAATAAATTTTGTATATAAATAAATTTCATGTTAAATTTAAATATTTTTAAGTTTACAATGTTGGTATAAAAAATATTTAAATAATATAAAAATAGTAGTAATAATAATATTATTAAAATAAATAAAATAATTTTATATTAATTAATTAAAATATATAATTTATTAGGATAAAAATACAGTTTATTATGTTAAAATTTATTAAAAATTTTAAATAATTATAGTTAATTTAAATAAATTACTTATTTAAAATTTTGATAAATTCTATAATGAAAATTGTTGAGTAAATATTAGGAGTATTATTTTTAATATATACAAATTTTTATTAAATTTGAATAATTAATAGTTATTATATGGAAGTGTCGGGCGATGAGGAATTGGGGCTACAGGAACAAGAAGTACATGATAAGTATATGATGTGGAGGAGATAATGTGAGTGACGCCAAACTTTTAAATCATGGAGTATTGGTTGATGAAGTGGGGCATTGATTAGATGCCAGCGGACGAACATGTCATGATTTGCATGGCTTGATGATTGCCAAGTTATTAAGATTAGAGTGGTAATAATGCCACCCACCACTTTTAGTATTCACGCTCTGTTTCTTCATCCACCCCTCATATATTTATAAATATATTTTAAAAATTAATTTTTAAATACTGTATTTAATTTTAATAATTTTATTATTTTCAATTAGTTCTCTTTTAATTTTTATTAAAAAAAATTATCATTATATATATTTTTATTTATTTTTTAAAATTTTTACTTAAAAATAAATTATATCATCAATAACAAAATTATTAATAATATTTTTAAAATAAATTCAGTTTATTATTTTTTTTAAATGATAGGAATAATTAGATTTCAAATATTAATATAACTTTTAGTAAATATGTAAATAAAAGAATTGTTTTAATATTAAATAATATTTTAAAAATACATAAAAAGAAAAAAAAAATCAGTGGGGTGTAATTGCAAAGGGGTGGCCGAACAGAAAATTTGAGGTGGCGTTATCGATTCTCTTAAGATTAATGAGTTTATGATGGACAATGACTTCACTCGGCCCACCTTGTTTAAATCTTAATTATTATTTTTATTCTATTATAAGAAATATAAATAATTGTGAGAAAAATATTGAATTAATACTCCTAGTATCATTATAATTTCTTGGATATTGGTACGGTGTTTTCACTTTTCGACCGAGTGACCAGAGGGCTAAATTACATGAGTAATATTAAAAAAAATTAAAATAATTAGTATTATTTTATAATAAAAAATAAAAAATAAATATTAAAATGTTATTAATTCAGTAATTATTTTGTTTGTGTGTGTTAAAGTCTACAGATTTGATAAAATTCATTTTCAAAGGAGGCTTCAATTTTTTATTTTCGATTTCTTTCACTAAAGTTCTTACACCAATAATCCGGTGATAATCATTCATATTTGAAGAAATGCGGTTATGTAATTCCAGTGGTCTTACATCAACATTTGAAATGGAATATGTATGGTGCAATGCTAGACTATCTTTGAAAGATCGATGTGTCGATTAAAGATGGTCGCCTGAATTTTCATTTTCGGTTAACAACAAAAGTAAAAGTAAAAGTGAAAGTAAAAGTGAAGAATACAAATGTTGAGATAAAGAAATTGAAGTAAAGAAAACAAAAATGGCCAATGGTCTACTAATTATTGAAGGAAATAATATGTTGAGTAAATGTTTTGATACCTTATGATTAATTAAGACAAACTATTGATATTTGCTGCCTTGTTCAAGGCATCCATTTCAAAGAGACAACGGCTTTAGCCATCCAAACTTTTGTTCTTGAAGTGATGTCTTTGATCACTTGATATTGTATAGACGTCATAGTGCAACTGAAGAAAAAAAAAAGTTTTAGATGAATGAAATTCGGTAAACAAAAGTTAAAGATGATATAAAGAACTAAAATTATATCAAGAAAGTTAAGTTGTAAACTTGATAGCTTTTTATTTTTTTAACAGTTAGCAGTCTAAGCTATCATACTCAAGTGGCAAATATAAATAAATAAATAAAATATTAAAATATACTTCCTCCGTTCTTTAATAGGTGAAACATTTCCTGCAGACACGCTATCCAATATTTATCTTTAATGGTAAATATCTTTAATTATATATAACAAAAAATTATAATAATTTAATATTTGAAAAATAGATATTAAGACAAATAAAACAAGATCTATTTTGACTATATTAATCCTTATAGATAGGAAACAATATGCGAAACAAATTAATTGATAAATAGTGAATATTATGCTAATGTTTCACCTATTTTAGAACAGAGGTAGTATTATTTTGCATAAAGTTGTAGAATAAGTTTGCCATGTTTCATGGCTCATCACTGGTTTCAGAAAAGAAAAGAAAAATATTAGTAGCAGAATAGATTAATACTACTATTATATGTATTATGTTTCTTTCTTTCATTGTTTTTGTCCATATAGGAACAAATAGACACTTAATTGTGTCTACATTAATGAATACTTATCCCAGAGAAGTAGGAATGACTACTAAATACTGTCTCTAATATCTTCAAATGAGTAAAAATATAGAACACATAGAGATAGAAAAATAGATAAAATTAGAGAAATAAATGAAATAAAATAATCCAGTTACCTTGTTAACGAATAAATATTTGTACAATTCATTGATGAAATTTTGGCAAAAGTGTATCATTTGGCAACATGAGTTTTAGTAATAACTGTTAGGAAAAATTTTCAAAATTTCTAAGAGGTTTGCAATGTAGTGAGTAAGGATGGCAATAGGTCGAGTTTGGGCGGGTCATAGTAAACCTAAACCCAAACCCGTTAAGGTATCCTCTACCCAAACCTTATCCGAACTCGTTATGGGTTTGGTGGGTTCGGATCTGGTTTTTACCCGCGAGTTCGGGTTGACCCGTGGTATACCCGGGAATTTTTTTTTAAAAAAAAACTATTCTATTACACAAGAGGAGATTATTTTATGCATGTAAGTTAATCTTGACATTATCATCAATTTATCAATTTAATCATGTTATCACAAATTTCAACATTCATACAATCCACATACATATAATTTATAACTTAAATAAACAAATTATATCCCAAAATAAAATGTTTAAACATGATAAACACTATAAGATGTTCTAAAATATGATAATTATTAACAAAATAAATAAAAACAATTATTATTTTTTTAAAGTTTTATTATAAATATATATTTTTTATAATATTATACGGGTTTGGGTTTGGGTAAGGATATTTTTCCTTACCCGAACCCGCGACGGGTATTATTTTTAAACCCAAACCCGATTACCCAAATCCATCGCGGGTAAACGCGCGGGTACTCACAGGTAAACGGGTTTACGGGTAAAATTGTCATCCCTAGTAGTGAGTCACAAGATAATTTGAAGATATTACCTCACCATCACTACTCATTTTAGAATTAAAATCACTTTCACCAGCTGCACTTGCAAGCTCATATAGTGATAGTACATTATTTAATGTTTACAACACGTTGAGAATGATAATTAACATAAAAGTTAAATATTAAGGTACTTTCAGTGAAAATGTACTGAAGTTTAGGAATATCACCTATTGTGGTCGGTTTTAAATTTTTGAGCATAACTAGACTAGCTATCTCTTTTGGCAAAGTGTTTATCTTCCTAGTGATACATTTATATTGTGTAGAGAAGCTAAAGTTCCAACTAGTAGTGTCAAAATAGTTAGCCTACAAAACAGAAGCATTATAAGCTCATGACATCCAAATTTAATGAATAATTGATAAAAGATATTAGAGCTACTAATAAATTTTCAATGAGAGATAGAATCTTTAGGCATTGTAAAGATGTAAGTCCTTCCCAGCCGATGGATGCACAAGATAATCTGTTTCCGTGAAGTAACAATTCCTAAAAAAAATATAAAAAATACCAAATCTTAAATAGTTGAATAAAGTAACTACTAAATCTATAAATAAAACTAATAAATTTGGAGATACTGCAGATCTAAAAGTAATTCAATTCGTGGAAACACTTGTCTGATAAACCTATTGTCAGCCCAATTAAGGTGGTTAAGATTCTTAACTTGGTTTAAGTTACTGAAAATCTATCCAATTAACTAATTCTCAGAGAAAGCTAGATAAACCAAATGAGACCAATTTAATTGTATCTGAAAATATGTCCTTCAAATTGGTTCCTTAGTTACATTTCCAACTGCAAAAAGCTTTCTAATTAATAGGTGCACATAAGACATTTTGAATAGTATCAAATAGTAGGCTTTCTGGAGTGCTATAGTGATTAAAGTGACAGTTCGGGATACAGTTCGGTAAAAACTATTACTTAAGTTTCTAATCTGATTTAAGTGATAGTTCGGTATACAGTTCGGTACCTAATTCGAATAGAAACCTAATTTAATCCTAAGGTTGAATTTAAGTGATAGTCTGGTACTTAGTTCGGTAGACAGTTCGGTCCTGAATAGTAGTACATGAATTTAGCTTATTTCATATATGTGTTTTGTTATTCGAACCTCTAAACATCTACTTGGGTCTATTCCTATCGTCTAAGGCCAGTTAGCAGCCAAATCGATGTTACTCAAAGGTCAAAACCCAATTAACATGGTAGCGCAAATAAACATAACTGATTCAAAGCAACATACCGAAATAACGTAAACATCAAATTAGACTTTAGCAGAGTTCAGATTTTTCATATCATAATCAAGTAATTAACTTACCAGGCCTGTCCTTATCTTAATAATAGAAATCGGAAATAGAAAACAGACGGAGATAAGGTAAAACCCTCAGAGGTGGATCAAAGATCCATAAATGATATCGTCGCATCTAACCATGAGAAAAGCTCCAGAATGATGTCATTCATCCAGAAAATAGGTTGGCAATCAAGGCCAAATACGGTTTCATGCATCAATATATACATCTAGTTTTTCCTACAACATGCTAGTCTTATCGTATTAATCTAGGACAAGACTTTATTACAGATTACAAAATTTATAATCTCAATTTAACAGACAATTATGAATCAAATTCATATAACCACATTATGGCAGTAGAGTTACAAATTATCATATGCAGAGCGAAATCAAATGGACAGAATTATATACAATATTCAGATAGTCAAATCAGACATAATATACTCAAATGCAGCTTAATATAATATTTCAATTTCAGATTACAGTCTTTCAATTCACATTAAATTAATCAAACAATCACAGAAAACAAATAGAACATACACACGTGGGGGCATAAACATGACTACTAACTTTTTTTGCTAATCCGAAAATCACACCGAATCACTCCGGTTGACAATCCCCAATTTGATCTAAATCCAATCAAGAATAAATCGAATAAATCCCCAAATCAAAGAGTTAGGGTTTCGATTTAAGCAGCGATTAAATTTCAATTAAAACCCAATTAAACCCAAATACACATGTTGAAAATCAAGGGTTTCAAAACTCTAATCAGTTGAAATTAACACTCCAATTTCGCCAAACCCTAATTTATTCTAAAAACCCCAAAATCAAAATAAGGTGATTTAAAATAAAGAGAGAGTAGAAACCATTACCTAGAACAAGAAGAAACCGAGACAAGTAAGAATCCCCAATTGAAATCTTGAAAAACGTAGCTTAGAAATCAACTGCTTAGTTTTGGTTTGGGAGAAAAAGATGAACACGTAAAATCAATTCTTAAGTTTTTGTGAATAGTGATTCTAAAACCCTTATTTTTCTTTATATGTGGGTGACAAATATTGTCATAAACCCATAAATATTCAAGTGGTTTTAAAATGACCTAAATTGAAAAATAATTACAAAATACATCAAATGTCCATTTTGTTTTCAAAACTATCCCAAAAGTCAAATTAGTCAAACCATATGGTCAACCTGGAAAGTCAATACTTTAAAATACTCATTTTACCCTTTTAACGAAAAATAAAATAAAATAAAATAAAAATTAAAATAACAAAAAATAAAATTTTATAATACGACAATAAATAATCCCAACTTACGTATGTGACACAATGTTTCTGAAAGCTATTAATTACTTTGGTGAAGTGAAGATAAGTGGTTCATATCCGAATTAATAAAAGAAGTCATTGATGTGGTGCGTCATCAAAATGTAGTTATTACGGATAATTCAAGCGGCTGATGAGATCATTGAATGTATATACCCTCGTATTTATTAAATGCCATGCATAGTTCATACTCATAATCTTGTATTGAAAATATATTTGAGCCAATGAATAGGCATTTTAATATGGATACCTATTTGGAGTGTTCTTGGATTACATTAGTTTACAATGATGCGGTGCAAATTAAGAACTTCATTATGAACCATTACATGAGATTGGTGATTTTTATGAAGTTCTCATAGTTGAAGTTGCTTTCAATTGTCGAGACTCATTTTGCCTCTGTTATTGTGATGCTTAAGAGGTTTAAATTAATTAAGGATCCACTTAGGACAATGATTACTAGTGAAGAATGTGATTCTTATTGGGAAGATGACTTGGAAAAAACTAGATTTGTTAAGGAGAAAATCAATGATGATGATTAGTGGGAACAAATAAGTTACATTCTTGATTTTACCGCAACCATTTATGATATGATTAGAATCACGGATAAATTAACTCTTCAATTGGTTTATGAAATGTGGGATTCAATGATTGAAAAAGTAAAATATGTTATTTACAACAAAAAAAAAAAACAAGAAATATCACCCTCTTGATCAAGTAAGTCCATTCTATGATCAAGTGTATGAAATTCTAATTTCCCGATGGACTAAAAGTAGTTCACCACTTCATTGTTTAGCTCACTCATTAAATCCAAGGTATTATAATGCTTATATAATATTAATTTTTGCAAGATTTCATATTTGTCACTATATAATTCCTTTTCTTTTTGACTTTTATTTGAAGGTTTTATAATGACGTATGGTTAAATGAAGATCCGACTAGATTGGCTCATCATAGCAATGCAGAAATCTCTCAAGAAAGAATTCAATATTTTCGAAGGCTTTTTCTAAGTGATGATGATTATAATAAAGTCTTGGATGAATATGCTAATTTTTCATTAAATTTGGGTCTTTTTGCAGACTTCAGTTTATTGCTAAGCGAAGCATGGCAGAGCCTTGGAAATGGTGGGTTAATTTTTGCTTCGATTCTTCATTGCTACAAAGATTAGCTTTCCAGTTACTGGGACAACCTACATATGTCTCTTGTTGTGAACATAATTAGAGTACTTATAATTTCATTCATTCACTAAAAATAAATAGGTTGACCCCTAAACGTGCGGAAGACTTGATTTATGTGCACAACAACTTACTTATTTTATCAAGAAATTCTAAAGAATGTAAAGAATTTGAAAAGACAAAGATGTGGGATGTTGGTGGGGATGCTTTTGATTCTTGGGAGGATTCAAGATTGTTGCAATTTGCGGAGTTATCACTTGATGACCCGAAATGGGAGACCGTTTTATTTTCCGAAAATAATTAGTAGTTTGTTTTAATTTATTTTCTCGTGTTAACTTGTTACTTTGGTAGACTTTTTGATTTTGTGTTAAGAATACCAAGCTAGTATTTAACTCGTCATTAGGCTAACTGGACAAGTTGACAAAAGGATTATGGAGGATTATGGAGTCAAATGGATATAAAAGTTGTATACAAAATAGATAGGGGTGAAATAAATGCCATGTAACGTCCACAAATTGGGCCTATAAGTTTGGACCAATTTGTAATTTTTCGTATGCTTTATTTTCAAAAATTCCAACCCAGAATAATTCGAGAATACTATTAAGGGCAATAATGAGATTAGGAATTTTAAACAAAGATTCGAAACCTAGAATTAAAAATTAAGGTTTAAACTCGAAAATGAATATTTCAATCCGGAAATGGATTTTTATTATGGAAATATATTTTATAAACTATGAGGGATATTTTAAATAAAGAATAATGTCTAGGATCACAATTTTGACCTATTTTTGAAATAGTGTATTTTGATCCAAAATGGATTTAATTATCGAAAAATGGCAAAAACCGAATTAGAGACACTATGATCGCGATTTTAGAGTCAAAGGTATTTATTAAATATAATTTCAAGGTTTTAATTGGAAAAATATGAACTTTGAGCGAAAACGCCAAATTTTGTCGAAATGACCATTTTGCCCCTCTTAGCGGAAAAATTCAGAATTCTTAATCGAAAAGTGGTTTTTGAATAAAAATATGAAAATAAATTTTAGGAGAAGTACGGAAATGGTGGAATGAAATTTCGGTGGAAAACGGGCTTGGAATTGGATTGGGCCCCATTTCAGCCCAATCCAAAGTCAAGCCCACTTGAGTGGTCATGAAACCACTTAACCCCACCACCAAACACTCCACACTTCTCATTTCTTCTTCCTCTTAAATCACGTTTTTCTCTTCTTCTACCCAAACCCTAGCTTTTCACTTTTCAGGAAAAACACTAATTCCTTCAAATTGGAAGCTTCAATCAACTTCCAAGAGTTCATTTATGGTCATTTTGGGTTCATTCAAGCTTCTTATTCTCTTCCATGTTAATGGTAAGCTTTCTTGAACTCAATAATGTTGGTTTTCGGTTTTTATGATAATGTTTCGAATAAATGATGTTTTTGAGCTTTAATAGTGTTCATTAAGGTTCCCTAATGATTATCTAGATTTGTTAGTGTCTCTAATGTTGATTTTTCATAAAATCCTAACTTTGAAAATTGTGGTTTTTGTGTTCTAGAGCTTGAAATGGTGTAGTAGTAATCCTGGCATGATTTTAAGGATATTTATGTTGACCTTTAACCAATTACAAAGTCCTAATCTCATTAGTTGTTGTAGTGCCCTTAATAGAGTAGTATTACGTGGTGATTAAGTGATGTTGGTGTCTTATGATGGTATTAGAATGGTATTATTGATGTTGTGGTATTTATACATGCTTGTAGTTGTGTTGTATAATTATTTGAGGGTGTCTAGCAACTATTTGGATTCGCATAAAGCGAGCTATTAGCTTGGAATCGACGGATGCGAGGTTCGTATTTCCGTTTTTAGCCCTATATGTTGCTTGTTATTGTTTGATGGTTGTGATTGCATTAAATTGACTAATAATGCACTTGACATGTAATGAAATGTGAAAATTTGATAATATGGTTGTCTTGGCATATTGGGTGATAATATGATGAAATTGATGCCTAATGATTTATTTGTGATCATATGATTGTGTGTGAAATGCTTATAGTCATATGGATATGTATAAAGTGATTTAACATGGAAATTGGTACATGTATATGTGGTTGCCTTTGAGGCTTTGATCATGATTGGTAAAAATTTGTACATTTGCCTTGAAGAGGTTAATTGTACCCCATGAGTTCCGATAATAATGAAAATGGTAAATTTGTATTGATCACATAAAAGGGATGCCCTTAGTTTAGCTTACTCATAGTTGAATTTATTGGCATGCCATAGGGAACCTAGAAGTATACTTCGACACATGAAAATGTGAACTAGGCTTGAAGTGCCACTTATTTAGGGCGACGGTCATCCCTGGATGCGACGACATCAACCCGGCCCTTTATGGGTCCCCTGTTTGATCTTCGGACCCCCTGTATATGATTGATCTTCGGATCCCCAGGGGTTTCAGCCCCCTACCTGTCCCGTTTTCACTATAGAAAGTTGGAATTAAGGGCAATAACTTAAAATGAATATATTGTGTTCATTGAACTTGATTGGTTTATGTTTTGAACTTGAATTGACCCTTAATCTTGATTAAGATGTAACATGGTATTATGGTAGATCGTGAATAATGGAAAAATGGCTAAATGATGCTAATCATGTTATTATGTGAATGAATACGGTTTAATCAAACCAAAATTGGTAAGAAATAGCAAAAGATGATTCTAGTGCTCTAAAAGGGTTAAACTTGAAGGTTAATTGATGAACTTAATGGAATATGTGTTGTTATGGGATAAGATGACATTAAGTAGCTTGATAACTCATGAATGAGTTTCAAGACTCAACTTGGTAAGATTTGATGATTGATGATGCCTTGAAGTTGTATTACACTTGAAACTTGTAGTATAATGCTACAAAGTTTTGATTGTATGAGATTGTGTTTGATATGTGTTGTGTGGATGTGCTTTGGGCAACCAACCCCTAGTCCAACCCTTATTTTCAAATAAACATGAACTCGTAGAGTCCCTAATGTTGTTATGTCCATTTTTGGTTTCCAAATTGAATTTACAAATCTTGTTTAAGAGCTTTGAAAATGATTTGAGAAAATTTTGTTGTATTGATGTTTTATATGAGAGATTTTGGAACCAAAATAATATTGAATCAAAGGTGTTTTAATGCTTTGATTTTAGGTTGTTTTGAAGTGTTTTAGATGCCTAGTAAGTCCATAAAATGTTTTTGGAATGGTTTGTAAACTCAAAGGGATGTTTTGGTTTGAAAAGTTTGAAGAAACAATGGTTTTTGAACCTTTGGGATACTGGGCACCCTGGTAAGTGACCAGGATGCGAACTAGGACGTGAAATTTGGTACGGAAGCAGTTTTTGGCACACTGGGCGGCCTAGTTCGCGCCCTGGTCAGGCTTGCCAGGACGCCCAGGTCTGAACAGCAATCTTCCGAGTCTCCGTTCTCATTCGTCCGAACTCCGAATTAGATGCCTTTTGCGGCTACGGATTCATATTGAAGTCCTCTATCCAACTATGTCTTTTAAAATTAGAAAATATGTCATTTTATATTTACAATTTTCAAACTCCTCCGAGGGTGCAAAATCATTTGAATTTCCAAAAATCAAGTCTTATGACTTAAAGTTTATTTGATATAGGTACCTTGGACCTCTTGAATAATCATATAAGTTTGATTTAATTATTAAGTATCCAAATTTTTAAATAAATAGACTTTAAAAGACAAAATATCTATTGTAGCAAACTAGATGAATCTAGTTGTCTTCAAAAGAAAAATTCCTTGTAAATTCTCCTTTTCTCAAGTTGTTTCCAACTTACTTCCAACCTCTTAATGGTATTTTGATATCAAATGATGTTTGGAAAATATTCTATCAAATTGTATTTGAACAAAATAGGATCTTTGGATTTTCTAAAACAATCATTGCTTGTTATGCAAGGAACTTTCTTTAATGACCTTCAAAATGATGTTTTTATACTTCCATACTTAAATGAATCATCAATGAACCTAATAATCGGAGTCATTCTTGGTTGGCCGGGTTGACTTCGGTTGACCTTGGTAAACATAGGTTATCTTATTTCAAGGGTTCGTTTGGTACTTTCGCGGCTTGTCTTCGGACCTTACCAAGGTTGACCAAACGTTACTTGTTAAAGAAGTAACCATCCTTGTCGGGTACCATGTGTCCAAATTGAGTTTTAAAGTTTTGATATCCTTAAAAACGGTTTTATATGTGTCAAAATACGTGTGAAGGTTGTGACCTTCAAATTGTTGGGTCAAATGGACTAATGGTGGGTGTTGGTTGCATATGTGAATGTGTGCTTTCGTTTAATTGATGGGATAATGTCTTCACCTAATCGTGAATCTTATAAATATGGAAAATGGTTAATCCACTGAACTAAAATGGATAGATATGTATACTATGTTTTCATGGTATGTGTTGATTATTTATGTGGTAAGTGATGATATTGAGTGATTATAATCATATGGGATTATAATCTATGCTTGATAGGCATTATATGTGTTTGACTTCCTTATATTAAGGTGAGCTTAGAGATGCTCACAATAGAGATGCCATGTTGTGTGTATGCATTGCATTCTAGTAAAAGAAAGACGCATTTGTATGTGAGTGTTTGGGACATGGAATGCGGACTAGGCATTGTTGCCTAACACCCCTTCGTTGTTCTTTTGTTCTTTTTCTTTTCTTTTCTTTTCCGGAATGGAAATTTTGTACAGGTACGATCGAGCAGAGCACGAAGATTTTCATAAAATAGGCATTCTCCATGATCATGAGTTATGTATATATTATATACTATGTATCATTTTGAAATTCTAAAAACCATGTATCATTTTTAATGAGAAGATTATAAAGTTTTTGATGGGCCTTTAAAATGTATATCATATCATTATTGTTTTAATATTGACTCATGTGTAATTTTGAGAGATTGATTTTACTACATTATTGGGTAGTTTTATAAATATATACCTATTGTTTACGCTTCCCCAATTGTGTTACAAAATGTTTCTTGACGTGATTACTTATTTATGGATTTTGGGATACATATCTACTTATATTTTAAGATGTAAAGTCATTTTAAAAGATAGAATAGACAAAAAGGTTTTGGTAGCGTTCATACTCCGCATCCTACTGTACGGGGTGGGGGTTGGATGTTACATGCCATCTGATGAATGCTACAAGTGAGGGTTCCAACCTGAACTTCTAATGATTGCTCGATCCACTGGACATATTTTCATATCGAAAATGAAACAAACAAGAAAAATGGAAAAAAAGAAGAAGGAAAAGGTTAGGCTATCGATGCCTAGTTAGCACCCTCATACTCAAACAAATATATACAAAATGCTTTTTTCATTAAGTATCATGGGCATGCAAATGCAACCAAGCATCTCATACATTATTACATAATTGATCATATCTAATGAGAATCACAAAACAGAAATTTGAAGGTGAGGGATGCCACTCGCGCCCTGGTCACCCTGACTGGACCACCTATTTTCTTTGCGAGGATGCTAAAATTGGTATTGTAGCCTTCATAACGCCCCTGTTAGCGTATTGCTCTCTTTTACTGGCCACTGACCAGGCTGCAAAATATTTACCGAAGCTTCTGGGTGCTCTGGTCCGCACCATGGTCCACTTGAAGTTTTAATATTTTACTCTAAGAATAGATTTTCGATTTATTTTGATATGGTGTTTCAAATATTAATTTTATAAGAAAATAAATTTTTAAATAATAAAATATTTAAAGGAATTTAGACCCTACTTGTGGAGTTACATGCGTTATCTCCCTTTCGTAATTTGGTGTCTTTGAGTGTTCACAGTGAGAAGGTATTTACTTGTGTTCTCAATAAAGTTGGATGTTTTTTGTGTATCTACTGAAGTGTGTGTTTTCGGGCACTCTTAGTAAGAAAGAATACTTTTGTGCTTTCACGTGTAGGAAGGCATTTTTGGGCACTTTTTCCCCTTACATCTATAAACTCATGTTATGTTTATCTGTCCTTTGGGTGGATCCAATTCGCTATATTGGACTCTTTGACTTGGTCCTATGGTATTATCCTTACTTATAGGATGCTTGGACTTTTATCTTTTTCCTATTTACCCAGCCTTTACTAAATTTTATATCCTATATGATGCGAAAAATTCTAACATGATAAAAATTATTACCGTGAAATATCAATAATACTTCAAAGTCTACAATTTTGTACCCACTTTTATTATCTACCAAATATGTCAATATTTGTACCATAATACTCAATGTTATAAGAGTATCTACCATATATCTCAATATTTGTACCATAATACTCAATGTTATAAGAGTATCACTAATGTTTTAATGGATTGAAGCATACATGACATTATAAATAAAATGTATTGGTGATGACATATGGAAAATAGTATTCTTTTAAAAAAAGAAAATTAAAAATACTTGTCTATTCGAATTTTCCTAATTTATAAGTGTTGGTATTAGGGTTGGGCCACACTAGATGGACCCAAGCCATTATTGATTGCACCCCAATGGGTGTTGTTGAAAAACTCCCAAGTTTAGTGGGAGATAACCTCTCATGATAATATGAGAGCAAATCACGTATAACGTGATAACTGTTGTTTTGATAAGTAGTTAATCACTTGAAGATTAAAATTGCAAGATATTAGAAAACAATAGGTTTTTCTCTCTGGATTTTTTATACGATTCTGAAAGATATTGACTCTCTCGATGTAGCGTTCTTAGATGGTGACATAAACTTAGAAATCTATTCTTTTGGTGATTCCTAGTTGACTTTTGAACACAAACAACTTACAATAAATCGATTCTAATCTCTTCACCTCTTACATATAATATTGTTTATATGATTATTGATTGCTTAATTAAATTACATTGGTATCGGAGTTGCTTTACTGTTTTAAAGTTGTTTTTTTTAGTGTGTTTGTTAATTTCGAGCATGAAGTCATGGATATGATTTATGTATTTTTTATTATACTGCTTCCGGATCTTTTTTGCTCGTTTTGGGTTTTGAAAAGTTTTCAATTTTTTTTTGAAAATCACACCATTAGAACCGTGTTGAAAAACCCTTCGTTTTGATATAAAATATTATTATTTTCGAGTTAAAAGAGAAAATATGTTTTTTTTCAAATTGACGGATTAAAAATCAAATTGAAATCTATTTTTTTTATAAAGGTTTTATGAAGAACAGGTCTGTTTTAGAGTACCAGTCGTGGTTAGATTGTTTGAAGTTCAAAAACTTTTTTCAAAAACATTTTAAAAAAATCTGAGACCATCAACAGCATCGGGATATCAAACGGAGTCGACTGGTACTCTCCCACGGCCGTCGATGGTCAGAAACGCTGCGCGTAGCATACACGCGCCGACGGGGTGTGTCGGCTTTGGCCAGGCGATTTTCGCACAGTCCGCGCGGATATAGCGCCTTGTCAGCGTATGCGTGTACGCCCATGTGGCGTTACGTCAGCGGTGACACAACTGCCTACGTGGCGGCCTCGTCACCTGACATATTTACCCAGTGGCCGCTGACAGCAGCGCTACGTGGCAGCCTCTCGGCTTGCCACGTGGCGCTGCGGCGTGCCGCCACTCGCCGGTTTCCGGCAACGCGTCCGGCCATGCGTTGCTGCCGACGAGGAAAAAAAAGGAATTATTTTACTTTTTTGTGTTTCATTTTTATGTGTATGATTTATTATTTTTGAATGACATTGTTTGTATTTTATTTAGTATATGTCATTATTTTTTTTGCATACACTAGTATCCATAGTCATTATTGTAATTTGTTTGCACAGGATGGATATCTATTAGCTTGTTTATTTTTACAATGGGTTCTGGATTCGTCACGAGCTTGCTTTCTTCTATCCGTCCCAGAAACTTATGCTAGCTTTGATGTATGCCGCCTCTCCTAGAAAGGAGCAACCTATGAGGATTATTGATGGATTTCCCTCTCATCCTGAGCTCAGATCACCAAATCATCATATACCTCTTGATTACCCAGAGGATGCTGATGATGTTGAGATGGAGGTTCCACTTACACCTGAAGATCAGGAGGACCCACTCTATCCAAAAAATCACGAGGTTCCACTTAAGCAGGCACATACAAAGGTTATGATTATCTCGGATGATGAGGATGACGAGCATGTTGATCTTGTTGCTAAGGATATCGGTGATGATGAGGATTATATGTCTACTAAAGAATATGAACCCGAGGAGGATCCTAATGATACTCCATATACTCCTCGTATCCGCTCTCATATGATACCTGTTGATCCACCTTCAAGCCGACTGAGGAGTAGGACGATCAGTCTTCCTGATTCAAGTATGAAGATGCCTATAGAGATTCCTAGCTCTCCTGAGTTTATTCCACATACTCCTCTTTCTGATTATACTCCAGCATCTCCTGAGTACACACCTCTCAGCCCTGAGTATACCCCTACCACACTTGAGTATTCTCCTACGAGTTCTGCTACTCATATTCCTTACTCTATTTTTGGAGATTTGACTCGCTTCCCTGGTTATTATTCCGCCTTGCAGCCGAGAAGTTTTATCATTGGGAAGACAACATATGATGATGAAGATGGGCCGAGTAAGGTTTTTGATGGAGAGCATGAGGAGGATCTAGTAGAGGACCCTGAGACTATAGAGAATTCTGATAGCGATCATTGAGCTCATGATAGATCATTCATACTATCATCTTGACTTCATTATTAGTTTCTCTGCATTATGGATCATATTTTTTGTTTACTTTATCCATGATTTCTTATTTTATGATTAGTCAGATGATTTACTTTATTTCATGGATAGTTTTATATTCTGCATTGTGATTGATCATACATATAGTATTATCAACTCTGATCTTGCTATTTGATGTGGGAGTCCTTAATTTTGAGGACATAAATTGTGATCAGATGGTCTGGACTGTCTTTTTCGATTCTCTTTTCTCTATTTTTGTTAATATATTCTTGATAAGTTTTGGTTTTTTGAGCAATATTTTGTTCGAATTAGATTCTACTAGATTGAGAACTTTGGCAGTCTCATAATTTTGTGATTGTGTTTTAGTAATGGCTTCTGCTTCCAAGTTGATTGTAGCTAAGTTAAATAAAGGAGAGAAACTGAATGGTGACAACTATGACATATGGCACCGAAAGATTCAGTATGTCCTAGAGGAACAAGAAGCACTTGAAACCCTCACCAATACCATGGTAGAGCCCGAAAGGGATCAGTCTGCTCAAGAAAGACGTAACATGGAGGCTTACATGACTTGGAAACGCAAAAATAGTATCGTGAGGATTACCATTCTCTCAAGCATGACAAATGACCTAATTTGCGTTTATGAGGATTACAACACAGCCCAAGATATTTGGGTAGCTCTCAAGGACAAGTACGGTGGTACTTCGACCACCAAACTTCGCCGGCTTACAATTAAGTTTAATACTTATAAGAAATGGCAAGATCATACCATGCGTCAGCATCTGAGAGCAATGGCTCACATAATCCGAGAGCTTAAAACAACTGGTCACGTTCTTACTGACGAACAACAAGTACAGGCAGTGATTCGTTCACTTCCCTATAGATGGGAACATATAAAGATTAACATGACGCATAACGACAACATCAAGACCTTTGATGATATAGCCCGTCATGTGGAGTTAGAGGATGAGCGCTTAGAAGGGACTAAGTCCTCTGGGAAACTTTATATGGCTGAAACAGCATGCGTAAGAACAATAACGCAAGAGAGGCCAATGAGGGTCCAATGAGGGGAAAGGAAAGGGGGGTACAAACCCCAATCAAAATACAAATCAGCCTGGTCAGAGTAATCCAAACAAGAAATTCAAATGTGGTGGTGGGAAGAAGAAGGATAAAAGCAAAATCAAGTGTTTCAAATGCAAAAAGATGGGATACTATGTCCGCGAATGCAAAGGTCAAAGAGAAAGAGGTATCATTTCTGACTTATGTCTTAAATTAAGTTTTCATTTCTAGCTCTGTTTTACTAGCTGAGGCTCACCTTATGTGGATTGTAGACTCAGTCGTCACAGACCACATAGAACTAGGAAACCTGTGGTCATTGTCTAACTGGAAAAGCTACTAGGAAACCTTTCGATAAGGCTATTAGAGCTAATAACCCCTTAGAACTTATTCATTTTGATTTTTGTGGATCGATGAATGTTAAGAGTAGGAGTGGTGCGTCGTATTTCATTACATTTATAGATGACTTTACACGATATGGTCTCGTCTATCTGATCTCCCATGAATCTGAAGCCTTAGATTATTTTATAAAATTTTTGGCTATGGTGGAGAATCAATTGGATAGGACAGTAAAAGTATTTCGTACAGATCGTGGTCGAGAGTATCTATCAGATTAATTTAAGCAATTGTGTCAAGAAAAGGGTATAATACGCCAGTTGACAATTCCTAGGACCCCACAACAAAATGGAGTTGTTAAACGGAGAAATAGGACATTACTGGAAATGATTAGATCTATGATGGGACAAGCTAATATTCCAATCTCGTATTGGCGAGATGCACTCTTGAATGCAACAGACATTTTGAATCGGGTCCCAACGAAATCAGTGACTTCGACCCCATATGAGTTATGGACAAGTTGGAAACCTGACTTATCCTACTTGCGACCCTGGTGGTGTGCAGGTTTTGTACATGATCTATCTAGTAAATTTTGAAAACTAGGTGCTAGGAGGAAGAAATGTATTTTTAAACGTTACCCTGAGCAATCAAAAGAATATGTACTAATTGGAGAAAATTCTGATGAGAGTATATAAGAAATAGAGTCATGTGATATAGTTTTTATTGAGAATGAGTTTCCAAAGCGAGATGATGTTGAGCGAGATACTTCGTTTTTTGAACAAAATGAATCAGAGGATTTGATGCCCACTCGGATTGAAGAGGGACGAAGAGTTGAAATAGACTCAAATCCTAGTGGGAGTGATCAAATGCGTATAGAAAACACTCCATTACTTGATTGCAATGAGAGTATGCCTGAATCATCTGTTCGGAGAAGTAGACGAATCTCGGTTTCCCGAAGATGTTTTAAGATTGAAGGGGAAGCCTTTATGATGACCTTATATGACGGTGATGAATCTAAGAACGTGAGAGAAGCTCTCAAATCACCCACTAAGGATGAATGGGTTAAAGCTATAGAGAAGGAAATGGAGTCAATGAAAAGCAACCATGTGTGGGACTTGGTTGATTTACCGCCTGATAGAAAAGCCATTGGAAATAAATGGGTCCTTCGCGTTAAATGGAAGGCCGATGGCTCAATTGAAAAATATAAGGCGATGTTGGTGGCAAAAGGTTATACTCAACAAGAGGGTATAGACTATGAAGAGACTTTCTCCCCAGTGGTGAGATTTGCGTGTATTCTCCTCATCCTTGCACTTGTCGCTCACAAGGATCTTGAATTACATCAAATGGATGTCAAAACTACATTCCTCAATAGAGAACTTAAGGAAGAGATTTACATGGAACATGCTGAAAGTTTTGTAACTGAAGGCCAAGAAAGTAAAGTCTGTAAATTGTTGAGGTCCATTTATGGACTTAAACAATCCTCGAGACAGTGGTACCTTTATTTTCACGAATCTGTCGTAACATATGGTTTTAAAATGACAGAAGAAGACCACTGTGTGTACGTGAAAAGGTCAAAAGGAAAATTTGTGATTTTGTCCTTATATGTGGATGACATTTTGTTGGCGTGTAATGACAAGAGTTTCTTAATGAAGACAAAAGACTGGTTGTTAGTTACTTTTGAGATGAAGAATATAGGTGAAGCAGCTTACATTTTGGGAGTCAAAATTTCAAGGGATCGGGAAAGGAAAATCTTGATGTTATCGCAAGAACCCTATATCTACAAGATCCTTGAACGTTTCTAGATGGCTGATTGCAAGCCTATGGATACACCCATAGCAAAAAGGCAGACTTTGAGTCAGATATGTGCCCTAAATCTCCACAAGAAAGTGAGAAAATAAAGAATGTGCCTTATGCAAATGTCATTGAAATTCTGATGTATGCAATGATGTGTATTAGACCCAATATATGCTACGCAGTTGGACTGGTAAGCAGGTATCAAGCCAACCCTAGAAAGAAACATTGAATAGCTGTCAAACGAATACTTGCCTATCTAAAGGGAACCACAGATTATTCTCTGTGTTATCAAGGTGGTGATACTCACTTGATAGGATACACAAATGCAGATTGAGGCGATGACTTGGATGAACGGAAATCTACTTCGGGGTATGCGTTCATACTTAGTCATGGGGCTATTTCCTGAAGTAGTAAAAAGCAGATTGAATTGCTTTGTCCACCATGGAAGCTGAATTTATTGCATGCTCGGTGGCTGTACAAGAGGCTATTTGGCTCCAACGATTCTTGGAGGAATTGAATATTGAGAGTTATGAGTTGGAGCCGGAGCCAGTTACTGTATATGTGATAACCAAGCGGCGATAGCATATACTAATGATGCTAAATATCACAGCAAGTCGAAACACATAGAGACAAAATACAATTTTGTCAGAGATATCGTGGTTAAGAAAATTGTATCAATTAGATATATATCTACTCATGAAATGGCAATGGACCCTTTTACTAAAGCATTACCTAGAGATGTTTTCACCTTACATTCTAGGTCTTTAGGTCTTCGTATCGTAGATTGTAATATCTGGATATTTTATGCCTAGTTCTTATATACATTGTTTATTATTTATGAAGTGCTCATGCAATCTAGTATATCTTATGGGAATCGTATATCCGAAGAGTATGTTATCAGGTACAAGAGACTGGCATACTTGTACGTGTAGTCACCTTGATTATTCTAGGGAATAATGCAAGATGAGACTTATATACTTGTATCCTTTGATTGTTTTGTATCTCAAAGTTTAAGAAGGAAGTATACAAGGTCGCCTTGACATAGAATCAAGATGAGATTTTTTTTTTTTTTTTTTATAGTAACGAGAGATCACTCATGATTTTTCCTTACTGTCATGAGACCTGATTAGCTGGACTAGATTCTTTATTGCTACATATGGATGGTAGTGACAAGTGGAATCTAAGAGACATTTGGATTGTCGTCCGTATAGTGAAGAAAACAGACATAAAAACATACGCGTCTCACTAGAGATAAGCTTCACTATAATGCATGTGTTATACTGTGCATGCTATTTATTGGCCGCCATGGATGATATTTAAAGATAGTTCATTGGTCTTATCTATCGTACAAGATCTATTTTTTGTGTATCCTTAGTACGGTCATCTCTTTCATCTGAAGGTAGTATCTGTATCGTTAGCGCATTTTTCTATGGTCATGATCATTCGACTTATGTAGTACGTCTGTGATATCGACTGTGACTTTTTGAGGAAGAGTGACTAGAAGATATTGACTGATTTCACTACATTGATCACATGCTAGTAAATTGTAGTTATTTTTTAATACACTCATGATTTGAGAGTACTCTGAGGATATCAGATTGATTGTCTTTGGGACCAGACGCATCTGATGTGAGATCGTGTCAAACCTAGGATGTACCCGAAATAAATTTCGAATACTCTCTCCCTTCTTTTGGGATTGAGAGTCAGGTTCATTGGTCACACTATTTATTTGTGTGTATAACCACCTGAAGATGAGTAGTTTGAACTGAGTCGTATAACTGTCGCCTTTCGTGGGGCATGGGCACATATAGTGTGAGTGAGAGAATGTTGGTATTAGGGTTGGGCCACATTAGATGGACCCAAGCCCATTATTGATTGCTCCCCAAGGGGTGTTGTTGAAAAACTTCAAAGTTGAGTGGGAGATAACCTCTCTTGATAATATGAGAGCAAATCATGTATAACGTGATATCTTTTGTTTTGATAAGCGGTTAATCACTTGAAGATTAAAACTGCAAGATATCAGAGAACAATAGTTTTTTTTCTCTGGATTTTTGATACGATTCTGAAGGATATTGACTTTCTCGGTATAGCGTTCTTAGACGGTGACATAAACCGAGAATTCCATTCTTTTGGTGATTTCTAATTGACTTCTGAACACAAATAACTTATAGTAAATCGATTCTAATTTCTTCATCTCTTACATATAATACTATTTATATAATTATTGATTGCTTAATTAAATTACAATAAGCATTTAGATAAACTTGTTTCTCTTTTTTAATTTATGAATTTTATAATTTAGATGAATTTCTGATATACTACATTTATTTTTTATTACTCACTACACTTCCTGTTTACACGCTTTTCGATATTTAATTTTAACGGTAAGTATATTTAATTATTAAAAAAAACATTATAATAATTTTATATCTAAAAAATAAACATTAAAACGAATAAAATAAGATTTCATTTAATTATATTTTTCTTTATGTATAAATAACAACGTACGAAAGAAAATTATGGATGAATAATGGCTACTGTAGAAAAAAAAAATATATATTTACTCATTTGACATATCGTGCACATTTTTCAAATAAAAAATTTAAATCCATTTGATGTGCTCATCCAAGTAAAAAACCATACCATATTTATTTATAAAAAATAAAGGAAAAAAAAGAAAAAAAACTAAGTTAAACAAATTTATAACCCCTAAAATAACGATAAAACTGATTTTGTTGTTACAGGTTCCGTATCCGCAGCATTTGAATTAGGTTACCCTAGAATTCCCAATTTCAAAGCTTAGACAAAAATGGCGGGTGAGTGTATGTACTCGTGTGAGACAGCAACTCAGACAGAAGAATGGATCAAAGCCATTGTAGATTTCCTCAGGCCTTTCAGTTTCTTGATAAACGCTCACGTTGTCAACTTCTTCACCGATCGACTCTGGGAAGCCGTTGATCAAGATTGGATTGATTGTCTTCGCCGTGAATCCATCGACAATCTTCTACTCATTCCTTCTGGCGTGGTCCAGGTAACGCATACAACCGCATTCTGTGATCATTTGTTTCGATGGTATAGTCTGTTAGAGTTGCGTGTTGTTCCATGTTAAAGCAGGATCATTGGCCAATTTCGCTTAAGCAGTTTGTTCTCACTTCGCACTCTCTGGTGTTCCCAAGGAATCAAGCTGATTTACAGACGGTGTGTTCCTTAATCTAATAACACTCTAAATAAATCAACTATGCAGAGATGGTACACGTTTGTCTCTTCAATTCTTTTGTGGTTTTTGGTTATTGGTCTGCCAGAAGTTATCTAAATGGAATCTTCTAATATAAGGGTAATGCTGATGTTTAATAACATTACAATGGACCATGTTGCAGATATTTCCTGGCTTGCAAATGACATCACTCAGTAGTGTTCTTGCCCAAGGCATGAATAAGAAGAAAAGACATGAAGTAAGACTTTTATTATAAGTAGATTAATGTGTTTATTGTTATATTACTATTATATTTAAAATTTTGAAGAGAAACAATTAAATCCTTATAATATCTTAGTCTTTTCCCTCTTATCAATTCAAAGAATAACACAAATAAATTGCCAAGATACAGAGGAATGTTGTTAGTTGACTAAAGATGGTTCCTGGTCATTAAATATGTAATCCTTTAGATTTAGGACTCCACATTATGAAACTTGTAAGGGAGAGGGGGTTCCTAGTGGAAGGTGTTTCTGCTTACAAGTGATTTGGGTTGTAATACACTTCCCATGGTTAAAAATAATTAATAACAGTGAACAGACGGGATACAATTCTCATCCATGCATTTAATTTTTCTGTTGTAGGACACTGATGAGCCCATATTTACTTCTTAAATCTACATATGATGTTTGGTTACAGAAGATTTTTGTTGTTTTGTTACTCTCTTCTTGTTTGAATCTTTATCTCACATAAGTTTGTACATTATGTGATCAGGTGGAGATTCTTTCGGCTCTAGTTAGTTCAGAAGCAAATAATGTTAGAGCTCAATCTATTGTCGATGTTGGTTCTGGCCAGGTAGTCCTCCATCTTCTTATTTCTTGTGAAATTTTATATTCTGACACAATTTGAACATAAATTTCATCCTTTACCATTTAAAGGAAAGACATGTTCTAGTCCAGTTGGATGCTGGAATCAATATTCTTCTAAGGTGTTCCTTCCTTATGATGATGTTAAGCAGAAGTTTCAAATACTGCTTTTAATTTAGATTTCTTTTGATAGTCATGTACAGCATATAAATGGATAATAAACTGGAAACTCTACCTGTTAGAAACAGAGCAATCACGCCATTGAATTTAGTTAGCTATTATCCATACAATTCTGCAATCGTTTTGTTAGTGAAGTTTGTACAAGGTGTGCCCAGGCACCAATACAGGCTTCACACCTTGATTGTAAGGTTTATACATCAGCGAGTTGAACCTTGTTGGTGAAGCACACGAGTAGCCTAAGCACATGCCTAGGCGTGTTTTTCAAAATTATGTCTATGTCAAGTTCACATTGACAATTTCTTAGGTTTTTACAAGCCACTAGCTTTCCTAGTGTTATTGATTTATTCCTTATTCTTTATTTTCAATCCTTTTGATTTATGCTATTTGCTTGTTTCTCATTTTTTCTTGGATTCCTATTTCTAGTGACCTTATCAATTACTCCCTCCGTCACACTAATGTTGCAATATTTGCTTTTTGCACATTTGTCAATGCATAATTTCAACGGTAGATATCTTTAATTATACACGACTAAAAATCATGGTAATTTTATATTTAAAAGTAAACATTATAACGAATAAAACAAGATCTCACTTGACTATATTTTTTCTTATACATAAGTCACAATATGTGAAATAAGATTAGTTGATGAATAGTGTAAAAAACCCTAATGTTGCAACTAATATGGGACGGAGGTAGTATGTATAATTAAGAAAGCCTATAGCCATATTCTTGTAACCTTTTAGTCTTGCGCATATAGTTGGTGAGCACTCCCTTATGGTTCCAAGTACTCCATTAATAGTTTGAAAGAGGGGACTTCTTCATGATTCATTATCCTATCATACCTATCTTATTTTTAAATCAAATTGTAGGTGATTAGATCCTTAAATTATGACCATAACTGATACTCCAATACCAAAACTAAGAGAGGGAGAAGTAGACCTTGAATTATTCCGGCCAATATAGTTAGACATGTTATTTAGGTTTTAGAATTTACTTAATATTTGTTTACACAGAAGAACAAGGATATCTCATATTACTTTCCCTATAAACTTCTCTAATATTTGTTTTCGTGTTGTTTAGGCAATGTGTTGTAAATTATACTGTGGTATTGTTAACTCGTGTGATTAATTTTCGTTCTAGGGTTATCTTGCTCAAGTTCTTTCATTCCAGTACCAACATTCTGTAGTGGCTGTAGATGCTTGTTCTCATCATGGAAAGGTGACAGCTTCCCGTGCAGAACGAATAAAAAAGCATTATACAGCTCAGATGCGGAAATCTGGGTAAAAGATACCATACAATGTTTTGATTTTTTGTTATGCTTTGGGAAGCTTGTACAGCTAGACATCCAGTTTCATGTTAGGGATCCCTATTTAAAAATTTGTGCCTCTAAGTTGTCAAAGATTTTTCGTTAAATTTACAGTTGGCATAGCATGAGGAATTAATTAAAGTAGATGAAACTGCTGGCTTATGCTCCCTTACATATGTTTAATGCTACTAGCGCGACGATTTTGTATGTGGCAATGCTTTATTATTTTTTATGTTACTTGTTTATATGAATATTATTTTCAGTTCTTAATTTAACAATTGTTTGTGTTGTGCTGTAATTTAGGCTGGTAAATAGGCATCTAAATGTGCCCAAGACGATCACATGCCGAGTAATGTCTATGGACATGCTGAATGCCTTGACTAACGGGTCAGTAGATAGAGATGACGTTGAGCAGCCAAGGCGAATTTCTCAAAATGATAAGAAACTTGGTGAAAGAGAACTACAATCTGCATATTGTAGAGACACTGGGACTTCGTTGGTTCTCGCAGGACTTCATGCTTGTGGAGATCTTTCAGTAACAATGCTCAAGTGAGTCCTAGTTTCTCTTTCATTTCTTTCTATTCCATTCACACCAGAGGTGAATGCAGCTCAGTTTATTCTTTTAATCACACTTTGGAGAACATTGATAAAAGATTTACTTCAGTGTAGAATGAACCATTTAAAAATATATTTCAATAGAGATTAATCTTTACCTTTGTAGGACCTTTTCAGAGTGTGAGGAAGTTAAAGCAGTTGTCAGCATTGGCTGTTGTTACAACTTGTTATCCCAAGAAAATTCTGACCTTTCTGGTTCTGTCTGTGGTTTTCCAATGAGCTGCGGTGTTAAATGTTGTGATTTTCCTCTTGGGAAAAATTCCCGGGATCTTGCTTGTCAGGTAAACGTCTCGAGCCTCAGATTACTTCTAGTTGACGTGGAAGAATGCTCTTGATAGTTGAAGCTTAACAACTTGCATATTGTCTAGAGTGCAGAGAGGTGGAGAATGCTAGAAAGTGATGCTGGTGTTCATAATTTTGAGTTGCATGCTTTCCGAGCTGCTTTTCAAATGGTATGAGTCTTTTACAACATTTTAAAATTTTTTTACCAGTTAGCACTATTTAAGTTGTGAAACGAAATGATTTTTGCTTACTGAGAGAAAATATTATTGGTACAAATATTTCTTTTTGTGATGGTAAACAAGAGAATAACATTAGTTATTATTTATCCTGAAAGCTTGTTTGGGATGATTTATATAAACACTTTTATAGCTTTCTGAATTCAAAAACACTTTTCAGTGCTGTTTGTGTAGAAATTCAGAAGTACTTGTAGGTTTGGAAAGTGCTTTTAGTGAAAGCAGATTAGGAGGCACTTTTACAAAAGTGCTAATGCTTCTTTCTTCTACTGTTAAAAAACAAAAGTACAAATTATTCCAAACTCTAAAAGATCAACAAATCAATCTATTTCTTCAGATTAGGGTCATTGATAAGAATGATGAGAATGTTTGGAGAATATTCGAGGAATATCCATCTTTATTTCAACTAGATGCTAATGGGGAGAAATCCTAGCCTAATCAACTAATTCTTTCTCCATTTCTGATACAACTAACATTGATAACAGAGATAAAACTGAAAATATGTCTGTTATATTGATAGTGTTGTTATGGTATATAGTTATAATAGTAGCTAGCAGAGATTGGAAATAGATAGCTTGCATTTCAAGTAAGTTTTTACAGGCTAATGAGGTGTTATGAGAGCCTCCCTCTCCTAGCCTTAGGCTCACTAGGTTATCACTCAAATCAAGTCTGCCGTAATTCTCATGATTCCCTATTATTTATCAATAGAGCCATACCACAGTACACACAGCACCTCCTAATAGAAAATATTCCAACAACTGTACCCACCCCCTTGCCAGCTGGGCACTCTTACCTCCTCTAATTTGATTTATCCATCTTCCTATTTATCCTCTCATATACCTTGGTAATTGGATGCCTAACATATATTAGTGCAAAATGGATAATTTGTGCTAAGATTTTGAGCGTTCAGCACATCTCTCCGGTCTATGGCTCTTTGACAATATCAGTAATCTCTCTCTCTCTCTCTCTGCCCTCATAATGTAATCTCAGCTAATATAACTTTAACCAGTAGCCGAACACACTTATTAATTAAAGACATCACAGTAAACAAAAAGACAGCCAATAATAATAAATAACGACATAATCCCAACTTAACTACTTGGACACATTATTCACTGACTTTCCCTTCTTGCCTTACTCCTTTTGTACGTGTATTTAATAGTTGGTTTGCCTCCAACTACATCAATTTCTTTTGACCTTCCCTCTTCAATAGGCAAATAAGGGTGGATTTGTATCACTTACTTTATAGAGTTCCATTTGAATTACAAACTCTAGTTGTGTAGGTTATGTTGTGTGTTTAAGGAGTTGTTAATTTTTTGAACCTTGGAGTGGAAGGCTGATATCTTGTGTTCTTTTGTGCTGGGGTCAAAATATCTGTATTTAGTGCTCCTGTTTTAGTAAATATATGTAGCCGTGTCGATGTATATTCTTTTTCCTGGCAACAGAAGCAGTCCTCCATCAAGTTTTACTAAAGATTAAACAAATTTTAGATGACAGGCTAACCATATGTATATGGTGAATATTACTCTCCCAGAAGCATATCGAAATATGCAATTTAGTATTCGGAATATATTTGTGGGCTCTTATCCAAGATTTTTTGCTGGTATCGTAAGCGGATAATATCGATACTTGGCTCACAAATTAATATGTCAGTGTGGTTACAATTTGTTAACACTACTCCTCAATTCTATAATGCGAAACGCTGAATAAGCCATGCTATTTGTATGGCTGAATGCTGAATCATGCCAGAAGGGGGCCGTGTTTCCTCTGGCTAAATATCTAGTTCAATGCTTGGTTGCACAATCAGGTTAGTAAATAATAAATATATAATGTTGATTGCAAACCTAAGTTACAATTGTGAGGTTACTTAGAAAGGGGTTTCTTGTTGACAAACTATTTGGTAAGTGTGGAGCCAAATTCTTAACATAAGCTACTTGACTTAATAACATATATTGTTTTGGATGTGTTTAGGGATACATATTCTGAGTATGAATGGTTTCATTAAATAATAACTCTGGTTGAGTTTCATGTAAGCTAAAACACCTCAAAGTTAGATGTTCTTTATTCTATTCAAGACACTTAACCTTGTTATCTCTAATTAGTTAGAGAAAAAATATATGATAGCCTTCCAACATCCTTGCTCCTTAGTATGGAATGATTCTTCCGACATTACCATTAATCCTTGTCATCCCTCAAGCCATCTTTCTGCTGTAATGTTATGTGAAATGGCTAAATATATTTTTTCCCTTCAACTATAATGTGGTAGTTGACTTATGTTTACGTAGATAGCTGTGCTTCAACTGAGTCTTACATAGAAATTTATTTCTCATTCCTGTACCTTTTTCCATTCCTTGTTTGAGTTCTTACATGTGGTTAGATAGAATTCAAGTCCCTGAAACTCTGAAGCTGCTAAAATTTCAAACATGTCTACTTTTTGGAAATACTTAATTCTTAATTATTTTCTTTTGGAGGTTCTTAATGAATATTACCCAGAAGCAATTATAAAAAGTCCTTCTGTCGGACGTCAAGGGAAAGCGTTGCGTCGGCAACAACAACAAAGAAGGATTGTAGAGTCACAGTTGCATTTCGAAACAAGTGAGCAACAAAGTTTCGATCAGGAGGACTTTGACATAGCTTCCTCATCCTTGGAGTCGGCTGAATCAATCATAGGTAAATTTTATGCTTTAAAAGCTTGTTTGCTTAATTGGTACCGTTCCGCATTTTCTCAAAGAGCAAAATATTAGATATGTCAACCTGGAGGAGAAAAGTTCCATTTATAAAAAAGAATAAAGCCCTGAGTTGATATACAAGTACAAAATGGTCAAAAGTTTCGGGTTTACGAGTATTTTTTAAGCTCATCAATATGCTTTCATGTAAAAAATTTGCTGCAGGAGGCTGTTCAGTTGCAGTTTCAAATGGTAGAACTATGTCTCACAGAATTTCTCTCCATAGCAATACAAGATCGGAAGGCTCTGATTCTGTTGGCAAATATGCTCTCTTTGAAAAATTTTGCCACTCTGGATTATGCCGCCTTGGTCTCGAACCTATAGACCACCTAGATCTTTGTGGCGTATGGGACAAATTAGCACCATTTACTGTATGTTATCTCTATTCTGGCTATTGCATTCGGCATATCTATATTTCTCCATTTCTTGAATGTTCTCACTATAAAATTTTTTATTATTCTGCGGTTTTTGATATATAAGAAAATATGTACTGTATGTTTGTTGCCTATGTATTTCTGCGTGAGATGTTTGCCATACAAAGACTATTTATGATGTGAAGGCTCAACTTTTTTTATTTAAGGCTGGTTTAAGATTATAGCACCTCTATAAGTTGGAGTTATTTGGTCTAGTTTGAGATTTTTCGACTGCCCTTCTAAAGAATTGTGACAGAATTTAGCTCTCGAAAACTAAGGAGCCCCTGCATAGTAATGTGGTAGTTTTACTTTAAGGAGCCGCTGCCCTTCTATAATTAAGGGAATGAAGGTCATAGGATTAACCTCCCTAGTCCATGCCACTACTCACCACCTTTTGATTTTACTCTAAATAATACAGCAGAGTATAGCAATTAATATTTGAAACCATAGATATTAGTTTAAATTACTAACGTTTCAAGGGGTTGCTGAAATTGTTCATGTATCCCTAAAAATCATTAATTTTGGATTATAATATCTAATGCCTGCACCTGAAGTTGATGCTTTGATTTCTAAATTTCTTAATACGTTATGAACTAGTGGATCTGCATGCATTATGTCCTGAGTATTCTGTTCATAATCCTACCGAGGACTGATATGGAAAAAGATGGAAAGAGAGTTTCTTTGGATACTTAGTTATTTTAATTTTTCTATACTTTTGATTGAATATTCAATTACTGTATTTCAAATTATTAATAAATGTTCTCGGTATTTATTTATGTAAACACAATATCTTACAAGTAATGTTATCAATACTCTTAAGATACTAAATTTTTTAGGTTGTTGGACTGACATAGTGCTAAGACATGTTAGAATTTCTTGTTACCCATGAAAATAAAAATGTTGTTCTAGACATGGTCTTTCAAATCCATATTGATATTGCCTTAGGTTTTCTTACTTCGCTAGTTTTTCTACAATTAATTTTTTCCCCTTATTTGTCATTGTACAATTCTTATTTATTTTGTTAGTTTGTTTCTAGTTTATTTAATATTTCTAATTTTCCTAGATTCAGTTGACGTATTTATGAAATTATCTAAGTTTAAACTATAACTCTTCCTGTTTTTGTAAGAAAAAATTAGTCCTATTTAATGATCACATAAGCTTATAAAAGAAAGTAGCAGAATCTTACAAGAAACGGTTGGTAGGTTGCTCCAATTGAAGTCTTTTTAGGCAACAACCTGAGATCTATGCATCCTACACTATTTATCATATTTCTATATTATTGTCCGTGGCTTGATGGTCCGTGCTTCCATAATAGGCATGACATAATAGGCATGACGTTTAAACTGATCTAACGAGCAGTGACATATCATAGAAATATAATAAATAGGATAGCATTTGGAATTTTAAGGGAGCTAGCTATGTTGCATTTTTTTTTGTTTCTTTTGTTATTCAAATTGGTCTTTAGTCTTAGGTTGGACTGAGTGATTACTAACTTTTACTTAATTTTTAATATAGCTTAATTAGAAATTAGGAATTCTAGGCAAAACTATAAAACAATAACTAGGAAAATAGATTGGAAACATTGATAATTGCAAATATGGGAAACAATAATTTCATAAGAAAACTAGCAATTTAGAAAAACCATGGTAAATTCCAACATGGATGCCATAACCATGTCCACAGAGGTTGGTTAAGTATTTGTACTTTAGTACTACATGTATTTTTCAGTTGCATGTTTGTACAAACATAATTTCATTAATAAATATGCCTCTTAAAACTAATCAGTAAGACTATTACACAGGACATTATAGGACCATATTGGTCTCTTCGTGCTGCCCTGGGTCCGCTTTTGGAAACTCTTATTCTGCTGGACAGATTATTGTTTCTCCAGGAGCAAAGCAAGTCTCTGGAAGCAGTCATGTTGCCGATATTTGATCCTGTACTATCTCCAAGGAATGTTGCTATAATTGCTAGAAGAAAGTAATGGTTGGATACCAACCCTGATAATTGGTAAAGTCACTGCCCTCTGCTTGCGTTGTATATTTAACAAACTCCATTGAGTTGTTAGAAGTTTGGTTGCTGCATTGGATATGTATATTTTGTATCATTCACTTACAATATTGATACTTGAGAAAACTAGTAGAGGGAACAAATCTCAAAATTATATACTAACAAATCTCTTTGTTTATTGCAAGTTATAGCTTTACAATCTCGCAAAGGAGGGAATAAAATTCTGTCTTCCAAAATTTTCAAATCTGGTAAGGTTGTTCCTTCTCTCATATGATTGGTCAGTATAAAGTAGTCCATTCCTAGTTTTGCTTATGATTTGTTTACTGACTGACCGATTAAAATCGCATGTATTATTGATGAAATATACAAACATTTGTTTTTAGTTTATACCCAAATAGGAAGAGCTTAATTACGTTCAAAGTCAGTTAAATTTGTTCCTACTTATAATGAAGAAGAGTAAATTGCAACCCAACTATCTGGTTAATAATGATTTGCAAATTTATTCACTTTTTATTTATAATTACAACCAAGCTACCTGTTAGATGGTCAATCATTAATTTTAATGGATAATAGTCAACTTTAATGGAAAATTATCAAAATATTTATTTATTATATTGCAATTTGATTATCCCAATTAATTTATTATAAAAAATATATTTTTATATTTGTTACAATTTGATTATCTAATTTTATAATATTTAAATAATTATAAAAGAATATATGAAGTTAAATTTTTATTATTAAAAATTTACTAAAATTTAAAAAATAAATAATATAAGAATTTTAAAAAATTAAGAAATTGTAAGTTTATAAAATATATTTATAAAATTGATTGCATTATTGAATATATTATTTTAATTTACTGTAATTAAATATATTATTTTAATCTATAAAGTATTCTTATAATTTACTAGATGGCAATTTATAAATATTTATAAATTTAATTACTCAATTTTTGAACATTCTTGTATTATTTTATTTTTTTAATTTTAGTAAATTTTTAATAATATAAATTTAACTTCATATATTTTTTATAATTATTTAAATATTATAAAATTAGATAGACAACTTGTAATAAATATAAAAATATATTTTTATTTTATAATAAATTAATTGGGGCAATATAACAAATAAAATATATTGATAATTTTATAATTTTCCGTTATAGTTGACTATTATACATTAAAATTAATAGTTGACCATCTAACTAGGTAGTTTGGTTGCAATTATGAGTAAAAAATGAATAAATTTGTAAATCATTATTAACCAGGTAGTTTGGTTGCAATTTAGTTAATGAAGAATTATAAAATTTGAGCTTTTACTAAAGTAAACAAATCATTCCAATTTTATTTAAGTTTATAAATTTTTAAAAGTTGAAATTTCAAGAATAAACCAAATTGACTAATATATTCTTAAAAACACGCTTCACGACATCACCAGGATGTGAAGTGCTCCTTAAAAATACGCTTCACGACATTATCAGGGTGTGAAGCGCTCCTTAAATCAGCGAGGTTGTGAAACACATTTTTAAAGCTATATGGGTCAATTTGGTTCAATTTTAAAAGTTCAAATTTTCAAAAGTTTAGAAACTTAAACTAAAGTTTGAATAGTGTGAAATTATCCCTACCAATGTTTTAAAAACCGGACCGGACAACGAATCGGTCTCTTCCATGGGTCACGGTTTTTAGAGTCGGAACGGGTTAGACCAGATTTTTATTATTTTTTAAAAATTAATTACTTAAATGTTTTCTTACAAATAAAAGAAAATTTGTATCTATTCAAACTAAACAACAACAAAAACAAATCTTCCAAGGTGCATTGTTAGTCTGCCTTAGACCTCCCTTTCTTATGTCCACTTTCTCTGATCTGCAACTTGATTGTGTTATAACTTCAGTAAACATTGTGTTATAACTTCAGTAGACAATCAATTGGATTTTCTGGAGTTTGAGCATTTTCAAACATACCCAAATGGTAAAGCTAGCAAAAAATATGCTTACAGGAAGTTGGTGAAAAGCCCATGAAAAAGTAACAAATGTATATTTTAAGTTCTATGAGAAAGGTGTACTATGCTAGTGTTCCCCACATCCACAATAGAGTTTCAATTCTTACAAAATTTTAAAAAAATATTTTATTTCCATCATATCATGAGTTTCTCTCTCTTCTCGTCTCTCTGAACTGGGACGAGGGACAGTATGCCATGAACCTATCATATTTTAACAAATCAATCATTCTTCTATGCGAAGCTTGTTTTTATTTCTTTTAATATATTTTTTTAATATTTAAAATTTTATTTTTTAAATTTTTAAATAATAACATTTCTGACAGCACAGTAAACTGGGACACAAAGTGTCCCCCCTATTGCTATGCTCTAAAACCAATCATTTGAAACCAATCATTTGTCACAAGTTAGCACCATTGAAAATTGATTATAATTAATACAAGAAGTTAGTGAGCAAGGACTTATAGTAGAACAAACAAACTCAATGAGAGTGGTGAAGAATAGCAAACAAGGACTTATAGTTGAACAAACTCAATGAGAGTGGTGAAGAATAGCAAACACAAGATCTCAAGAGTGAGCTAAGATCTAGCGTTTCTACAACAGAAGAGAAACATGACATTAGAACATCTATAGTGCTAGCACCCATGGTTGGGTGCTTCACCGTGTGTCTTGATACAATGCTAGTATCTTTTATCAGAACTGATCCACAGTGGTAGCATCCATGGTTGGGTGCTTCACCGTGGGTCTTGACACAATGCTAACATATTTTATCAAAACTGATTCAACAATTGGCATTTAGCTATAGGATTATTAAAAGTGTCATCTTTTCATCTATTATTATTATTATTATTATTATTTTATTCTTTCAACATCGATGTTAGGAGGAGTATATGATGTTTTCTCTCACCACCAAATATTACTCTCTCTCACCTATTTGCAATGATGATATTGATTAATATATTATTTTTTCTCTTGGAACATCGAGTTGGAGCATCTCGTTGGAGATACTCTTAGAGAACCAACATCGGCAGTTGTTGATACATGAGGAGATGACCCAATGGGAGAGAAAAAAACAGTCGAAACACCTAGTCAATGAGTAAGGAGAATAAATCCATCCATTCATTGATCAACAATCCTTTTACAGTAGTCAAGGTCAAGTTAATCATCAGCATCAAAACAACATGCAAGCACCATCCATATCTAAATTGAATTGATGAGTATGATCATTAAAGTGTAAGAAGACTAAAACCTAAATCAAGAAGCGTGGTGGATTGATGAGTAGAACTGTGAGTGGAGCAGATCCATTGAAGTGTTACGAGATTGAAAAACCTAATTCGTAATGAAGTAAATTGAGAAAAATCAAAGTTGACAGGGTTATCTGGTTCACCTGGTTCACCGATTCAAAGTGGTTTTAGGAGCATCTTGGTTTTTAGATAGAATCAGACCGAATTGATTTTCAGTTCCCAGTTAATCGGGTTCAACCGGCCGATCCGGTCCGGTTTTCAAGATATTCATCTTTACTTATAAATATGTCAATGAATTTATTTTAGAATGATTCTAATTAGGAGATAATTTTTAATAATAGTAATTAATAATTAATTAAATAATATATTTAAAATGAATGGTTTATATTCGTTTTAAAATTAATGGTTATTATTAAAAAAAAAAATTGGTGGAATACTTTTAATTGTACTTTTAGAAAATAAAATTTAGAAAAAAAAATATTTTATCTTCTTATTTGTTCTAATACTAAACTTAATCATCAAGATATCAATTAGAAATAGAGAAGCTTTTTGTTGGAAGAGGATAAAATACATTTCATTTATCTTTATTTGAATTTTATAGAAAAAAAACTTTTATAATTTTCTAGATCTAGTAAAATAGCTACAACAATTTAGTATAATACATTTATTTATTCATTTAATAATAACTATTAATCTGTTAAAGAAAAATGAATTAATAACTATTAAATCTTAAAATAAATATAAATAATTTATTTTAAATAAATAAATATTAAATAATTGTAAAAACTACCTCTTTATCATTACTCTCAAACTTAGAGGAATCATGTTTCTAATGAATTTCAAGACAGAATGTAAACTCTTCATAAATTTAGAGGGATGTAGCTCTTGATGGATCCGGAATGTAGGCTCTCCATAAATTTAATTTTTTCCCTTACAATACAAAATGCTTTTTATACTCTGCTTTGTATTTCTTTAACCATTTTTTCAATGATTATATCTTTCAGTAGCAATAAAGTTTCATTTTAAAAAATATGATTTCACTTTTATTATCCCGTGCTAATAATTTAAAAAGTTTAAGTTTTTCAACGTTAACTACAAAGTTCATCTCCATATAATTTGGTAACTCTAGTTGACATACATTATTATCAATCTTTTTGATGATATTGAAAAGTTTATAACAAATAGATTTTTGATTTCTTAATTTTTTTTTTAATCTTTCTTTTCCTTTATGTAGCCTATTTTTGTTGTGTTTTCCACTTTGCCATGTACTTTTTTAATATAATCTAAGAATTTTTGAGCCTTTTTTGAATTAGTCTTGTCTTTCCTTCTTTTGAACCATTTGTTCGAAGATGAAATTTCTTTGCTTACAATGTTCACAAGTGCACTAATCACCTCATACTTTACTTCGATCTTTAAGACAAATAAATTTCTTATTTATTAGTTTTGTCAGTGACTCGGATCTCTCTTTTAATATTGCATCAAGGCAACTTGATCAACTATTAATGGTTTATCGTCTTTGCTCGTGGTTGCAACCATTTTATCTTTATGTCCTTGTATAAAAACAATTTTGGATGTAACATCCAACGCTTATCCTTTGTATGTCCCTCAATCTTACATTGATCATAATACTTCTTCACTTGTGAAATTGATATTTTCTTTTAGTCGGAATTCGTCAAAAGATTTTTCATTACGTCTATTTTTCTTCTAACTGGTCTTACCATGGTACTTGCGGTATACAAGTTGTGTGGTTGATAAAGCAATATCACACTATATTGATACGGGGTGATAACCCGGAACAATAGTTCATGAAAGTTTCAAAGTGTCTACATTGAGACTCTGAAAGCCACTATTAAATGCCTAAACTCAGTGATATATTTTTGCATAGATTGATTTCATTAATAGAATAGATTATGTCATCATCTCCATCGCTCATCTAGAAAACCTAAGGGATAAAACTCATTCTGACTGAGAGTGAGAAAATTGGTTCATCCGATATTCTCTTTTTTTCTTTCTTTTTTTTTTAGATTCCAAATAAGAATTCCATCAAGTCATTGCATGATTTGTCATTTTTAATTTTACAAAAGAAACATTTTCTTTAATGTGGCGTTAGTAAAGTTAAATAAGTTTTTAATTGGTTAATTTAGAAGTCTTATTTCTCCGTATTAACTGTTCCATCATATGATGGAATATTGATTATTGCCTCGATGTAACCATGTTTAGGAGGTCTATTATCATAATTATGATGTGATGACTTTTTCTTATTTTGTGATTGAGTCTAGTACTCTTAATTGTATCTGTAGATACCGTGTCAGAATCTTCTCCATTTTGTTCATGTATCCATGTCATCACTTTAGCCATTTAGTTTGACAACATTGCCATTTGTTTAGCTATGTCGGCAACAGTTGGTTTTGACAATGTTGATCCAAGACTCATTGCTTTCCACAAGCGTCGATAGATGAATTTTTTGAATGAAAGATGATTTTTAGAATCAATTGAATTAAAATCACCAAAACCAACCATGGATGATCTAGCCAAACAAATGGTTATATTGTCAAACCAGATGATTAAAGAGATTATATTGATACATCAACAAAATAGAGAAGATTCTGACACGGTATCTATAGATACAATTAAGAATAATGGACCCCATCACAAAACAAGAAAGAGTCATCATCATAATTATGAGGATAGACCTCTTAAACTTTTTAAGTTCGAGGCAGTGATCGATATTGTATTTTACGATGGAACAATTAATATAGAGAAATAAGATTCCTGATTAGAAACTTATTTCACTTTCACCAATACCGTAATAATGAAAATGTTTCTTTTACAAAATAAAAAATGACAAGTCATGCATTGCTTTGGTGGAAATTTCATTTGAATCTCACAAAGAAGAGGATATCAAATGAACCAATTTTTTTTTCTCTTATTTGAAATGAGTTTTATCCTCTAAGTTTTCTAGATGAGCGATGAAGATGATGACATAATCTACTCTTTAAACGAGATCAATCTGTGCAAAAGTTTAGGCATTTAACAATGCTTTGGAAATCTCAAATGAAGCATGTGAAAATTTCATGAAGTATTGCTCTGGGTTATCACCTCATATCAATATAGAGATATTGCTTAACCACATAACATGTTTAGCACAAGCACCACAACAATGATGATTGAGAAGAAAAATGGTCGTAGTGAAGAAAAAAGGTCGTAGTGAAAAATATTTTGATGGGTCCAGATCATACTTAACAAATAGAAAATTTTAAAGAAGAACATATTAACTTCACTGATATTGTAAGAGTCGAGTGTATACAAAAAAAATAAGTGTATGAAGTTACACCCAGAGTTGTTCTTGCAACTATCCAATGATCTCAAATCTTCTAAATTATCTTACAACTATCCTATAGTTGGCTTTCTAATGGATTAACCGCATAACAGACTCAACATATCTAGCTTTGATTATTATCCAAATTTATTAGTTTTTAACCAACTCATGATTGCTCTTCGACTGCTTCTTATAAATAAAGTTCATCGTCAACAGGTAAACTCTAGAGATACTTCACCAACCTAGACTCAAACAACCATCATTCCCTAAAATTCTCTTTCATAAACCCTAAACAATCTTCTTCAACAACTACAAAAGGTCAACAACCCTTATTGAAGGAAAATATACCAAAGGAGTTCAACCTTGCAGCGAGATATCAATTAGAAATAGCTATCATCAAGATATCTATTAGAAATAGCTATCATCAGGAAAAAATATTTTATCTTCTTATTTGTTCTAATACTAAACTTAATCATCAAGATATCAATTAGAAATAGAGAAGCTTTTTGTTGGAAAAGGATAAAATACATTTCATTTATCTTTATTTGAATTTTATAGAAAGAAAACTTTTATAATTTTCTAGATCTAGTAAAATAGCTACAACAATTTAGTATAATACATTTATTTATTCATTTAATAATAACTATTAATCTGTTAAAGAAAAATGAATTAATAACTATTAAATCTTAAAATAAATATAAATAATTTATTTTAAATAAATAAATATTAAATAATTGTAAAAACTACCTCTTTATCATTACTCTCAAACTTAGAGGAATCATGTTTCTAATGAATTTCAAGACAGAATGTAAACTCTTCATAAATTTAGAGGGATGTAGCTCTTGATGGATCCGGAATGTAGGCTCTCCATAAATTTAATTTTTCCCCTTACAATACAAAATGCTTTTTATACTCTGCTTTGTATTTCTTTAACCATTTTTTCAATGATTATATCTTTCAGTAGCAATAAAGTTTCATTTTAAAAAATATGATTTCACATTTATTATCCCGTGCTAATAATTTAAAAAGTTTAAGTTTTTCAACGTTGACTACAAAGTTCATCTCCATATAATTTGGTAACTCTAGTTGACATACATTATTATCAATCTTTTTGATGATATTGAAAAGTTTATAACGAATAGATTTTTAATTTCTTACTTTTTTTTTAATTTTTCTTTTCCTCTATGTAGCCTATTTTTGTTGTGTTTTCCACTTTGCCATGTACTTTTTAAATATAATCTAAGAATTTTTGAGCCTTTTTTGAATTAGTCTTGTCTTTCCTTCTTTTGAACCATTTGTTCGAAGATGAAATTTCTTTGCTTACAATGTTCACAATTGCACTAATCATCTCGTACTTTACTTCGATCTTTAAGACAAATAAATTTCTTATTTATTAGTTTTGTCAGTGACTCGGATCTCTCTTTTAATATTGCATCAAGGCAACTTGATCAACTATTAATGGTTTATCGTCTTTGCTCGTGGTTGCAACCATTTTACCTTTATGTCCTTGTATAAAAACAATTTTGGATGTAACATCCAACGCTTATCCTTTGTATGTCCCTCAATCTTACATTGATCATAATACTTCTTCACTTGTGAAATTGATATTTTCTTTCAGTCGGAATTCGTCAAAAGATTTTTCATTACGTCCATTTTGCTTCTAACTGGTCTTACCATGGTACTTGCGGTATAATAGTTGTGTGGTTGATAAAGCAATATCACACTACATTGATACGGGGTGATAACCCGGAACAATAGTTCATGAAAGTTTCAAAGTGTCTACATTGAGACTCTGAAAGCCACTATTAAATGCCTAAACTCAGTGATATATTTTTGCATAGATTGATTTCATTAATAGAATAGATTATGTCATCATCTCCATCGCTCATCTAGAAAACCTAAGGAATAAAACTAATTCTGACTGAGAGTGAGAAAATTGGTTCATCCGATATTCTCTTTTTTTCTTTCTTTTTTTTTTAGATTCCAATAAGATTCCATCAAGTCATTGCATGATTTGTCATTTTTAATTTTACAAAAGAAACATTTTTTTTAATGTGGCGTTAGTAAAGTTAAATAAGTTTTTAATTGGTTAATTTAGGAGTCTTATTTCTCCGTATTAACTGTTCCATCATATGATGGAATATTGATTATTGCCTCGATGTAACCATGTTTAGGAGGTCTATTATCATAATTATGATGTGATGACTTTTTTTTATTTTGTGATTGAGTCTAGTACTCTTAATTGTATCTGTAGATACCGTGTCAGAATCTTCTCCATTTTGTTCATGTATCCATGTCATCACTTTAGCCATTTAGTTTGACAACATTGCCATTTGTTTAGCTATGTCGGCAACAGTTGGTTTGACAATGTTGATCCAAGACTCATTGCTTTCCACAAGCGTCGATAGATGAATTTTTTGAATGAAAGATGATTTTTAGAATCAATTGAATTAAAATCACCAAAACCAACCATGGATGATCTAGCCAAACAAATGGTTATATTGTCAAAAATGATTAAGAGATTATATTGATACATCAACAAAATAGAGAAGATTCTGACACGGTATCTATAGATACAATTAAGAATAATGGACCCCATCACAAAACAAGAAAGAGTCATCATCATAATTATGAGGATAGACCTCTTAAACTTTTTAAGTTCGAGGCAGTGATCGATATTGTATTTTACGATGGAACAATTAATATAGAGAAATAAGATTCCTGATTAGAAACTTATTTCACTTTCACCAATACCGTAATAATGAAAATGTTTCTTTACAAAATAAAAAATGACAAGTCATGCATTGCTTTGGTGGAAATTTCATTTGAATCTCACAAAGAAGAGGATATCAAATGAACCAATTTTTTTTCTCTTATTTGAAATGAGTTTTATCCTCTAAGTTTTCTAGATGAGCGATGAAGATGATGACATAATCTACTCTTTAAACGAAATCAATCTGTGCAAAAGTTTAGGCATTTAACAATGCTTTGGAAATCTCAAATGAAGCATGTGAAAATTTCATGAAGTATTGCTCTGGGTTATCACCTCATATCAATATAGAGATATTGCTTAACCACATAACATGTTTAGCACAATCACCACAACAATGATGATTGAGAAGAAAAATGGTCGTAGTGAAGAAAAAAGGTCGTAGTGAAAAATATTTTGATGGGTCCAGATCACACTTAACAAATAGAAAATTTTAAAGAAGAACATATTAACTTCACTGATATTGTAAGAGTCGAGTGTATACAAAAAATAAGTGTATGAAGTTACACCCAGAGTTGTTCTTGCAACTATCCAATGATCTCAAATCTTCTAAATTATCTTACAACTATCCTATAGTTGGCTTTCTAATGGATTAACCGCATAACAGACTCAACATATCTAGCTTTGATTATTATCCAAATTTATTAGTTTTTAACCAACTCATGATTGCTCTTCGACTGCTTCTTATAAATAAAGTTCATCGTCAACAGGTAAACTCTAGAGATACTTCACCAACCTAGACTCAAACAACCATCATTCCCTAAATATTCTCTTTCATAAACCCTAAACAATCTTCTTCAACAACTACAAAAGGTCAACAACCCTTATTGAAGGAAAATATACCTCGTACGTAAAGGAGTTCAACCTTGCAGCAAGATTCAACCCCAACAAGAACTGCACAACACTAACTTCTCTTAGTTGACTTTAAATCTCATGATGAGAGAAAAAGAAAAAAGAAAAAAGAAATAACAAAAAAAAAATTTAATAAAATTTGAAATTGAGAAGTTTCATTTTAATTTATAATCGATATTTCTTTTATAAGTGGTTGGGTATATATATTTAATAAAATTTAAAAATATTATAAGTTTTATATAAAAATTTATAAAATTTTAAATTGATTATAATAAAGTGTAAATTATTTTAAACGATTTATACTTTTAATATTTGATTTTATTTTTTAAATAAATTTAATGAGTACTAATATAATAATTATGAGTACATGTACATTTTAGTTTATATCGAATTAAAATTTAAATTAATCCGAAATATTGAAGTTTAGTTTAATTTTAATTTTTAATAATTTGGTTTGCTTTAAAAATCTATTAAATTTAAAAAATTACAAATATATATAATTCTTTGATATTTTTTAATTATTATTTTATTTAAATTACTATATAATTATATATATATATATATATATATATATATATATATATATAAATTTTTTTTGGGTTAGACTGCTCGGGGGACTATGAGTCACTCCCTTGGAGCGAGCGCATGAGTTGAGGTTGAAAGAAGCTTTTAGATTATCGATACTGGGAAATGGTCGATGATCGATTTGGATTGTCTTCTAGCGCCTTGAATTGAGCATCGCATTTATTTAGTTATGATATACTGTGCTACTGGTTGGGATTTATCATGTTGACTTTGGCTGGTATTATTAGTTTAATGGAGGCTCTCCGGTAATAACTTTGTTGACCGTTGGTTCTGGTGGTGTGTCCTGTAGAAGTCTCTAATGGCACGCTGGCTTGACAGAGACACTTTTGTTTTCATCCATTTTTGTTATCCACACTATTTTGATTTGACCATCTCCCTCAAGAAAGTGATGTGTATGTCCAAATAATCCAAGTGGGGTGGCCTCCTCACCAACTTGTAGTATGGTCCTCTCAGGAGATTATGTAGTGAAAAGATGGAGAAAAAGGTTATTTGGAGAGTTTGGATTCTTAAGAAGAGTGTGGAGGCCATGTTCCTCAGATCAGGTTGGCTGCTATTAGAAGTAAACAACATAAATTACCACTTTTGGATTGCTTTAGAAGCAAGTCATGAGTGAGAGGACATGTGTTGGAATGTTGTTTGTTGTTTTAGATAGAGTTGTTAATGTAGCTGTTGACATTTCATGGAATGGAATGATGACATGGAATGGAGATATTGCTTTCAAAGGAAAAGAGAAGTTATTTAGAGGTGTCCAAGTGCAGGAACTTAATTATGAGGATCAGATATGTACACTTTCCCTTTCATCTTATGTCTTTGTTTGTGTTAAAGTTAATGACTTGGAAAGTATTCTTGTTTAGCAAGTGCAGTTTGGGAATGTGGTTAATTGACCATTCCCATGCTGTTATTTCCTTATTTATTTATTATTTGATTTTTTAATTTACATATTTTTGTTATATAAATAATAGTAATTAACATTATATTCGTATTGATATTTTATCATGGTTATGGCAAGCGCATGTTTGTGATTCGCTAAAGTATAGTAGATGGATGATTGTGGTATATTGATATTTTTTTTATATTTATAATTTTATATGATTAATTAATATATGGTATAATATTGAGTTATATTTTAAAGAAAAATAAAAAAGTACTATATACCATACAATCTCCGATTTGATGGTTTAAAATATGATTCAAAATTGAAAATCAACTATGTATTATCCTACTATTATCATGAAAATATAAAAAATAACAGTATTACCCCTCATTACCATAACCATGATAAAAACCACCTCACTACAAATATAGTAGTACTATTAAAATATAAATATGTTTTTCCATTAGAAAGGATGGACAGATTTCATTTAAATAGGTTGGAAAAGATATATTGAAAGAAAAATATGAGGTAGGTAACTTTCTCCTCCACAATATGCATTATAACTAATAATTAGTAAGATGTTGGAATAATAGATAGAGTCTTGATGGATATAATATTTGATTAATATTTAATTTAATAAATTACTAGTAATATTATAATATTTATAAAATTTTGAAAGAAAAAAAATAATATAATTTTAGAACTAATTAAGATTATATAACAATAGTATTATTAAAGTTAATATAACACATCTATATAATTTGAAATGTTAATTTAAACTTTCTAATGGCATGGTTGAGAAATAAATATATGTGAAAAATTGATTGTACAAATTTGTACTAGAAAGAAAGTTTAAAGTTGATGTTAAAAAATTGGGTAATTTTTAAAAATGTTATTTCTTAACTTTGAAAATCAAAAGTAGAGCAATTTTAAAAAGTCTACAAAACTAATCTTTACAAACTTTCACATTCATGAAATGAACCAAACTTACCTTTTTACCCTTCATTTAAATTAATAATAAAAGAAAAATAGAAAAACTAATTTTTCATAATAAAAAGACCACAACATCTCTCACTTATATATAAAAATACTCAAATGCCCATTTAAATAACAACATTTAAAACTTCTCTCCACATCTTTCTCCCCCAAACCCTCTCTTATCTCCCAAAAAAATGGAAAATACAACACACCCTTTCTCTCAAACCCATCTCCTTCATTCTCTTCCCTTCCGACACTTATGATGATAAAAGCTTGCTCTACAAAAGATGTGTTGATTGTTAGAGGTTTGAGTTTCTAGGATTTTATGGTAGAATAGGTAGTTTGGTGAAATTCTTGGTTTAGGGTTAGTTGTTGTTCCTCCATTAGGTTGAAATATGTGGTTAGGGTTTGTTTGTAGCTCTAATTTGGTAGTTAGGGTTTGTTTGACGTGCAATTTATGTTTATGTTTTGTTTGTAACTTTAATTTTATAGTTAGGGTTTGGTGTTATTTGGGTTGTTTTCTAGTTTGAAGTTTTGTGTATAAGGTGTTAGTTTTGAAGGATCAATTGTTATTGGTTTTCATTTAATTGGCTATAAGAATATACGGGATTAAAGAGTAGGTAGTGTGGAGATTGTAGCCATTGGGGAAAATGTTGCAAGAAAAAAAAAAATCTCTGCAGCAAAAAAACATCTCAGAAAACGTCTTATTCTGTTGAGTAGTCTCAGAAAACGTCTCAGTGAGACGTTTTCTGAGACTACTCAACAGAAACACAATAAAAATAAAACTAACATACTGTTGCGTAGTTTTAGAAAACGTCTCAGGGTGAGACTTTTTCTGAGACGTTTTTCAGTAGTCTCAGAAAAAGTCTCACCCTGAGACTTTTTTTGAGATTACTCAACAACATATTAGTTTGATTTTTATTGTGTTACTATTGATTTTTACCGGGCGAGCATTTTTTGCTGAAATATTTCCCCAAATTCATAACCCGCTTCAACTAAATTATCAATTAAAGTTAAATAAAATAGAAGACTATTAAAATGGTGATAAAAAAAGCATTACATAACTGAGATGCCATTTAAGTTCAATGCCATCAAACCATTACATCACATCTAAATTTTTTTCATAAACATCGGAACATAATTATCCCCCAACCGAACATAAAAATGACTTTCATAGATTTGTCTAGTGCCGTTTGGGGACCTTCACAGATAATTTGTTCACTTTCACGAATCCTCTTTCCAACACTCATGTGTTAGGAATAAGAGAATTGCTTCAAGCATATTATATAAAATGATCATGTTCGATGTGACTAGAAGATTTGGGTCCTTCACGGATCCGTCTACTGTCGTATAGGTATCTTCACGGGTAATTTTCTTCACCTTCACGGATCTTATAGCTTCCCCTACACGAGCTTCGATTGACCCCAGAACTGAGATTTTTTAATCCACTATATTATTTTTAACAATTAAAAGTCCTACAAGAAAAACGGGTTCATTTCGAGACAGTCAAATTTTGAAACTCCAAGTTGGTAGTGGCATATGAGCTAATTTTTTTGTGAAATTAAATCTTACATTTCAACACAATCAATACATCACATCTAAAGCTTTTTTTTTTTTTATAAATATCAAAATAATTATTATCCCAGACCAAACAAAAATGGGACCTTCACGGATCCGTCTAATGCTGTTTAGATACCTTTATGAATAATTTTTTCACCTTCACGGATCCCCCTTTCGGCACTGTGTGCTAGGGATAAGAGAATTGCTTTACATGTATTATATGATATGGTCATGCTCGATGTCAGTAGAAAATTTGAGTCCTTCACGGATCCGTTTGCTATCGTATAGGTACCTTCACAGACAATTTCTTCACCATCACGGATCTGATAGCTTTCCCCACACGGGCGTTGATTAACCCCATATTTGAGATTTTTTTAATTCATTGCATTATTTTTGATAATTCTAAGCCCCACGAGAGAAACGGGTTAGTTTTGAGACGGTCAAATTTCGAAACTCCAAGTTGGTGGTGACATATAAGCTAAATTTTTTGGAAAATTAAATCTTGAATTTCAATAAAATCAATAAATCTCATTTAATTTTTTTTTCATAAATATCGAAACAATTATTATACTCATACCAAACACAAATGAGGCCTTCACGGATCCGCCCAGTGCCGTTTGGGGACCTTCACGGATAAATCTTTCACTTTAATGAATTCCCTTTCTGACACTCGTGCATTAGAGACAAGATAATTGTTTCAAATGTATTATATGATATGGTTATGTTCGATGTGAGTAGAAGATTTGGGTGCTTCAAAGGGGCAATTTTGATGAGTAAAAGTGTGAATTTGTGAGAATATATTTTTTCCTTGTAAAAGTGTGACGAAATTTTATGAAGAGACAATATGAGTATGTGATGGGTGTATGAAAGATTTTTGTGATGTTTGTGAATGTATGATAAGGATATGTTAAGAAAAAACATTGGATATGTGAATGTATGAAGGAGTTTAATGTGTTTGTGAAGGTATAATGAGGATTTGTGAAGGGGAAATTTTAGATGTGTGAGGGTAGGAATGTCTAAGGATGTATTTTTATTTGTCAAGGTGTGACTAGAATTTGTGAAGAGGCAATATGATTATGTGAAGGTGTTAAGGGTGTTTGTAAATGTGTGAAGAGGAAATATGAGTGTTTGAAAGGTGTTAGAGATATTTGTGAATGTGTGATGAGGATATGTGAAGATGAAATATCGAGTATATGAAGGTATGAAAGTGTTAGGAATGTGTTTGTAAAGGTGTGATGGTGTTTTGTGAATGAACAATTTTAGGTGTCATTTGTTTTTTCACTTATATCTAATTAGATCTAATTTGTAGATCTTAAATATTAAGTCTTTTTAAATTAGATAAGTGATTTTTTTTTTTTTACATTCTATTAATATAATATAATATATTTGTATTACTATTTTACCTTTCAATAAATATTTATTTCTATTAAGTATAATATTTTTTTTTAAAAATATATTTAATAAAAAATTGATGAAATGGTGGTGGTGGCCGAAATTCCGGCAATGGCTGCCAGAGCTCCGGGCAGCGATCACTGGAGCGCCGAAGCTCTGACTGTGATCACTTGAGGTTATCAGAGCTCCAGCGGCGGTTGTCAAAATTGCGACAGAGGACGCCGGTCACAAAATTGAATCAAATAATTTTATTATTAAAATGAAAAAATATTCTAATTTTAAATTTTTTTAAATTTTTTTTATAAAAAAATATTAAATACGAAAACATAAAAAATAATACTTAAATATATCTAGTCTAATTAGAATAAATAAAATTTTTCATCTTTTTAAAAAGACTTTTTAGCACTTAAAATAAAGTATAAGTTGAAAAACAAATGAATTTCAAATCTCTTAAAAATAGACAAAAGTGGTAAGAACAAAATTTGTAAGAAAAATAAACGGCACCTTAGATATGTGAATGAGTGAATGTGTGAAAATGTATATATATATATATATTGTGAAGGTGTGAAGAGACAATATGAGTCTGTGAAGGTATTAGGGATGTTTGTGAAGATGTGAATATGTAATATAAGTGTGTAAAGATGTTAGGAATATTTGTGATGGTGTGATGAGAATATGTAAAGAGAAAATATTAGGTTTGTGAATATATAAGTTGGTAGAAATGTGTTTGTGAATGTGTGATGAGAATTTGTAAAGAGACAATTTTAAATATGTGAATGTGTGAACAATGGATGATGAATTTTTTTATTTATGAAGGTGTGAACATGTGTTGTTGTTTGTGTAAGGGTAAATAAGACTTTACATCTAAATAATTATTTTATTTTATTAAAAAAAACATGAAGGGAATTGTATTATATGATGAGGGGCATTTTAGGTTTTTTGGTTTAGTTTTGGATGGCAAACTTTGGATGACTTAAAAATGGAATGTAAACTTTTTTGGATTAGTTTTAAATTTTCAAATTTTAATTGATACACTAGGTGCAATTTTCCCTAAAACAATTTCTTTAATAATTATAAAAAACTGTATTTATGATTTGAAAATTATGACTTTTAGCTTAATTTATTGAGAAAATGATTTATATTTATAATTAAAAGATCACAAAAAAATTATTCTTTTTATTTTATTTAAAGTGTGATTCAAAGTCTCCAAGATGATAAATTTCATTAATGCCACCCAACAATTTATGGAAGAAGTTCGGTCCATGACCCAAATTTTCTAAAAATCCGATCATATAATTGTTACGTCAGCATTGGTGGTTTGAAAACTAGACTGAAATTATCGGTTTCAATATTTCAGATAAGAATCCCATAAATTTCTAATGTAGTATTTAAGATATCGTCTCCACAGGGATTGGCAGCTAAGAAGCATGATTGAAGTTAATATCTAAACTGAATTGCTAAAAGAATCTTATGTACAAGATGAATCGTCAGTCTAAGAAATGATATAGTGTATAAGTACTAATGACATTCATTCAATTAAAACATGAGTTAGTACTCTATTTTGCAATTGATCTCTACAATTAATAAGCCAATCCGCTAAAATCTTATTATCAATTAACTTCTCGTGCATGCTTCAACTCTAAATCACAAATTTACTCTTTAGATCATCATCTTTGATCTATTAAAAGATCTCTCGATTCAATTTAACAGATCTCAATCATATAGTTGCATATATCTCTATACTACAACTTATATAATTGATAAGCACAATCTATAGAAAATAGATCTATAGTCTATCTCTAGAACTACAATCTTCTGTTCTTAGATCTGAAACCTAATCGCCATCTTTGGTCTAAATCAAGTTCCAAATTAACAAAATTACGTAACTCTCATTCTTGTAATCAATTAGCTCATGATATTTAACTAAATCTGACTATAATTTGAACAAGATTCATGCAGTCAAGTGATAATTAATACTCAAATCTCAGCAATCAACAGAGCCTTTAGCTAGCACATCTACTTTAGAATATTCAGTCAAGAACAAAATCATCATCAACATGCTCTAGATTGAAATCTTACCAAGGAAGATTGAAACTAAACTCTGTCAGAGTTGTTGCTTCACAATCTTCAAGCTTAACTTCCATGATCAACAGAAAACAAAGTACAAAACTTCCTCAAGAAATTTCTCTGAAAATATTTAATAAAGCGTGTAGAAGAATATAGAATTTTTCTTTATCAAAATATCAGAATGTCAAAAGTCTAAAAGGATCTCCAAAAGTCCCTTATTGCTTCATTTGAGCCCTTATTTATAGAGTTTTAGCTCAGTGGCAATTTTGAAATAAAATCAACAAAGAAACACAAATTGGCGAAGTAACATTTTTCTCCACTTATGTCGCCTGTTCCTTCGCCTGAACCTAAGCATCTTCTTCAAATTTCGCTTGTCTTGATCACCAAGCTAACAATCTCCCTAGGTGAAATATGCTAAACATTGCCATAATATGTCACCTAATATCTAGGCAAGTGATCTTTCCTCGCCAAAACATTCTTCCAAGTATAAACATTCCAGGCGATGTTTTATCAAATGTCGTCTTTTATCACCCCTAAACTTGGCGACATATTTCCTATATTGCCTCAGTTATCGCCTTAAGATAGGCGAGGTTGACCTTTCAACGCCTAAGAATTTCGTCAAGATGACGACAAAAGAAGGCAACGAGTTCCTGATTCGCCTTACGTGTTCTAATCTTCGAGGCGAGATCTTCTTTATATCGCCTGCTTCATCGCCTTCTCCTCCAAATTATGGCGATGTCTTTAGGCGAATCCTTTCCTCAGCATAATCATTTCGCCATTGTTGTTGACTTCGGATGAAATTCTAATTTGGTCATTCTTTCTTTTAATTTTGCATGTTTTAACTCATTTTCCACATTTTTTCATCCAAGTCCCTGTCTCAGCAATAATAGTCTAGAATTACTAAAAATCTATTCAATATCTCATCTTTAAAGCTCAATTTCTTTACATTTAAACTCATAAAATATACTAAAATATAGGTAAATTCTAGACTTATCAAGCATGCATCTAGATTTTTTTTATTTTTTTTAGGAAAAATGGGACTCCCAAATATAATGTGTTTAATTCTCATTCGAGAATGACCTTTAGTACTTCCCCCAAATATACCAAAAAGTTGGAATAGTAAACAATTTGCTCATATTACTCGTATAAATTCTAAAGAACTCTACTATCCAGTGTACATTAGACTGACTCCTTTTGCAAAGCAGCATCACATATAGAAGGTGAGAAACCAAGGTGACATCCTTAGCCGGATTAATTGGAATAAACTCACCTTTATCTACCAACTTTGGGAGACCTTTACTAAGATATTCCTCTTCAAAATAAAACAAAAGGGAGAATCTCTGATACGCTCAAAACATATACTTAAAACATCAATATTAATCAAGGTTTCAAGCTTATCTATCTGTTGTAGCTCGTGGTTACAGATATCAAAGCCAATGGATTGTATTCGATTTATGTGCTATGAATTCAATGAGTTCAAGTATACTTCAAGATATAATTGGTCATCAAATTACAGTAGATTGACAAATTAATGAAATCAACTAGAATTAAATGAAAAATTAGAGATTAGCAAAGATATTATGAGAAAAGTATGGTTAAATCCTTGTTTCACTAAATAGAACCTTGATCCTTTTTACAAGCATTTCATCAAACACTTGATACATTAAAATATAGCATTGGATCTCTTAAGTGTTAACATAAAGTTCTCTCTAACAATAACATTAACATATAATCTACAACAATTATATGTCTATAATACAAAGTAGAAGAATCAATTCATTACAAATCCAAGATAAGGAGGAGGATCAAAATTATACTGTCTAGTTTCATTTCAATCACTCAAATTTTCATAGATCTAATCATGAAATTTACTATGTTAGTTTCATTCAAGATCAAATTTATATATCAATTGATTTACATCGATTGAATTAGGCAATTAAACACAAAATCATGCTATATTAAAGATATCACTATTAAAGCACATAGAAAACTCAAGAATCACAAGATCTATTTAGATTACAAGAATTCAACTACAACAAACTTAACCTACCATAACTAGGCAAATATAAGCATTAATCATCAAGAAATCCATATCAAAACTCTAGAATGAATGAAAAGAGCGAAGGATGAGATGAAACTTGTGAAGATGATAATGGATCTAGAGCATTGAGTTTGGATCTTGATGAATTAAGCTTCAATCTACAATCTTCTTCAAGAAATCCACTTGAAATTGAGAGGAAATGAAGAACAAAGTAAATTATATACTTTGATTTAAGTTTGAAAAATGAACTTACACGTGTTTCTTAGACGTTAAGATGAGTATTTATAGTACAAGACAAGCTATGAACGAAATGACTCCAATTTTTTTTTTCAAAATTTTGCTATGTTTCCGAGCTATCTCGGCAAGGTGCTCGGATATTGTTTTCTTTATAACTTGTTAAACTCTGATTAGATGGAGTTTACTCATTGCGATGTTGCGCTATATCTCAGCAAGTTACCTCGACAATAGCTTAACAACATTCTCGGTTTTAGTATTAACGGTAAGATGCCAAGCTTTAGCTAAAAAAGTATAGTGATAAAGTTTGAAAACTTCCAAAAAATTTTGATTCCGGCCTTTACCGAGGTCTAATCTCGACGTCTTTCTTTCCAAGCTCAGAAACTTCTAAAACTTGCCTAATTTGGCCTCATTTTGACTATTTTTGCAAAAAAAAAAAATCTTAATTTTTCTTTTTCATTGCCTTCTAGCACCAATAAGCACCTTTAACCCTGCAAAGTAAATAAAACTGTCTAAAATATATGCAATTTATACAAAGAATCATGCCAAAATATCATAAAATATAGTAGCTTTCTGAGTCTATCAATCCCTTTGATGCACTTCTTTAGAATAAGTAAATCACACATGCGAGATTTCAAATAAAATAGACACTTAAGAGGATGAAAGTAAGATCTAAACTCATTTGATGAAAACTTCCGAGAAACCAAAACTCTTCAAAAATAAAAATAAGAAATGCCTTTCAGATATCCATCTTCAATGTCATCTGATCCTAGATAATCTTCCATCCATATTATTGACTGTCTCTGGTGCTATTGAAATACAATGAGAATGCTTTGATTAGGAAAAAAAAACCCAATTTGATTATGCAAAAGAACATCTGCCAATATACTCTCAATTGTGTGGCAAGAATTTTAGTAATGATTCTAAATAAAAAGTTACTAGACAAAATGAAGCGATATTGTTCTACTTTAATTGGATTATCAACTTTGAGGATGAGAACCATGAAATTCGAGTTGAAATTATTAGACAGCTGACCAGTTGAAAAGAAGAACCTCACAGTCGCTAGAAGATCCTCTCCAATAATACCCCAAGCAGACTTATAGAACTTCTCTAGAAAACTATTTGTCTGAGAGCATTGTGCGCAGAAATATAAAATACTACCAATATTAACTCTTCATTTGAGAAAACTCAAATCAACATATTATTTTGAATCTCTAAAATCTTACTTGGGAAACATCCTCTATGAAAGATAAATCCATTAATCAACATAGAAATGAGAGTACGAGCCTTATGAACTGAGATTTGTGCATGAGAAAATTTTACGTAGCGATCTCCATCCTTCAACTAATTAACTTCTGCTTTCTAACATAAAAATTCATCTTGAATAAAAAGCTAGTGATCTAACTATCGTTGACATTATAGTTCTTTTGTCAAAAGAGAATATATAATTGTTAGTGATCTAACTAGCAATATTATTTTGCATTTCTAAAAGAGTTGCACTTGCTGCATTAGCTAAATTATGCACATTATCGAAGACCTTTACGTTCAAAACCAAATATTTATTCTTAATAATTCAGCTTTCTTTGAAAAAATTGAATATGATTGGGATATGTATTTGAGTATTCCAAGACGGTTGGACCACCACACTAAACTATCATAAGAACACCAAGCATTAATGGATTAGAACGGTTTGCTCCACACTATATCTTGCAAAGTAAAAACAGTGAATAATATAGGCAAGTGGTGAGAGCCCAAATAAGGCAAGACTTACCATCCAATCTATTTCATAGCTTCAACAATATCAAATTATATAAAGTTCGGTCTAGTTTGCCTTAAACATGGTAACCCTTTCTCCCATCACTCCTCGACCTTTCTACTCAATTTCTACTGTATCATGATAAACTAGTGTCTCTCGAAATTTTGATGCTCCGGGAGAATTTGTAAAAGTAACAGATAACTCTGTACAATTGCAATAAAATCTCTGACTAACATTATTAGACCATTCTCCACCACCAAATAAATGTCCTCCTGATACCTATATCTATATATTAAAAGTAAATAAATAAACCTTTTATTTATTAAATTTTTTAAAAATAAATACAATAATATATATTAATAAATATTAAGGTTTTTAGTATTTATATATTTTATAATTATGAGTCTATTTAGGATGGCTTATACAAAAGTGTTTTGCTTATATATTTTATATATTTATTGCTTATATTTTTCTACCGACAAAAAGTCAAAAGTATAAGTTATTTTAAACAGACCGAATATAATATGGATTACTTATCCAATAATTTAAACTTATAAAATATAAGCCTTCTAACTTTAGTTCACTATAATTTTTTCCAATCTTATTGGACCTGGTCTAACCCTTTGGATTAATTATAAAATTAATCTTATTAAAAGCATCCATTCTTCTAACCTCTTCTTTTTAATTGTTGTAGCATCTGATGTTATCCAATTAATCATACTCAGTAGCTATTTTACCCTGAGCACAAAAACTCTTATTGTGTGTTCTATTAGATGTCAGAATATATTTATAGTATAGTTCGAAATATTAATTCTTCAACTAATTAATTCTCACATCAATATTGATATCTAGCAATGCATCATGACCACCCAATTATTTCGAATTGTCTATGACCACACCTTTCTATAGCAATGCATCAATATTGACATATTTCTTTTGCCATCACATATCTCATTCAGATTTGAGTATGGACTATACGTAAATTCCTTGTTAGAATAATTATGCAATTCTAACTTTGAAATACTATTTTCTTATATTAGAAAACCTCTTACTGAAAACATGTTTACAATGAAACTCTTTTAACGTACATACACACATTGACTAAAGATTTCTAAAATAAAGTTCTAATTAGAAACATTGAGATATGTCTCATATCATCCGGAGCAACAAATCCTTTACTGGTTACTCAACAACCCTCGAACAGTTTATGCTACACCCAATAATCACTCTATAATACAACTCGTTAAGCCTGTGAGGAATGATCTCAAAATGTATAAGTTGATACTTAGGATATTTTAAAAACCTCTAGTTTAAGTACAATTGCATTCACTACTACTATAAAATTATACACTGATCATTCATGTGCAATCTCATTGTGAGTTGTCCAATGGACTTATTTCAAATAAGCATCCATGTTTTTACTTTAAACATCTCACATGCTACATATTAGTGAGACCTACTATCTAAATTCGTTAAAAAGTATAATACATATTAATCCGCATTACCGAAATCCTATCTCATTAATATTAGGATTAGAGATATTTAAATGATATGTGATAGGAATTTTATGATCTCTAACTATTCATCATTTCTTTCCCACTATAAATACCATTAAGCATTTTATTATGCAGTTAAAAAATATTAAATAAAATTGACTAGAATAATAAAAAAACATATATATTTTTAATAATTATAAATAATACAATATATAAACCAAAATATTTGGGATAGAGCACATCATTCACCATATATTCATGAAATCCATGAAAGTATAGAAAATATTGAAGCTTAAAGATCAGTTAAACTACGGCATTGTCTAGAATGAGCATTTATAATGTAATCAATTTAATTCGAGAATATGTGAAGCAGAAGGCTTTGATTTATATTAATTGAGTGATTGTGGTCACAGCTTCTTGAAATGGACTTCAAAATTTGGCAGCATTTTCCAAATTTGAAGTTAGTTAGACTTGGCGAAAGTTTAGTTAAATACAAACAGAAATTAGTTTGCGTTATCTTCTTTTCAACCATCTCTATTATGGATTTTTATAAAGGGAATTCTTTGACCAGTTACAAAATATCTTAATACTAATCATAATCAAAGTATTTGAGGTTTTGACCAACTGCAAAATCTCGAGTTTTTGAATCCAAGTATTTGGAGGGTTGGGGTCTATACGTAAATATGGACATTTTTTTTTTAAATTTTAGTTGGTTAAAATGTTAAATATGAGAACAAATATTATATTACAAAGTTTATAAGTTAGTTAAAAATTTGAAAAAAATAAAACACGAAAGCATAAGAAGAAGACACTAATGGTAGTTTGTTAAAAAACAAAAGGAGACGCAGAGGAGGGCTTAGTTGGCTGGCAATGGTGGGTGGTGGTGGTGCTCATGCTTATTTTTATAATATTTGGCTATTTTAGTTTAGTTGTATTTTGTTGGGTATTTTTTAATTTAGATATATTCAGTGTTTGAATAATTGGAAAGGAGAAATTATTGGAAGGATTGAGATTTGATATAAATAAATACATTTGTAATGATTTTTTTTCACAAATTTTCATTTTTTTCCGAATGTTTTAATGCGAATTCTAACACAAAAATTAAAATAATAATAAAATTTAATAAAGTGATAACGATGTGATGCTACTTTTAACTAAAATAATAATATTATATTTTTTCGTGTAAAATTTCGGTCCACGAATTTTATCTAGGTATCAATTCTTTTTTTGAAATTTACTATTACGGTGTCAAATCCAATACTATATCAGTAATACAAAAGGATAATAATTTGTATATAAAGCATGAAGAGGGTTCAATTAGTATGAGACATTTTGAGTGGTGGTATTCAAAAATAAATCTGTGAGGGCACGATCTTTGCCTAAAGCGAACAATATCATACTAATGTAGGAGATGATGAACGGCTCTGAATGGTCCAACAAGTGGTATCAGAGTCCTGGTATCAGAGATGGAGCCCGTGATAAGATTCATGTGTAGTATTCAAACAGCAGATCCCGTTGAATAGTAACGGCAATACAATATGGTTTGACGAATCGGTAGATTAACTCAAGAGGAAGTCGGTGACTGATTGGCCGGTAAATTATCTCGAGGGGAGGCTGACATGTGATCCTTAATCTAAAGGATCGGTTAACTCGAGAATAGGCGATGTATCCCTTGATTTGAAGAGGATAATTGTTAGAGTGTCAAATCCAATATCACATCAATAATACATGAGGATAATGACTTATATATAAAATATTAAAAGAACTCCATTAATATGAGACATTTGGGATGATGGTATTTAAAAAATAAAAAAAATCGTGTAAACTGCATCCTAACTAAGAACGGACTATATCATATTAACGTGGAAGTTGGGGCCGCTCAGAAAATCCAACAGATATTCGAAATATCATTAAATTTATATAATAAAATAATGTTTAGATGATGTAGATATGGTGGAGAAAATTATAATATTGTCCATAACGTTGGAGAGTTAAAGTCAAACTTTGAGGTGGCTTTACTTCGACCGAGTTCACATTCTTATTGTGATTTAAAGTTGGTTAGTGTTTCTACTTATATATTTCTCTTTTTTTTTTTTTTTTTTTTTTTTTTTTTTTTTTTCCTACAAATGAAGTGAAGTGGTCCTAGCTATGCATTAAATCATGTAGTTTCTAAGTTGATATTGTCCTATCTAATAATACTTGCTGATGTGGACATTTGCTCAAAAAGACAAGTGTCATTACATATCAAATTAAAATAAAACCATCCACTCATTGATTATGCTTCTTTGAAATAACCTATTATTAGCCATATTCGGAAACCGACTCACTTCTCTTCACTTCACATCAAGTTAGCAATCCACACACGTAATATTTTTATGATTATTAAAATATTTAATTGTGATTCAATTTAACGAAGTCCGAGGGTATGGTAACCTTACCAAACAAGAGAGAGGCCAGATCATCATCACACGTAACCCTAAACCCACACCAACTTCTCTCTCTCTTTTACCAGTTGACATCATTTATATATATATATATATATATATATATATATATATATATATATATATAGCCCCAACTTACCTTTCTTTTCTCTCTTGTCTGAAATGAAAACACTTCCAAACAATCTCTTCTTCCAACATCAGATATGAGCAACATAAGTCAAGTCGAAGCGAAACTGCCACCTGGCTTCAGATTCCATCCCAGAGACGATGAATTAGTTTGCGATTACTTGATCACCAAGATCACTCTCCGTCACTCTCTTCTCTTCTCCGAAGTCGATCTCAACAAGTGCGAGCCCTGGGACCTTCCTGGTTCGTACCTACCCTCTCCTTCTATTTCACAAACTTCAATATGCTTGCATCATCAATTAGAACAAACCATGTAGTAGTAATTTAGGGGTTTGATTTTCCAATAAATTATTTTATTTGGCAAAATAAATTAGTGATACGTTCATCTGTCGATATCGTTGTGGTCAGCATAGATTCCTTATGGATTTGATTCGTTAATATTGAATGATCAGGGAGTGCATGCGTGGGAGGAAAAGAATGGTACTTCTACAGTTTAAGAGACAGGAAATACGCGACGGGACTCAGAACCAACCGGGCCACTTCGAGTGGTTATTGGAAAGCTACGGGTAAAGATAGAGGTGTGGTGAGGAAAGGAAGGATTGTTGGGATGAGAAAAACTCTTGTTTTCTATCAAGGAAGAGCTCCTAAAGGCACCAAAACCGATTGGGTCATGCATGAATTTCGTACCCAACCTTCCAAACTTTCCTCATCTAATAAGGTCCGTTTCTTTCTTCCCCTTTCATAAAATACACTTGTAAAAGTAAATAATAATAATAATAATAATAATTCTAATTCTAATTCTAATTCAAATTCAGTCCGACACGTAAAATTAGAATCGGATTAATATCCAAATAATACATACTTATTAAAATTAAAAATTATAATCATATATCAATTAAATTTAAATATTAATTTAGTTATATTTAGTTTTGATGATGAGAGATTGATTTTTTTATTCAATTTTTAAATTTTAATTAAATTCGATTTCGATATGTTATAATAATAAAAAAAACTAAAATAAAATAAAATTAAATCTATCTTTTTTTTAGTTGGGTTTGGTTTTTGACTTAATTCAGTAAAATTCGATTTTGATAATAAAAAAGTTGATTTTATATTTTAATTTAATTTTTAAAATTTAATTAAATTTAGTTTGAATAATAAAAAGTCGATAATTTTCCGATTTTGATTCTATTTTAATTTAAATTAAATTTTTATTTAAATTAAAATATTTTATTTTTCAATTTCAGATCGAATCAAATTTAATATATTTTTTTATCAGTTTGATTAAATTTTTATTTGATTTTACAAAATAAATCTCAAACTTTTCTTTTTTTTATGGGTTCAATAGAAAACCAAACCATACCAACCCTAGCTGCACTCTTTCCCACCAACAAACTTGACCTAAACCACCATTTATTTATTTTAACTATCTAATAATAACACTAAATGCAGGAAGATTGGGTGCTATGTAGAGTTTTCTCCAAAAGTAGACATGGACAACAAGCTGGTGCTTCTTCTAACATGGGAAATTGCTGTCATGACACCACCAAAATCACTTCTACTTCACCATATCTTCCTCCATTGATGGATTCCTACATCACTTTTCACCAAACACAATCCATTTATGAGCAGCAAGTGCCCTGCTTCTCCTTATTCTCTCAACACCAAACCAACAACCCTATCTTCCCCCTCAATGATGTCACTTTTCCAAATCCACCCTCCTTCTTTGCACAATTACCCTTTTTCGACCAAGACAATAACGATGCTTCTGATAAGAATGTTATCAAAGCCGTTTTGAGCCATTTTGACAACATTGAGACCAGCTCCAATTATCTTAAAGGCTCATCTAGTGATCAAGCCAGCTCTGAGAGCTACTTGTCTGATGTCTGGAATAACAACCATTATTGATTAGTTAACATTGTGTGTGATTGTAATTGGATGGTTATTGAAATTAATATCGAATTGTACAAATCTATTGTTGTAACATCACAACAGTTGTGTATATGTGAGGTTGATAGGAATAGTCATTGATGTTAAGGAACTAATAATGGCCTCTAAGATATTGGCTTGAAGTTGAATGGATATTGATAATGTCATTTTCGTGTGAAAGACAAAAATGGATATGACAAGCGAACAGCAAGGTGGCTTAAATTAGGATTTGTGAATTTGACTTCACTGTTGATAAATTAATGTCTAGTTGTCCATGTGATGAATTAACAATAATACCAATGAAAGCTCATTTCAATATTTTCCTCCACGAGGACCTTTCTCTAAAATTTACTCTCTCAATCCAAAATTATGACACAATTGTTGTAAATTAGATTTTCACATGTCACTCGTATATCAATTCTAGCAGCTTTTATGTGTTACTAACATGAATAACTATAGGTGACCTTCTATTGTCTTTATATATACAACTACGCGAGAAATTTAGTATTTTTTAATTAATTTTTAAATTTTTTAATAATATTAATATAAATTATATTTAATTTTTTAAATAATTAAAAATATGTTATCTAATAAAATAATAATTAAAATTGTAATATGTTAATTTATATTAAATTATATATAAATTTTAATTGATAAAATATTATAATATTTTTAATTTTATAATTATTTTATTTGCTAATTTACATATATATATATTATTAAGTTTTACAATTTCAATTCAAAATATTTATAATACTTTATTTTTGTGTTAACTTTAATTTATTTAACTTACTATAAAAATAAAGAAAAAAATTGGATTAGAAGATAAAATTATCCAAATAAAGAAAGTTATCTTTATATAGATATTGATAGTTGATAAGGGAGATCCTGCATTCATCTCGGCATAATTACCTATACAGAGGTAATGTTTGTTGTTGTAATAGTGACCATTACTTTTGGTGAAGAATTATTATTTAGGACAGTAGGTGTCTAATGTTTGATATTTCATGTGTTATGCATCTTAATATAGTTTCTATGTAAAATTATATTCAAAATGTAATTGGAGCATTGTTGATCTTGTCGGGTTGTTTTTTTAAAAAAATAATTATATATTTAAATATATTAAATAATAATAAGATATTTGAAGAAATGTAATAAAAGAAAGCATCTTTAATTAGTACATTAATGAATGATAATATACTAATTAGTGGCATAGGAGTAAATAAATTAAAAAATGAACCTAATTTGTAAGATGTTATTAATAATGGCATTTGAGTAAATAACTGGAAGAATGAACCAAATTTATAGAATGGAATGGAACAATTTGAAGCATGCCACGTAGGCGAGTTTTGTAACTCTTTTATATAAATATATAGATAATAAAAATAGGGGGTTGTTATTTCCCACACCCTAATTACTAAAGATAACATTTTTTTTCCAAATATAACCTTATAGTGTTTTTTTAATATATAATTAAATTTAATTCTACAAAATAAATTATTTTATTTTATAACTTTTTTATACCATTTGTATCCTTGAAAATATCATTTTATCTTTGAAGTTTTATAGTTTGATGGGATTGATATTTGTTCAGGATGACATTCTAAATCTTAAACCCTAATAAAATAAAATATCATAATTCTACTAGACATAAATATATGGTCCAATAGTAGAACATCATATAAGTCATCATCTTTAATATTCTCCATAAACTTAACAAGATCTTAGTTTTCATTGAAATCATATTAACGAGGAAGAAGATGAGACTCGTGATCATTCACCCCCACATTTGTACTAAAATAGCATAAAACAATTAGTAAACTAACTATATATTAATTCTGTATTTTTTAATTACATAAACTGCTTTTGATTCGTAATGTATTTACAGTATTTTAGTAAAAATCAAATATGAATCAATTGAGGAGTTTTAATTTGTAATGTATTTACAGTAGTTCGGTAAGATCAAATATGAATCAATTGAGTAGTTTTAAGTTAACTAAACAATTTTATAAAAAAGAATAATTTATATTAATTATTAAATTAAGGGTAATTAAGTAATTTTAATATTATTTAAATAATTTATAATTTTATTATATTAAAATAAAAAAATAAATTGAAAGGATATTTAAAGTAATTATTTAAATATGTCATGGATATTTTAGTAATATTGATGTTGAATTTAGTAATTTGATTGTGGGAAATAGCAACCATATAAAAATAAGGTGCTCTTTTATTAATAGCAACCATATAAAAATAAGGTGCTCTTTTATTTTTACTTCTTTTCTTATAATAAATTTAAATAAGGAAAAAAAAAAAACACATTTGTTGCACAAAACAAATATGACTCACTGCAAACCTAGTCCTACTCCTCTTGTTAAAGGTACTCATCTTAGAGCTAATGACACTGGGGTTGATTTTGCTGATCCTACACTTTATAGAAGCACAATTGGTGCTTTGTAGTATCTTACCCATACTCGGCCTGATATCTCCTTTGTGGTGAATAGATTGAGTCAATATCTTCAACATCCTAAGGTTATTCATTGGCAAGCCGTAAGCGTATTTTGAGGTATCTAAAAGGTACTTATTCAATGGGGTTACAATTTACACATATCTCTTCTATGACCTTAGAGGTTTACTCAGATGCGGATTGGGCCGGTTCATTGGATGATTGTCGTAGTACTAGTGGTTTCAGCATTTTCTTGGGACCCAATCTTATCAGCTGGTGTTCAAAGAAGCAGACAGTAGTTGCTAGGTCCAGCACGAAGTTTGAATATCGGGCTATGTCTTTGGCAGTCACAGAGGTATTATGGCTTCATTCTTTATTCTAGGAGCTTCATCTTTCTATTCAAATTCCTACTGTTTTGTGGTGTGATAACAGGAGTGCTAATTCTTTGGCTACAAACCCGATTCTTCATGCTCGCACTAAATATATCGATATTGATACGCACTTTTTACGCGAGAAAGTTGTTGACAACATTATTGAACCTAGATATGTGCCCACAGATCTGCAAGTTGCTGACATTTTTACAAAAGCCTTAACTGTGGATAGGTTCTGGTTTCTCTGTTTCAAACTGAATCTTGCTATTCCTCCCGGATTCAGTTTGAGGGGGGATGTGAGAATACAATCTGATATTGATTCAGATCAGTGATGTAGAAGTTTCCTAGCTAGAAAGATTATTTCTATTTTGAAAGATCTTTTCTGTTTTGTGTACAAACTATATCAAGGGTGAAGATTAAGTAGATTCAACGGCTTACATTCTCCATCATTCTATATATAAAGTATACGTTGCTGTGTATTTTCAATCATTAGAAATAAAATCAATCTTACCCTAAATTCTCTTCTCCATCTCTCTGTTTTGTTTTCTTTGAATACTTTTATCAAACACCTTAATTGCATAAACTCAGTGAGACTACTTTGAGTTTTCACACAAATTCAACCCAAAAGTCAACTTAGTCAAATAATTTGGTCCAACCGAAAAAGTCAATATTTTAAAAAAATGTCCATTTTACCCTTGAACGATAAATAGACCAAAAATTAAATAAAATTCCAAAATAAGCAGACGAATAGCCCCAAATTACGGATGTGACACGCTGTGATAGTAGTACACCTAAGTTTGGTCTTTTAGTAATGTCTTTTAGTAATACTTTCAATCAACCATGCTCCTAGTGGCTACTTTAACCTTGGCGTTAACTTTGGGTTGGGAGGGTGAACGTAACGTAATTAACTTAGACCTTATGTGTCACTTAAGGATGTGAAAAAAAATAAAATAATTCGAAAATTCGGACCAAACTCGTCGAGTTTTGGGAGATTTGAATTGATTCAAAACTAAATAAAATGATCCGATTAAACGATTGGAGTCAAGCAAATTTTTGAAAAGTTTTAAAATTTCTTTTTAGAATTTGAACCGGATCGACCGGTGACCCAATTTATGCTACTTGACATGACATGAGACCGACCCCAACTATAAAGGATTCAGTCCGGTCTCAAAATTAGGGGTGTGCAAAAAAATCGAACTCGAAAATCCGAATCGACCCGACCTTGACCCGAAAAATAATCGGGTTCGGTTCGGTCAAGAAAAATTAAGGGTTTTGGATTTCGGATTTTTTCGGGTCATCATTTTCAACCAATTAACAAAGGAAATTTGAAACCCGTCTCGACCCGACCTTGACTCGAAAAATAATCGGGTTCGATCCGGTATAGAAAATTTAAAGATTTTGGGTTCGGATTTTTTCGGGCTGGTCCGGGTTTGGCCCGAACCCGACCCATCCACACCCCTACTCAAAGTAGCGGGGATTTCGAATTTCTCGGGTCGGTGATCCGAATCCTGACCCATGCTCACCCTTCACTCATCATATCATACGATCAGGTTGGGCTGTTCTTGCAAATGAAGGGTTATTTCCAAAAACACCCCCTTTTTTCGAACGCTTCACTTTGAGCACCCCGTTTTGAAAGTTTTGGAAAACCACCTCCAAAATCAAAACCACTAATGGTTTTTGGTATTTTTATGAGTGGTTTTGGTATTGTATGAGTAATTTTGATCTTAGAAAATTTCCGAATCTCTAAATTAAACATATAGAATTTCAAAACCACTCACACAACACCAAAACCACTCACAAAAATACCAAAAACCACTAGTGGTTTTGATTTTGGGGTAGTTTTCCAAAACTTTCAAAACCGAGTGCTCAAAGTGAAACATTCGGAAAAAAGGGGGTGTTTTTGGAAATAACCCTGCAAATGAATACCAAGTATGAAATAGCACAAAATCAAAACTAACCAAAGTTCATACTGGAGTCCGTGTTAATAAAAGCCAACTCTTCGCCCTACGGCTTACACAAGCATCAATGGAGTCTGTGTTAAAGGTGAAGCTGGAGCTTCATCATTTCTCATTTTCCCACACCAAAGCAAGCCCTTTGGTCTGTCGAGGAGTTTCCAAGTCCTCAAAAGTGGGTGTCTCCCTAGCAAAAAGACCCAATAAAATTCACTGCGAATTCAACGGCAAAGTAAACGGCTCAAGCTTCGAGTCCGACCGGGTAATATATATACCTTCGAACAGTCTATTGGGGTTTGATAGATTATGAAAACGTGATTATTAGAAAAATGTGAAAATTGTAGCAAAAAGCACTGGAAGCGGCAATGAATGATATAAATGGTTCGTTCGGAAAAGGAAGCGTTACTAGATTGGGAAGTGCTGGTGGTGCTCTCGTGTACGGTCTTCTCATGTCTTCATTTCTGCTCTTGTGATAACAGGGATTACTTATGTTCGAATTGTTTTTCTTTTTGCAGTGAAACATTTCCTAGTGGTTGTTTGACTCTGGATTTGGCCTTGGGCGGTGGACTTCCTAAAGGAAGAATTGTGGAGGTATATTTTAGTGAACTTGTAAGATGACCTCCTCTTAATTCTTGAATTGAAGTTGGAGTGGTATGATTTTTTTTTTTTTCATTTATTCACTTGGTAGACTGTAGACTAGAATATGTATGACTAAAAATTCTATAAATATGGATGTGACTAGCTTCAATGGTCATCTTGTGAGGTGTAAGTGTGGCATTAAGTTTTGTTTATGCAGTAAGATGATGAACTGTATTTTTCATTTCGATTGAGGTTTGTTTGTGGGCCCTTAATTTTCGAAAAGGAATTTATTTCACAGCTGATAACTTGGAAGTGAACTAGAATACTTCAAATTTGCCTTTGAGGGGAGAATATATTTTAAATTTCTAATATCAGCACCTGTGCAAATTACTTTTTGGAGCTGCATCTTTGATTTCCTCACACAGGATTGTTTCAAGGTGGAATAAAATTAAATCCTAGATATATGTCCATTACATTACAATGTTTTGACTTGAGTTAGATGGTCCTCTAAATGAAGAAATATAAAGTCAAATTGAACAATATGTTTCTGTAAATGTTGGCTTAACTTAATATTTTCTTTCCTTGGCTGAATGATTATTTGAACTGATCTGTCTTTTGCATATTTTTCTGCTGTAGGTACTAATGATTTTTGTATTCTGGAAAAGCTTTTTGGTTGAATTTTTTGTTTTCTTTGTTTCAGATTATATTCTGGTACAAATAGCTTGGTTACAAGTTCATTTTTCTATGTAGATATTTGGTCCAGAAAGTAGTGGGAAGACAACTCTTGCACTACATGCAATTGCTGAAGTGCAGGTTTAAAATTTATTCCTTTTGTAAAAATGTGTAGAATGTTAGAGAGGTTCCAAAACTTTCTGTATTTCATCTTACAAGCAGTTTCTTTGTGGGTCTTTCTGCAGAAACTTGGAGGTAATGCTATGCTAGTGGATGCAGAGCACGCTTTTGATCCAGCATATTCTAAAGCATTGGGCGTGGATGTAGAGAATTTGATTGTCTGTCAACCTGATCATGGCGAGATGGCCCTAGAAAGTATTACGTCTTTCACATCTATGTTGTTCTTCTGCAAAATATTATATGCAAATATGATCTGATGATATGGGCAGCACCGGCTGTCAGGGAAGCTCAATGCTAATTGAACTTATATTCATAAGCTCGAATGTATAAACTAATATCCTTCTCTCTTATCAGTTGCAGATCGTATGTGCAGATCTGGTGCCATAGATCTAATATGTGTTGATTCTGTCTCGGCTCTCACTCCAAGAGCAGAGATTGAAGTATGCCACGAAACTAGGACTTATTGATAAGATACTGTCTTTTTAAATCAATTGGAGTTCTCATCAACTTGTGCGTATATTGTCCTGTTTTTGTTTCTTTCAAGGGTGAAATTGGGATGCAGCAAATGGGGTTGCAAGCTCGCCTTATGAGTCAAGCTTTGCGTAAAATGTCAGGAAATGCCTCAAAAGCTGGCTGTACTCTAATTTTTCTCAATCAAATCAGATATAAGGTTTGTTTATTTTGAAGATTGTTATAATATGAAAAGGAAAAAGCATTTTATGCACATTATATGTGGGTCATCATGCATGGCATTTGTAGTGTGTCAAGAATAAAGATGTTAGGGTTTGAGAATTGCCGTGAAAATTTTAGGGTGCCAGGGGATTTAATGATGTCAGAGAATGCTCTGATATTTGTTAGGGTTGATTCTGCATTATAGGGAAATGCCTTACAAGCCTTGGAGCAAAAATCTTTATTCTTGACATCCTACAATAACTCTTCAGCTCTGTTTGAGGTGCTCTACCTGTCGCAATGCTAGCAATATACTATCCTCAATTTGATATGATAACCCAAACTGATCCATGTCCACGCTTCCTAGAATGGATTAGTTATCCACATGATTCGTGTTGAAGTCCTTTTTCCTTTTGTCCTAACTACGGTTTAAAGAAAAACTGTCAGATATTTCTAATCATCTTCGCAAATGTCTGCATTGAACTACTTTTATCAAATTAGGAAGTTTCCTTCTATTAACTCATTTGTTTTCCTTATTTGCATTTGATAGATAGGTGTCTATTACGGAAATCCTGAAGTAACTAGTGGAGGAATCGCCTTGAAGTTTTTTGCCTCAGTTCGTCTTGAAATTCGTTCTATTGGGAAGTTAAAATCTGTAAGAATACAGCTGCTTCTTCGATCTATATAATTTTTTTTTTTTTTAAATTTAATTTTAACAATCTATTCTGTCATTGTTTCTCATTTTATTAGTATTATTTTGTTCCAGACTAAAGGAGATGAGGATATAGGGCTTAAAGTTCGTGTAAGAGTACAAAAGAGTAAGGTACAAAAAATGCTTGTCACTTCCATTAGAAATTTAAACTCAAAGACATAAGTTGATCTGTAACGATAGTCTTCCACAGTTATGCTTATATACAAGTTTATAGTCAAATTGTTACCGTTATTAGCGCTTCTGTGATACTGTCAGTATTTTTTTTAGTGACCTCTGTTTAGATACATGGATGACTATGTAATTAGTCATCCTGCATCTCTACAGTTTATCCAGTCTGAGCTGTGTTTATAAGACTAGCTTTGATGAGAAAACCATTTCTCAGTAACTACTTGCACTTCTGCCTCTCCCCCACCCTTTTATTATTGTTTTTTCACCGGTTTTTGCTTGTGGAACAGATATTAGCTGTATGTGATTGCTACTATCTAGAAAGCGAAGCACAATTTCTCAGACCAATTCTGTTGCTTTTTTTTTTTTTTTTTTAATCTATTTTATTTTTCTTTGCTTCTCTTCCTATGATGTTGGCTCAAGTAACCATTGATCTTAATTCTCTGTTCATAGGTATCAAGACCATACAAGCAAGCTGAGTTTGAAATCATGTTTGGAGAAGGAGTGAGTAAACTGGTCAGTGTTGCTATATACAAGTGTTTCTTTACATACATATGCACTTCTCTCGATACTAACTTTGAAGAACATGCAGGGATGCATTTTGGATTGTGCTGAGATGATGGAAGTTGTGGTGAAGAAGGGAGCTTGGTATAGTTATGGAGACCATAGGTTTGACTTTGAACTCTGATTAATTGTTCTAATCTTGTTTATGTGGTTTATTTTTTTTCATTACAATTTATTGTTGAGGATATATCCATTCAAATCATTATTATCTGAGCCTGGAATTAATCAATCTACTCTGGCGGTATACTATTCAATTAAACCTAATCTAGACTTCAATGTACAGTTTTGTAAGCTTCTAATCAGTGTACATTCATGCAAAATCGAAATGTTGTTACTTATAAGAGAGACTTTTACTAAAAGATTGCTTCTGTAGTCTGCTTTGTGGAAACCAATTGCAACTTATTTGCTATCATTTTCTTTCTAGGTTGGGACAAGGAAGAGATAAAGCATTGCAGTATTTGAGAGAGAATCCTCATCTTCATGATGAAATAGAGAAGGTTATGTAGCTTCTGCCTTATAAAACATTTGATATCTTTTTTATGTCTCTAGAATAAGAAAATAAAAATAAAATAAGAACTGAAGGTTTTATCTAACATCGAATTTTATAACATCCTTATAACAAAATTGGTAGTGAAATTTCTACAGAAATCGACTTGCTTGGAAATGAAAAAAAGACTAGCTTGACCTTTACTACTTGAGACATCTTGTAAAATCCCTCATATGGTAGCATAAGGCCTAAAAGCTGAATGTTTTAAAATATTGCCGCCTTTGCAGATAGTTAGGTCTAAGATTTTAGAAGGAACAGTAAACCATGGTGCACCCTTTTTGAGGAATATATCAGAGCCCCATCAAGATGATAATGTGTACGAAGAGATCTAAGGAGCAGTGAAGTCTCTATCAGCAATGTTTTGGCAAAGCAGAGTGCTTCAAATTTTGGAGATTTGCTCATCGGATCACCTGGAGAGTTCTGTCGTGCAAAAGACAGGTACCAGCTGGTGTTAGGTTATAATTTTTCATCATCAATTTAGTTTGAAGAAATGAAATGCTTCAAACTCTCTTCAATATACCCCTGGACTTCAATTTGCACCAACCTTGGGTGTTCTGATGATGTAAAAGTATAGGACGTGGTACTGATACATACGTTATTGATTTTATGGTAATCCAATTTATTAATTATCAACATTCTTCCATTTAGTTACTATGCACATCTGATTTTTGATTGTAATTAGGAACCGAGGATTCTTGTTTCTCAAAAAATGTTTAGTTCCTCTGATGCAATATGCTTCTTAGGAGATGTGAAATTGGTTGTAAGGTTTACTAGTAATTAGGTATGTCCATGTCTGGTATGAAATAAACAAAGATTGCATAGGGAGTGGTTCTAGTTGTACACATACAATTTAAAAGATACTACTTGCTATAATGCATTAAACAATACAGATACAGAAGCACCAAGTAGTACTGCAAGGTTTCTTATGGTTTGAAACAATAAGAGGTAATTACAACACAAAATACATAAAAATATGTTTTTACTGTGCCAAAGCACTGGTGTTGTAGACAAGAAGTGCACCTCCAGCAAGAAGACCAAGTAGTGTCACAGCCCAGATGGCCAATCCAGTTGTGCCTGCATGCAACCACATAGATATTACCACCAATTCATTATATTATACACCACAATGGTTGAATTGAAACTGTATAACTTATATACACTGCAACTGCAACTCTTTACTTACCACCAACGTAGACATCACCACTTGGAGACCACTCTTCTGGGGAGTAGATGGGACTGCAGTTCAATAACATTCTTTTAGCTAACAATAAAAGACACATAAATTGAATCTGATTTCATATAGACTGTTTGATCTAACCAGTAATACACATACAAATCTTTACCAATACCAACAGATTCATAGTAATAACTAAGTTATGTACCTGTAACCATCAACGTTGGCACCATACTTGTCGACGAATTGGTAGACACCCTTTCCCTGAAGAGAACAGTAAAAAGAATCGAGTAAAACAGAACATAATTTTTGTGTTGAGATAAAAGGATGATGATGTTGAAGAAGAAGACGAACCTTGCCCTTTCTGCCAGATGCATCAAGGCCGTCTCTCAAGGTCATGCCACCACCGGTACCAAAAGGCTTGTCAGTCTTGATCTTTTTTCCACCACTGGCTACTACTTTGAAACTGCTTCTTGAGAGACGAGGAAGACCAACTGCTGCTTTCTCCACTCTCAATGGAGTTCCCTTTAAGCTCAATGAACCCATCACTACTGAGGCCATGTCTGCTTTTTTACTTTTTCTTCTTCTTTCTTCTCTCACACAGTTACCACTTGTGTATGTTTCAGGTAAGACATAATAAGAGGACATAGATGAACTGGTGATTGTTGTGGTTGACACGTGGCTTTCAATATGTGGTTGTATCTGGATATGATGTGATTTTTTTTTTTCACATACATTATCTCAAATTCAATCCAGCATTCCACCACCACCACACACTATATAAAAAATCACATTCTCATATCTCTATAACTCTCAACATCTACCTCTACCTCGCAAAGCACCAAATTCACAAATACTGTTTATGAAAAATTCTATGACCAATTACTAATTCATTTGGACTGTCTGACATACGTGTGCAGTGTAACCTTTTTCATTAATTATTGAGGATAAAAGCTCAAACCAATATCTTAACATATAGAAAATGATTTTAGATTATAAATTTACAGACCTCACTGCATCAAAACTCCCTTCTTCTTGCAAATTCAACTGCAAATGATGGTTTATTTTGAGGGTACGACAAACAAATAAGTGGGTACAGTAATCGTTTAAATAATGACATTAAAATGTTTGTCGTGTATAATAACTAGATTTATCACAATAATAACATATTAATCACTCATGATGTATATGCACACAGCTCCTGGTCTGAACTAGACTTCAATGAAATGTCACAAGGAGGATTATTTTAAACATTTCACTTTCAGAATAAGGTTTTAGCAAACAATACCAGACAGCATTAGACTATAGGCAACTGTGAATCTCCAAAAGCTTAGAAGATGCAGCCAAGCCACTAAGAATTGCACCTTCAACACTTGGACTTACACAGAAATCTCCACATATCACTAGTTTCTTATTTTCATTCCACAAGCACTTCTCCTCCTTGGCTATGTTTGCAGCTGGAAAAGCACTTCCCCTACAAACACGATAACTCTAAATCAATTGAACATTATACAGATAGAGGAAATGACAGTCATCTATAAGCATTTTATTAGTTACTAAATTAGTGTTTCTGCAACAAGATATGCTAACGTTAGTTAATTACTAATTAGTGTGATCAGTTGAAGACTTGATTTCTTCCATGTGAACTAGTAGAAATGTCATTCAACAAATCTTTACAAAAATGTTCCAACTTTAAAATTTCTGAATAATATTTAAACCATAATGGAGCTTGTTTTCTAATCTAACTATTGATATATCACCATTACATATGTTAAATGTATAATCTAAAATAACTTTACTGAAGGCAATGTTACTTCCAATGATACATAACAAGAAATAACCACCATTAGATTTTTTATTTTATTTTTATTTTTTAAAGATGACACAGTTACAAATTCTCTTTTACTGAGAAAACTAAAACCTGCATTTAAATAAAATTAAGCTTTGTGCAGGTTGACAATCACTTATGGAAAAATTTGCTAAAGAGTAACGAAGTTGCACTCCAAGTAATATGATAGGGGCAAATACTTGACAGCACAGAATTTTCAGAAGGGCATTTCACATTTTCAAGTAAAATTAAATAAGTAAAAATAAAATAAAAAACCTGAGATTTGCAAGATTCTAGAGATTTGTTCTCTTTGCATCCAAATTATGGCTAAAGTCTTAAACTAAAATACTTACCATCTATGAGCTTTTCTGAAAATTGGCAGAGAAATACTTGAACTTGTGTGTTGAAATTCTTGGAACATGTCTTCAGCTACTTTGGTTAATGTTGCATCTGAAGGTTTCTTAAGTCCAGTTTGTGCAATTATACCTTCGGCATACTCCTTTGTGGAATGCAATACCCATCGTTCACTACAAGATACAACAAGATAACCAACAAACTTAATTATCACAATGTACCAAAAGCTTATTTGTTTGCATTTAACAAATCAGAGAAAAAAAAAATGCTACAATATATATATATATATATACACACGCATATAATTATGCAACATGAAATTACTTACCTTGTAGTGGATCGCCCAGGTTTGCTGCTGTCACAGTGAGCCCAGCTCAAAATTTTAGAATGTTGGAAGGAAAAGCCTTTAAAAGGGATCTGTAAAAAATACAAGTTTGTGCATAAGGAGTAAATAGATTTTTAATTGGGATCATTTACCTCTGTTAATTTTGATTCATGAGAATTCTTTTGATTTTCCAATTGAATACTTTAGGTTCTTAGTTGATTTCCTACCAAAGACAAAGGCTCTGAAAATGCCAACATTAGCGCAAAACAAGGAATGACAGGAATATCTCTCAACTTCACTGCCAATGATGGAGCGAAACTTAAATCTGTTTGGAAAGGGAAAAAACAAATATACATAGAGTTCAATCAGTAGCCATTCAAATAAAACAGTGGTAAAATTGAATAAGTGCCACACCAAGATGCCATCAAAAGAACAGGAAAAAAGTGATGAAAAGAATACTTAACAGTAGGACAAATTTGCTTTACAAAATTAAATGATTATATAAAATGCAGAATTAGAGTGAAGTGATCACTTCAAAGAACAAGAATAGATTCAGGTTTCTAACTTAAATAAAAGAAATAGCAAGTATGTCAACTGAAGCAACACAGACAATGTCACTGAACCACAAGAATCCACAATCTAACAACATTATTTTTAGTGTCAACAAGTTTTTAGCTCTGCAGTAGAGAACAAGAAAAAATAATGATCAAGAATATCATCATCATCATACCAAGAGGAGGTGGTTGTCCAGTAGCTTCTGTAAACCTAGGAGAAGCAATATTTTTGTCTGATATAACCACTGCCTTAAACTGACCAAGACTTTGTCCACCCAATCCTGTTACAGACCATAAACTTTCATGTTCCAACCATTCCAACCTTCCGACGCCTGTGCCAAACCTACTTTCAACTCCTGCAATACAATTCGGAGAATCTCACTTTATGCTTATGCATACATTTCGATGTTAATAATATATAATAAATTATCTCTGCCATATTACCAGGCTGACAGCATAACGTTTTACAGATAGAATTCATGCCAGGTACACCCACATATCTCTTGCTTGTTCCATCCTAAATTAAATTGATATTTAGAAAAACTCTTCACTCACCTAACAAAACAACAAGAAATATGCATACCAATGATAGGATGTTCATGTACAATATTTCTAAATTGAGATTCACAATAAAAGAAATGATCTAGCTCTAATACCATATCATAAACCATGTCGAACCAAACTACAATACAACCTAACTTGAGATTCACTCTCCCATTATATATAAACTATTCTGAACCATATAAGACAATCAAACAGCACGCATCTTTCACCACTAAAATTAATCCATTGTGATAACACTAAAACGTATTCAATACTCAAACAAGGGGTTCGAATTGTGAAAATGTAAAAGAAACCTGTTGGGCAGATATGAAATTATTGGAGATAGAATCATAAGTGCCAAAATTGACGTTCCAGTGAGCAACAAGGCCTTGTGATTCCCAGTCACGAACAAGGGATAAAGCATCAGAGTTGGTGACAGAGAAACAAGGAGCACCATGGTCGAATAACAACTCCTTCTCATCTTCCACAGTTTCTCTACTCAATTCAGTTATGATATACAAATGTCAATAGTATAAAGACGAAAAATTCGATCGAATTGCAAGAAAATGTACCTTCTCTGAGACATGCGACCACCAGGTCCTCTAGCGGAGTCGAAGAGAGTGACTGCCACGCCATTCTTAGCTAGGGTTGATGCACAAACCGCTCCTGATACTGCACATTGAAATGATTATGGTTCCACTGCGATCATTATGTTGTTGAGAATTGAGTGAGAGAGAGAGACTTACTTCCGCTTCCGACTACGGCGATAGCAGCCTTGTTCATGCTTGCCATATTTGGGTTTGTTATCAGAAGAAGAATGAACTAGCGGATGGCTATTGCATTAACGAAGTTTGGATTACGGGTTCCATTTTTACTTTTTTCATGTAATACCCACTGACCGCGGGACTACTATTCTATTTTATTTTATTTGTTTCCTAAAAAAAATTTAATGTACAATTATGTTTTGAGCAAAACTAAATTTTAATCCTTGTTTTATAGATCATTCATAAATTAAATAGATTATTTTTTTATATATAAAAACGAAAGGCGTTAGAATTTTGACCACATACAGATAAAGACAACCGAAGAAGAATACGAACTCTATAGCACATTTCAACAAAGACGTTAATTTAAGGTTAGAAGTTAAGATGGATATTATCATCCATTAACAACAAAGGATTATAAATATTATGGAGGATGCAAAATATTACATGAACTAGTTGTATCTAAAAGCAATCATACCTCTTATTATAGTCTAATATGTAATTAAAATAGTAGCATACTTATACCAAGTATTTTAAACTATATGCATATGTCTACTTGTATGGGAAATAAGTAGTTAAGGAGTTCTAAACAAGGTTCTAAATTGCACTCCTAGTCTGTAATATTACAAAAATATGATGAAGAAAAAAAGAGGTTAAGTCTTGATCTTGAAAATGCAATTGACTACTACTTCATGAAGTGGTGCTTGATACTTCTTTGAGCTAAGCCAACTATAGTAAAAAAAAAAAAAAAAAAAAAAAAAGGGCTAATATCATCCCGAACCAATATAGAACCAAAAATTACCGATCAACTTCATTTTCATATAGAACACAAATATCACAGCATGTAAGTTTCAACAACCATAAATTAATAACATAGGAAGACCAACATAACATCCAAACCCAACTGTCAACCAAATTATCTTGTCATCCCGAATATAATACACATATGACATTGTATTTAAATACCAACAACCTTAGTTATAAAAAACAAAGCATGTATTAATTGATTCACATCCCAAATATTAAACACATATAATTATTTTTCAATTAATTCTAGTAACATTCAGCAACAAGACTAAAATATTAACAAAGCTATAAACTAAGCTGTATTAATTTTGTTTAGGAGATACTGTTACAATTAGAAAACATACTAATCCTGAGTTGGTGGAGGTGCTGCTTGGGTTAGAGGCCGCGATAATGGCTCCCCATGTTACATGTTGACTTGTTGAAATATTTTCACATCTACGAATCGTTATTGCTGCATTAATAATTATTAAATATTAGAGAAAAAAATTTAGATTATCCACAACCAATTGTTGTTAATGGTAGACGTTAATAATCTGTAAAAATAATACTTCCTAAACATTACCCTGCTCACACTGCTCTGCCTATGAGTATTCAATATTGTTAGAATCCTACTAACTCTCATAATCTAAAGTGAAATTATATTTACAATTACGAAATGAATGATCAAATTTGAAAATAGTACAGTAGCATAATCAATTCATTTAATTATTTATTCCATATGAATAATTTCCTGATTAAAAGTAGGGGCGGAAATGACCCGAGCTGGCTCGCGAATAGTTCAGGCTCGGCTCGGTTAAAGCTCGATCCGAGTCCGGATTAAACGAGCCTAAAGCGAGCCGAGTCCGAGCCGAGACTTAACCGAGCCGAGCCCGAGCTTTATGGTAAAAGGCTCGCGAGCTAAACGAGCCTAAACGAGCTCCTTTATAATAATAGGATAAAAAATAAAATTGTAAAAAATTTGGGAATAAATATAATTTAAATGAAAATATTAATATTTATGGAATGAATACCTTTTTTTCATTAAATGTTTTTAATTTTTTTAAATATAAAATATCGAAATAAATATATGGTAAACGAGCTCAAAAGAATCTGAAAACGAGTCTGACGAGCTTAAACAAGCTTTATGAGCTAAACGAGTCTTATCAAGTCGAGCCTTTATTAGGTTAAATAAGTCGAGCTAAGCCAAGCCTGTATAATTATCACGAGTCGAGCCCAAGCCTGAAAAAAAAAAACTCGCGAGCCATGAGCCTAACTTTTTTGTAACAAGTCGAGCCACGAGCCTGCTAGGCTCGGACTCGGCTCGTATACGACTCTAACTAGGAGAGTTATGCATTGATCCAGTTGGTAGTCTTGTTCTTGCTTTAGGATTTTCTACTTCGTGGACCCTGTCATTCCTCCTAAACCTGCATTAACAGCACTAGTACCAACTTCAATATTGCAGTGGTTATTGAAGGGTGGCATATATGAAAAAGGTAGAAGCATAATCATGCATTAACTGTTCTCATGTAACTATATAAATACTTAGTAATAATTAATTAAAAAATTTTACGCTTAACCTTATAATTATACCGGGTAACAAACACATTTCCCTTTGTTGAGGCTGGTGCTTGATTTTCGAACTCTTATCATACCAATTTGAAAAATAAGCATAGGTAATTGATGAAAATAAAATATATAATATATAGATTATGTACTTATTACTCTTCCCCTTTTGAATGCCTAGTAGGAGACTTACCCAATGCCGAGCATGTCCATATATTATACTCCATATCATGGCAATGTTTGCATCTGCATGCAACAACCCTTGGCACTCTCATTGGCTTATCAGTTTCTCTGTTTTTGTAGCGTTTTGGGCCTACCAGCTTTTTTGTTATGATTAGTGAAAGGATGAATTCAAAATTAACCTCCAGTTACCTACTATCATCTGAAAATGGTTTCCTGAAGAATTTGTAAGTCTTTCCGTAAGCAATTTGTTGCCATTGACTTATCAACAAAGTCAATTGGTTTCATTCTCTTCTTAGTAATACAAACTTGGGTATGTGTATAAGGTAGACTACTGACTGTTCAGAAGCTACAATCACATAATTTTCCTTCTAGATGTACAATATACCTTATATTCTCATCTTTAACTTCAAGGGCAAACTCTCTACATTACGATGGGTTCAAACCTCTTCCAGACATCATTATATCAAGCAATGCCTACTGGATGTTGGGAGGTGGAGCATTTTCTGGCCACTTATGACATTGTTCATGTCTAGCAACAATCCGCTTAGTTATAAGCTTGCTTACTACCTCCACCATATGTAGCATTTTGAGATACCTTACAAACTTCACCCCTTGATTTGTAGTCTCCACAAAGTTATTTGTATTTTGATCATACTTTGTCTCTATATCAAATGCATGCACTGCTAAAAAATTGTAAAGGAATATTCATGAGGTAATTATAGGATGCTTAATTTAGATTCCTAATGGCTTGCATCTTCTCTAGGAACAAAGTTTTTTTAGATGATTTTGCAACAGCCCAAAATAGTGCATCATACAATCAACCTTGTAAGTACTGGTTACATTATCCAGTATATGTTTAGCACAGTGCCGGACTCTATGGTTTTGCTAGTACATTTCAAGCGTAAGACCTATACCTTTCTGCCTTTCTGACATTGAATGTCACTCTCCTGGTTTCATTAACTCCAACAAGTTCATAAAGCAATCCCAAAAATCACTTCCAAGTATTCCTAGTTGCTACTTCAACTAACCAGCCAAAGGATAACCCCATTGTTGGGATCTAATGAAACAACAAGCAATAAGACTCCTCCATAGCTTACTTTGATGTGTGTACTATTGATGCCAATAAAAGGTCGGCAGGCAACTAGGTATCCAAACTTCTAAGCTTGACAACTCAGAAAAAAAATCTATGGAAATAAGCATGAATGGTGATATCAGGATTGTACCTAATCGTGCTCATAAAAACTGAACTACCAAGATGTCTCCTACAGATTGCATAACCATATTTGTAGAGCTTGATAAAGCTTTTAATATCTTCCTCATTTCCTTGATGAAGGGCAAACCTTTTGGCTCTGTAGAGTGTATACAATGGTATTTCCAATCTAGTCTTCTGAATAATGATCTACTTTAATGTCTCCACATCCATATCTTCATTGGATCTCAATAACTCCTCATACTCAGTTCCTAACCAGGTGGAGGTGACATCTCTATTTTTGTTCACTTGAATACAATTATGAATGTTTTAAGAGTTTTGATCCGAAAACAAACCCTTGTCTCAGTTTAGCTTGTTTGTACACGCCATGTGCATCCTTCAGCTTCACAACTGGAGGTGACCTACCTAGACTCATTCTTCAATGTTTTCAGCTTAAACCCTTCCATCAAGACTTAGTCAACCATAAAATTAATCTTTCCATCAAAAGATCTTTTTAAAGGAATGCCGATTGAGAGAGCTTTAACCTGATCCTCAGAATCATCATCACTTTGAATTCTAATTTTGTTATAATACATGTCATCATCTACATCTGACATTCCATCTCCACTATTGTCACTTACATAAATGTGATTGCCTTTCCTACCCGCTTCTTCGTCAGATAATTCTTCATCAGTAACATAGTTACTTTTCGAAGAAGCCTCTGCTGAAACTTCAAGATTAGATGTAAAGAAGGTTGGGTCATCATTATGATCACTCTGAAATAGGGGTTCATCATCATTGTTGTCACCTAGTGTAGTAAGGATCTATATGGATTAGCGATTTATTGGCTGATAGGCTACCAAGTGGTATTGATTTGGAAGCAAACAGGCCTTCTATATTGGTTTTCTCTCAAAACCCATCTTGGACACTGATAGGCTCATTATCTGATACATCAATAGCAATTGGGAATAACACTATATCAATAATGAAGGTGATATCATGTTCACCACTTGCAATGAATTTGTCCAAAGCTTCCAACAAAGACTCGTCACTCCCAATAGGCCTTATCTTTGCAGTCCAAGTAAATATTACTTTTAGAGTTAGTTGTCATTTGAATGTGCCTTTCGATTCCATTTCGCCATTATATAACTATCCCATAGTTATTTCAAAAAGATACTTTCTCCATCAAAGTTTCCAAGTTCTTCCATGCTGTCATCTATATTGAATATAATAACTTCCCTGAAACTATACATCCTGATAATAATACAAAACACCAAAATATAGCTAATATCACCACCTATTTCTGTTAATAATGTGTAACTAATATCAAAGATAACTAACATAAATATTTATAAATATATAAGTTATATCAGACAACTAATATAATATAGTATGTTAAAGATAATTTATTTTCACTTAAAAAAACTAACAGGATAAATGGTGGAATAAAATTAATGACCAACTATCTAACCACAGCAACACATTAAAAAAATACATTGCCAAACATATAGCATTACAAAAACTATAAACAACATTCTTAAACAAAAATACAACATCAATTTGAACTAGTTAAACATTATCAAACTGCAAAGAAATACGCCCAAACAACGTATGAATCAAAAAGGGGCAGCAAAAATACATGAACCAAACTAGAACTAACAACAACATTGCAAACCTTCCATTTTACAATAAATACCTACTTTAACGAACTCTAAACAACATATGAATCAAAACAATAGGAATAAAAATACATGAACCAAACCAAAACTTACAACAACATTACAAACCTTCCATATTACAACATAGGCTTACATTAACAGATTTCAAACATCACAGGAATAACAACCAGCCAAAAAATAATATAAGAACCAAGTCAAAATTAACAACAAAAATGCTAATATTCCAGATTACAAAACAAAATTACTTTAACAGAGTCTAAGCAGGAAGGTGGAAGTGTATAGAGCAATTATTTCAAATTTGCATGCTACCACAGTATTGAGAAGAATGAAATGGTGCTACACTTTGTGAATGGGACCTATTTTGAAACCAGAAAATAGAATATGATAACAAACAAATAGAAGATTCACACGTCCATTATAGTGAAAAGTTAAATAACAAACACCGATTGTTTTTTAAGTGGATTCCTACACTTTAACCCCAACAACAACCTTAATTAGACACAAAAAATTATCATAAATAAAAACGTAAAATAATTGTCTACTTAAAATTTAAAGAAAAAAAAAACTAAATGGCACTACAATAGCACATTTAACCCACAAATGTTTAAAAGTGTAAAATACTCACATCCTCAAACAAAACGTAAAACTTTTACTAGTATGTTTTATCAAGAAAAGTTCAAAGGTTTATTTATCGATCAAAATGGAGATTTTAACTCTTTACCTTAAAGCGTCGATGTCTAAAACTACTATAAATACCTTCTTAAACAAAATTTTGATAGAAGAATACAAACTATTTTGGTTTAGTCAACCAAAACAAGTATTTGCAACAAAACTTTTCAATTTTTTTGACTTGTTTGGACTAGAGAGTGAGATTAAGAGTGATTTGTTAGAGTGCAGTGCATCCTATTCCACTACGAGAAGCATTGTAGCCAATTCCATCATTACCTACCTCGTAAAATGTTTATTTTTTAGAGCAAATTACACTTAGATCCTCTGAAGGATTGCAAACTACAGATAAATACACTTTTTGGGTTTATTAACAAATAAATCCCTCGGGCTCACAAGTTTTCAAACGGATTCCGTCAAATGCTGGTAACACAATTGTCAGCAAGGAGAACATTGTCTTTTCTGCATAACATTAATGGATTATTTTAATAAATAAATAAATAAATAAATAACAATTCTTCATCTCTCTTCTCACAAGAACTCCATCACAACCTTCATCTCCTCTTCTTTCTCTCTCAATTAAAAACCAACAAGTTCCAAAGAGCTCAATACATCAACCACATCACCGACCAGATTCTCCTGCACTTACCATTCTTTGGTTCTTTGCAGCTCTCCAATTGAATTCGAATAATCATTCCACAACAAAGTGCTCCCAGCTTTCACACACGCTTTGTTACTACTTCTTGAACAAAATCCACCAATACACGTCTCTAGATGACTCATCTCCTCATCAATCATGCCACCACCATTTTCCCAACTGAATCCAAACCACCACTTCGATTCACCGGACTCAACATGGTCTAATACCTCCTCCTCCATTTAGAAACTCTTTTTACAAATCGAATATTCGAACGCATTAATATGATGATAAGGGAATCATACAAGTCAAATTCATGCACAGTTTTAGATATTAAAAGTGGATATTTGACAAAAGTGAGTGGCTTGGCAAAGTAGAAGAGCAAGACGAGATTGATGAAGATAAAAATGGATTATTAGACAGAGTAGGAGGGGGAGGAACAGTGAAAGCTATTCGATTTGGATCTAATATATATATTTTTTAAATTATTAAAAGAAAATAATTCAATCACTATTTAATACCAATCAGAGTCAGTAAGGGCTAACAGGTCAATATAATTGGTCAATCTAGTCAACGTTTATAGGAATGGAATCCGTTTGAAAACTTGTGGGCACGAGGGATTTATTTGTTAATAAACCCAAAAAGTGTATTCGTCTGTAGTTTGCAATCCTTCAAGGGGTCAAGTGTAATTTGCTCTATTTTTTATTTTTAATTCTTTTTTGAATAGTAAGCATTTAATGTAGGTATGCTAAGTGGACGTGAACTCATTTTATGCAAGGAATTGTCGACTATGTCTTTCGCACCACTAATCTTGCCATTTACAAATAGTCAACATCTGGCCAAAATCAGTGACTGCAGTGTGTATTCATTGTGACAATATGGCTACACAAGCTAGAGCCAAAAATAAAGTATATCAGGAAAAGTCTAGACACATTAGGTGCAGACATAATACTGTTAAACAATTGCTCACTAATGGAATAATTTCCATTAATTATGTGAATCTAAGGAAAATCTCCCAGATCTGTCAATTAAAGGCTTTCCGAGAGAGCAATTCAAGTATTTGTCGAGAGGAATAGGATTAATGCCAATTAACTGAGTTAAACTAGGCGGAAATCTAACCTAATAGAGTGGAGATCCCATAAATTAAGTTCAATAGGCAAATTGGTGAAGTAAAACTTAACAAATTGACTCACTAACAAACTACAACCATTTCTATGACCATTAATTTTTGGTAAGAAGATATTTAGGTAACATAAAGCATTTAATGATATCATTATGGTATCATCTATATGATGGTAAATATGGGGTTGCATTAATGAGAATTGAAATTGCTAGATTCTTTAAAACTGTCATGAAAACCAGGATATGTTCAGGACCAAAATGAACACAAATGTATAAAGAACATATGATCATAGGTGAATAAAGTGATAACTATTGATTTGGTCAACTATTAGAAAGTGAACAGTTTAAGGTTATAACTGCTGCGTCACTGAGCAGACTCGATAAGTTATCACTAAGGAAAAGTTCAAAGCTTGAGTCTACTTTCTCTTCTTTGTTCATCTTTCATAAACTGAGACAAGAAATATGATGTTTTCAATTTTATATTCAAATGTGGGGTATTGTAAGGATGTTATGAGTTTGAATAGAAAAACTTGAAATCTATCCCATGTTGCTTATGTAAATCATGGTGAATGAGTTTAAATAGTAGAGTCCAAGTCATGGTCTTAAAAGACCAATCAATAGAGAGAACTACCATATTAAATATGTAATATTTAATGTCAAAAAGATGGGTCTTTGGGCTATTGGGCTTGGTTTACTAAAAGAATAAAATTTTAATTTATTCTAGTAGTTACAATTTTTTTTTATTTAAATTTATTTAACAACAAAACTGTATGGACATGTCTGATTATGAAAAAGTGTGAGTGTTTGAATTAGACACAACCGTTCTGATAGCAGTTTAAATTGTCATGAATTATGAATATAACTATTTAAGTTATTATTTAAACATAAGAAGGAAAACACATGAGAACAATTTAATTTTTTGAGAATTCTAATACTTTTCGAATACTACACCAACAAACAGCCTCATTCAAGAACTTTGTTTTTTTTTCCAAAATATTTTGTCAATCATTGCTTATCGCGAAAGGTTGTATAGTTGTATCCTGAAAATAGATTTCTGTCAACTTCTTAGCAACCAAATAGAAGGGAAAATTTCTGTTTGAGGACATTATCGCTTGTGCAAGCCTCTGCATATAGTTTATAACAATGAAGTTAGTTTATTTTTTGATTTGTTTTGAAATTATATGTGTTACTAACTGTGATTTTCAAACAGAATATATAGTCATAAAACATCATTTCCAATATATAAATAGACGTTCATCCAAAATATATCCAAAATAAAACTTCAACATCCAAAACATAACTAAAACATTCAAAACATATATAATGTAGTGTTTAAATAATATCATCTAAGTTTAAAGGCTAAAAAGTACACTCCCATTTTGGTATTCCATCACCTTTCTACTCATATGGTGAATCATTGTCACTAGTATTTTGAACTAGTTGACTCTCCTATTATAGAATATCTTTTTTTCTTTCCCTAAATCAATTTTATTTGAACAAAGTATCTAAATTTGATTTTTTTTAAATATAAGCAAACATCTTAAAAGATGAACCTTGCCCCGTGTTCTTTTGCGTCCTCTCGTATTAGGATTACTTATATATGTTCATTGTGATAATAGCCTTTAGAGTGATTTTCTTCCTTTGCACCCACCTATTCATTGTTAGTATCTAAAAGCACTTCATACTTTGTGTCAGCTTTATCATTTGTTATACTCTAAATATTTGCGCTTTAAGCTTCAGTGGTACATCATATAAGCAAATTCATTTAATCTCTTAGTTTTCAATTGATTCATCTTTTTTATATGAATCTAAAATTACTATTTGGGATTTCTTAGAACTAATTTGATAGATGTAATAAAATTAAATACTATGTTGGATTTTAATTTACAAGTTGAAGATCAAGAAGTAAGACTCAAAATATTTATCGCCAAAATCTATAACTTCTATAACTTTGGGGCCTCCATTCCTCATGATATCCACCAACTAGCTACATTTTCAACAAAGATTTGTTTAGTTGTAACCATAGTAGAATAATTTTGAATTTTATATTACCATTCTTGACCCATTGCCTTTAGTTGATCTTGCTGAGAAGGAATTAGTTTTATTATACACTGTGACAAGTCAATCCTAATCTCATAGTTTGATATATTCATGATTATTTGAAGCAAAGATTAAAAAAAATAATAAAAAAATAAAATAAAATAAAATAAACTGTAGTGTGCACATCTTTATGCATTTGACACGTCAATAATGTCTTAGATTTTCCTTAGAAACTATCATGTCATAGTTCAAATTTTGTGTGATCTCCTTATTTGCTTCATCCAAAACTCCATATAAATCTCACTACAAGCATATTCTCCAAGTTTACTATTATCAATACCTTAACAAGAGGTTCGAATGTTTTAATGCATAATTTCAAGATTCCCAAAATCCTTCATCTCTAAAAATAAATTGCTTTATACTGTTACCTTTTGACTTATTTGATAAACTTTACTATTTGTTATATAAGTAAACATCTATTTCAATTTGAACACAACTCATATACTCTTTGGAAAATTCAAAATGCAGAGACTAATTTTATTATGGCAGGTCTTTATCACTGTAGTTTCTCATTAAAGACAATCATATAACAGTTGTATATTAAATGAAATGGCCTATTGTGGCTAAAAGTTTTTGAAAGGTGAAAACAAATAAAATGTATAATTAATTTATTTTAATAAATTTGTTAATACCTTTTTCGCCTTCCACAATGTAGTGCGACGTGTTGGCAAATCTCTAATTTATTTAAAAGTTAAATCAATATAGTGAACAACACATGGTATCTACCGCAAGTTTTCCTCTTCTCTACTAACAATTGTCCTATTATTTTTATAGTTTGCATCATTATCATTTATAACTTGGATGACTAATTCTTTACCAATTTCTTTTAAAACATCATCTAACATCTTGAAAAGAAAATTTTTCGTCTCTTACAGAACTATTTTTATCAACAGACTCAAAAAATATATTACCATAAGGATTATTAACTACAAAATTAACTATTCTTTTGATGGCGTTTTACCTAAGTACAAGTGCACACTGTCCAATAAAAGTAGTATAATAAATATCATTCCCACCGGGATTAATGGCTTATGATATTTACTATGTTTAAATAATTCAATAAAGTGCAAATAACTTAAGTAATCAATTCCAAATTTTGTCTCAGCAATTTTAAACTAAAGTAATTGAGTAAGAAAATATCAATTAATACGATAGAGATTCTTCTTCCCCTTCAGTGATGTGACTATGCTATTCATCAAGGTTAATGCACATTACTTAATCTCAAGGATAATTACTACAACAACTTTCATTTTTTTAGCTTAATTATGCCTTTTAATCCACATATTACCCAAACCGTAGGAAAATTTCAATTTGGAACTTATTGTAGGAACCCCAATTTACTCAACCTATGTCTAGCATCATGTTCATTGAAGAATGGGATTTCAATTCTTATACAACTTACTCTTTCTAACTTAATTATGCCAATATAGCAAGTATATGGTGATCAAGTATCTACAAATATAAATAACAAAACTATTAGAAATAAATATTCAAATCATTCATTAATCTCAAGAATAGCACTCATCAAATAGTTATGGTTCAAATAATCACTGAATAAGCTTAGCTACATATGGAAAGAGATTATACAAAAATCATAGGAGTAAACATAATGAGATATGTGGCGTCCAACCCCACCCACGAAGGATCCGAGGTGTGGTGGTTGGTGGTACCACATTACCAAATACACACACACATATATATATATATACACATATAACAATATATCAACTCATTCATAATATTTTTTAATTTGGCAAACAATTTTTCTAGCGCTTTTATAGTTTTTTTTTTGTCTATTCTTTTGACCTGATCGGGAAATCTTGCAAATGAATTTCAGATTTATAATTAGATTCATGCCCTACATTTGTCGAAGTATTCTCCACTTAAACTTACAACAACTAAAATACTACGAGCCTCGTTCTGCCCCTGAATGAACTAAGAAACATTTATCGATTTTCTACAGATTACAAGAATTTGGATGCACCATGAAATTTAGCACTCCAAATTTTTGAGTAAAAATAACAAAAGACTGATTTAAGATAAAAATAAATAAATAAAAAGAGTGACAAAAGATCACAATTCTTAAAAACCAAACAGTTGGTCATTACCTTTAATATCATGTCAAATCTCTTACTCAAGTTCTCCTGAAAGTTCCACTTTACATACTTGGGATAAGAATTTTCATCCTCTCAATCCCCATGAATGCATAGTTACTTTTGATACTGCTCACATATCGAGAAAACACTTGACCATCCACCATTGCATTCACCAATGGAATTTTATAAAATTAAGCATTATAATTACACAATGCATTAGAAATGATAGTAAATGAATAGATAGGTAAATCTAAACACACCAAGGAAGCTAAACTAAAAATATACAAATGAACACCACCATTGTTTTTATTGAAAAAGATGACCCCTAACTTCATTTTCAGATATTTGATTGTTGCTACATACGCATATGAACCCTAAGGAAAGGTTTTTAAGCGGTCTAAATCTTCTACCAAATGCCATAATAAAGTATTAATGGCCTTAGTCATAAAATTGTCCAAAATAAAGTTATTTTCCACTAGAACCAACATAAGTTTCTGTTCATCTTCATCTTTTAGCCTCCTCATCTAGTTCCAAAGTACATCACCTACCACATTTCCATTTATCTTCATGTTCCTCGCATTACAGAACAACCTTGAAATGTTCTCATCTAGTGGCTTATCGTCTAAATCTGTGAGACTTATGCTAATTGTACCAAATTTAAGCCATGTGACAAGAGTAAATTCTTGTTTGCTGAAATAGTGTATAGCTCCACCAACTAAAAATCACATCTCATCATCATTTTCACCATGAACAGTGATGTCCGCATCAAAAACCATCTGAACCCCAATTATAGGAAAACAAATGGTATTAAATTCCATCATACTTACATAATCGTGGAACTATCTTAATGGTCCACTCTCAATGAATTTCCTTACTGTTTTACTATGTCGTCTAGATTCATGCAATTCGTGCCAAAATGATAGATGATAGATTTACAAGTTTATTTATCCTTTACTGCTCCACTTCCTCTTGTAATTAGCAACCTGCAAATAACACAAACACTATTTCTTTGAAAATTTTGAATTATATATAAGAAATTGGAGATTTCATATCCCTTATATCAGAGCGTAGATCACAATAACATAATTCACCTTACCATCTACCACTTCAAAGAGTATAAGACAATAATCATATATTTAATAATACAACCATTGAAAATCCATTTACTATATTTAACAAAAGAGTAAAAAACATACCTCAATCTCCGATGTGATATTTTTTATACTCCTGAACATGAACACGCACGACTTAGCGGACACTGAAACACAACCGTTAGAGTAAATGGTGAACCACGTATCATTTCACATTTTATAATGCTCGGGCATTTCAAATAAACTATACATCACAACAAACCAGAACAAAGACAATAGACAAACCCGACCGACGTCCCAATGGAAACACCTCAAAACCGTGGTTGTTGACCGTAGATTATCGATACTAATAAATGCAAATAATCCGAGCCACAATCTAACTTGTTATCAAAGTAAAAAATAATAATAATAATAAAATAAAATTGGTCTTGTTGCAAAGAAAGAGAAGAAAATAGAGTAACTTCACACTGAAAATATAACCGCATAGAATTAAATCTAAATGATGCTTATTAGAAAACGAATTTGAATCAAAACAAGATTTTATGAATGAATAAAACAAAGAAAAATTTGATTGAAATTTAATTAACGGTTGGAACTAAAATGTATATTAAAACTATTTTGATAATTTCATATCATATTAGGAATTTTAAAGTCAGTTTTACAGATATAATTTTTAGCCTGGAGTAGAGTTGGAATGACCATCTAAATAGTGCAAACAATTTTTTTCAAGAATTATACTAATGAGTTTTTGAATCTATACCTATAAATAAAATTAAAATTTTTTAAGGTCCATTTTAGACCATTTTCCAAAACGATATGACATGTTTATAAAACAGCTCTACGAGTTCATATAAAAAGTGAGCAGCCTAGTTACCAATTGTGAAAATCCTATCACTGTTCTGGTCTTCTTGAAGTTCTCTACGTACCTTCTCTCTGTTAACAAATTGCATTTCATACAATGCTAATCTGAGACGACAGTCGAGTAGAGGAATCTTAAGATAGGCCACGTGGCGGCATATCCCGCTTCCGGTTAACAAATTTCAAAATTCAAACAAAGCAACGGTCACATTTTTTTAAAAAAGGAAAGTACTTGATCACACCTTTTTCCCCTCTCTCTCTCTCTCATTCGAAAAAATATTTTCTAAGTTTATCGATGCAAGAATGTCAATCAATGACATGACTCTCTTCTTCTAACCGACTCTAGCCGGCAAAAAAACTCTCTTCTTCTCTCTGTAACCAACTGTCATAACCTCCGTCTCTCATCTTCTAAATTTTTCTCATCTATCACTGGTTTTCGCTTTCGGCAGTGACTATGGAAATGGAGCCAGATGCAGATGGAAATATCTGCCAATCACCTGATCTGGTTATATGCGGTGAAGGAAGTGATTCCCCTGAGATTTCTGGAAACATGAAGTGTTATTCGGTTGAGATTTCCTTGGAGAACCTGAAGAATACATCAACTGTCAAATTTTCAAGTTTTAATCAACAGATCTCTCCGGAGTCTTCGTTGGAGCTCCTGCCTGCTGGTGATAATGCACCACTTGTTCCAGAATTGGACGGTGAATGGACCTACGACAGACTGAATACAGAGTTCGAGTCTCAGAGAGAGGAATTAGCAGAGACAAGGAAGGCTTTGAATCAGCTTAAAATTGAAAATCAAATTAAGACTAAAGAATGCGAGGAAGCTTCTGGATCTTTGCAGCAACTCCAGAATGAGCTCATGCGCAAGTCTATGCACGTTGGCTCGTTGGGTACTTCACTCTACTTTTTCTTTGTACGAATCCTAATTCGCAGATTGGTAATTATGTATGCTGATTTTGTTTTTCCCAGCTTTTGCTATTGAGGGGCAAGTCAAAGAGAAGACTAGATGGTTCTCATCTTTAAGAGATATAACTAGGAAACTGAAGGTAATTCAACATGTCTTTGTAGAATTGTGTAAATTTTCGTCGATGAGAGTTGATGACTTTAGTTTCTGATTAAGGGCTTTATTTTGATATGAGGAAAATGAAAATTACTCTTTGTTATGCGAGTCATCAAACCTAAATTTTTATTCTTTTAACAGATAATGAAAATGGAGCAAATCAAGCTAGCAGAAGAGGCATCTCAATATAAGAAGTATGTGGAGGATATGAATGAAATGAATTCTACAATTCAGTCAACAAGTAAGTTTCAGGGTGTTTATCCTTTAATTAATTTATTATTTGTATATTGTGTCCTTGAGTATTAGGAAGATTGTTTGACAATGTATTTGTTTTCACTATAGTTGCTGATCAAGTAAATTCACATGAACAACTAAAGGAGAAGTATATAAATGGAACAAAGGAAAGGAAAGAACTATACAACAAGGTTCTAGAGTTGAAAGGTTGGTTTGTTGTTTGATGTTTTTTTTTTGGATTGAAATTAGCTAAGAAGAGGAAGCTTACCTGTTTAAGGTTGCATTGTTTACTTGTAGGAAATATAAGGGTCTTTTGCCGCTGTAGACCTCTAAACAGAGATGAAATTGCAGCAGGTGCTTCTATGGCTATTGATTTCGATTCTGCAAAAGATGGTGAGCTAACTGTGATCTCAAATGGAACTCCAAGAAAAACCTTCAAATTTGATGCCTTTTTCGGGCCCCAAGCAACTCAGGGTGTGTATAATTTCATTTCATCAATGCTACTTTACTACCTTCTATAATATTGTTAATGTTTCGGGTATCTGTTGGTTTCCTTAGGTGATGTATTTGAAGATACAGCCCCATTTGCTACCTCGGTTCTTGATGGATACAACGTGTGCATATTTGCTTATGGGCAAACAGGATCAGGCAAAACTTTTACCATGGAAGGTACCGAAGAAGCACGTGGAGTCAATTTTAAGACTCTTGAAGAGCTATTTCGAATCATTAAGGAAAGAGAGAAACTATGCCGCTATGATATTTCAGTGAGTGTCTTAGAAGTCTATAATGAGCAAATACGAGATTTGCTGGTGTTAGATTCTCAGAAAGGAACAACTTCAAAAAGGTGCAATTTGGCGCTCTCTTTGAAATTTGCACATGCCGTGTTACGATGTACTGACATAGATAATCTTTTTGGTACATTGTAGACTTGAAGTGCGTCAGGCAGCAGAAGGAATGCATCATATTCCTGGACTGGTTGAAGCACCCGTAAGTAACATGACTGAGGTTTGGGAAGTTCTACAAACTGGTAGTAGTGCTAGAGCTGTTGGTTCAACCAATGCTAATGAGTACAGCAGCAGATCACACTGGTATGTTTACAATTAACTTCACACAGACGTGTAGTCCTGAAAATTCTAGCTTCTGATTGAGTCTGTATCTTGCAGCATACATTGTGTGATGGTGAGGGGTGAGAATTTGTTGAATGGGGAACGCACAAAGAGCAAACTATGGTTGGTTGATCTGGCAGGAAGTGAGAGAGTAGCAAAGACAGAAGTACAAGGTGAGCGACTCAAGGAAACTCAGAATATCAACAGATCTTTATCAGCACTTGGAGATGTCATATCTGCACTTGCCACTAAAAGCCCTCACATTCCATTCAGGTTTGATAACACAAATCCGGTCTTATTTCATTGTTTCTTGAAGAGAAAATCAGCAGTGTAACTTTAGTATCTTTTCGTGATGTAGGAATTCCAAGCTTACACATTTACTCCAAGATTCTCTAGGTACTTTGCTCTGGATTTGTAATATATTTAGTTACCAACATTATCCTCTGGATTTGCAATATATTTAGTTACCAGCATTAAAACTTATCCAATATTAGACCACCTGATTAATGAATATTTATACATTTTGCAGGTGGGGATTCAAAGACACTCATGTTTGTGCAAATCAGTCCCAACGAAAATGACCTCAGTGAGACCTTATGCTCCCTAAACTTTGCAAGTCGAGTCAGAGGAATAGAATTAGGTCTTGCAAAGAAACATTTTGACAGTTCTGAACTTATCAGATACAAACAAATGGTAGAGCTCGTTCAACTCTCGTTTGTTTTTCATGTCTTACTTATTATCTTGGCAGAAGACACTGACAAGTTTGATTTGCCAATTGCTTTCAAGGTCGAGAAATTAAAGCAAGACATACAGAGTAAAGATGTGCAGAGCAAGAAGATGGAGGAAACTATCTATAGATTAGACACGAAGATAAGAGAAAGAGACCTCAAGGTCAAATTGCTTCAAGACAAGGTATTTTTAGTATTTTTGTTTCAGAACTGCGCTTCATCAACATAGTTCATTCTTCTCCTTCATCTTTCTGTTAAAACTTGCAGATGAAGGAACTGGAGTCACAGCTACTAATCGAAAGGAAGCTTGCACGTCAACATGTGGACACAAAATTAGCTGAACAACAAATAAAACAAGAGGAGCAGCAAAGTAATGCACCAGTGCCTAGGCCACCACTTGCCAATCGTATATTGACTAGCACAGTGACAAAAGAGCAAGAAAATTCCACTGTACAGCTTAATAACCTTAATCTTATAGAGAACAGCAGCTACTGTTACAGACAACCTCCAGTTACAGATAACTATGCCAAGACTACCATTATCAACACAGAAAAGGAAAACAACCCTCTTGTTCCTATTGTTCTACAGCCGAAGAGGACAGGCAGAGCATCTATTTGCACAGCAGCTAGAAGGAACATTCCAATAGGGCCACCAGCTCCAAGAAGAAACTCTCTGATGATGCCTCTCCCTACTTCTGGACCAGCCCCATTGTCCCAGCTTCCACCACCACCACAACCCCTGATCGAAGATGACGAAAGAGAATGTCTTGGTGAGTGCTTGCCTGAACAAGTAATTTGTGCCAGTCCTAAAGATATAAGAACTGGTGGGGGTAAGAAGTTGATGAATAGCATACTGAGAAGAAGTATACAAAAGAGAATGCAGATGAAAACACCAATGCAGCAACATATTAGCAGAAGGGTAGGTGTAAATGTGGGCCTGGAAAGGGTTAGAGTGTCTATAGGAAGCAGAGGAAGGATGGCACATAGAGTGTTACTGGGCAGTGGAAGAAGAGTTGTAAACAAAGACACTCAACAGAAGAAGGAAAAGGAGAGAGGCTGGAATATATCTGGAACAGTTGGAAGGTGATGATACTCATTCATTGAGTGAGTTAATATATGTCTACTTGTGTGGATTGGTTTTTTATACATATTGATTCTTTGTGATAGTGTAACAGTTAATAGGCTTCTGAGAATTATCCATGTACATGAGTGACCCTGCTTTTGTTTGTTGCACATGGTTTGTGAATATGTTATTCACTTCTACGGAGTATTTGATGTAGAAGTTGATGGTTTTCAGGCATCTTCATTTTCAGTTCTGACTTGTATTAACAACACTTCTTTGAGTTCCAAAATCTGTTTTCTGTTTACATTATCATACAAATTTTATAACCCCTATCAAGTCTTTACAATGTCTTCCATCTATTAAGCAGCAACTCCCAGTCTTGAAACAGCAGTTGGTGGCAAGATGTTTCTCAGCTCCTTTGCAAGCTTGTACTCCTCTGTTCCAGACATTACTACTTTCAGTTCGTCGTTTACCATCGAGCTTCCTTTCTGAAACAATATCCACTTCCAATGGAAATTAGTAGAAATGAAGTCCGTGAATCCGTGAACAAATCAAAATGGAGTAATTACTTACTTGAGATGCAAATATTGGAGTTCCTGCTGAAGCTCCCAATATGTCATGCCTGGATAAGGTTGTAGCTAGCACCCAGGGCCTGCAAGTGATTAGAAATGAAATGAGAATAAAGAATTCATACTTAACCTGAACATTTTCAATTATATCAGTGTCAATCTACAGAAACGTAGAAGAGAGAAAATACCTTCCTCTAGAGGATACAATGAAGTGGTCAGGGTAGCTCAAAAAATCATATAAATCCTCAAAATCCTTCTCGCTATCTACCACAGCAATGCCACGGGTGTAACAGTCAAATGGCGAACTTGGGAAAACATAAGCCTGGATGATTACTGATGTCTGCTGATAAATGAAGGCTACCATTGTTGAAGGGGATAAATCTGTCTCCAAATTATCAATCAGTAAACCGTAATTGTCGCCACCAACCACAGTATCTGAGAAAGGAAAGGGCAATAACATGAGCATTGTGACTGAAACAAAACTTTGAATCAGAGAAACATAACAAGACAAGAACAAACCTCCAAGGCATGAAGTTTCAGTCCTGGAGCTGTTGACACACTTTGTTCCAGCAATGACCACAGTAGATTGCAACAATTAAAACATTGCAAAAGAGAGCAGATTGTGTTTGGTAAATTGAGACAAAAATGTAAAACCAACTCACCTCACTTGAACTTTTCGAAAGTAACTCCTTTGCAACATCACTGCCATCGGCAACAACAACATCATCCGAATCTGAACCTGATAGAAAAGCCGCAGCTTCAAGTTTCTCGTTAACCATGTTTATAAACGAAGCGACATCAGGGTGAAGATCTTTAGGAGGCTGCACAACACATATGCTTTCAATCTTTTTCTCAGTCAATAGTCCTTTATCCGGACCATGCTGCCACAGAAGCACGAATGAGCAGACACATTCCTCTTTCTCATTCTCAAACAAGTGCTTCTTCCGCTTCACCTGCAACATAACAAATTTCTTCTCTCAACAGCCAACAATGATGTAAATAAAACAAACAAAGCACACATTACCAAAAACGACCTAGCTAGCTACCACAATACAAACCTCAACAATCCTAAAACCCAAAAATAGGTCCAAAGTTCAAATCTTTCCAACATGAAACGAAGCTCATCACATCACTACTACATTCACACAGTAACATTTCAGGTCTAGTCTAACAAAAGGCTCAATCAAGAAAGCATTTTTGAGAGAGTGAGTGAGAGCGACCTGATGGATTTTCGCGTCGTAAAAGATGAAGTCATTGCCGGTGAAGCTGTGCGAGGCGCAGACGACAGTGCCTCGTCCGACGGTGTGACACTGATCATCCTGGAGCTGTACGGAAACAGTACGGAACCTGCTCCGGAAGTCGTCAAGGTTCTGCTGGAAGTTATACGCGTCGAGGACGGTGATGACTTCTTCGTCCGGATGGCGGACGATCAGCGTCTGACCTCCGTCGTGGAGGAAGAGTCTGGCATTGTACCAAGCGTCGTCTTCGTAAGACCGGAACTCCAGCTCGTCGATTTGGTCTTCCATAGCGTTCTGGAAAGTTCTTCTGAGTATTAGAGAGAGTCAGGTGAAAATGTTTCGGTGTAGTGGGAGAGTGTACTTGTACTAGGCGTAAAATGATTATGGATTGTCCTAGCTTGAACACGTACGTTTTCCTAGTAGGACAAATAATGTGTTTTAATAGAAATTGTGAAAGTTTAGGTATTTTAATCTTTTAAGTAATGATACTATTGTCAAATCTCATTTGTCTATAAATCATGTGCAGGTTATTGAAAATTCAAGGGTAATTAAGACTGCATCAAGGTTTGTTCAGAATGCAATAATGGTTCTTTTGAAAGTTTAATATCATTTCAAATTTGGTAAAGAATACAAGATAAGATTAGCTCGTGCCGACTGCATGGATAATATTATAAAGGTTGATGATTTTTATTTCATATTTGCTAAACATATACATACAAAAGATGTGATTTCACTTAGAATAGTAACCGAATGTTGTTACTATCAATCTAATAGGTTTGAGAAGAAGTGTTGGCTGATTTTCCCAAAGTGTTTTGTGAGTATAACTATTTGATCATTAACAAATATTGAATTCTCCTATATGATTTTATTTCGTATAAAATGTGCATCAATTTCCATGGTTTGCATGAACATGAAAAATTGTATTCAAATCAGAGAAGTTATCACACGATAGCATGGGAGTGTGAGGAAGGATAAGCATGGGAGTGTGAGGAAGAGCCAATTTCAATTCTTTGATCAGAGTGAATTGACAAAAATTTCATCCACATATTTCATGTTCATCGAGCTATAGTGGTTTGCTTTTTTAATTCCGAAATACCACATCATCCCTTAGGAAGATACAACCACTACTAAACTTTATATCATCAATAGATCCTATTTAGTCAAAATAACTACCGCCATGAAAAGAAAAATATAGCGATAATGGATAGAAAATCAATGCAAATGAGTGTGTCTAATTAAAATTCACATAACCCTTTTACAATCATTCGAATGTGTATCTAGAAGATTTAATAGATATTGACTCAGTTTGTCGATGACAAAAATAATAATAATAATAATAATAATAATAATAATAATAATAATAATAATGTCTAGCTTTGTGTTACACAAGTAATTAAAAGCTCAAGTGATACTTTGATAAAATAAAAAATAATAATAATAATAAGTAAAAAGTAATAAAAATAAAAAAGTGGAATCAGAGAATTATTTACTTTCATGAGATAAAATTTTCGATCCAAGAGCCATATAAGAGTCCTACAAGGTTTGTAGGAAACCAAGTTTGTTATGTCAAGTAGATCTAGGATGCATTAATGTAGATATATAAGCATATAGATCCTAGTAAGCTTCAAATCCAAAAAAAAAAAAAAAAAAAAAAAAAAAAAAAAAAAATTGATGTTGTTGATTGAGTTTTGTGATAATGCCTTGAATATGCAGTATTGAGTTCCTAAGTTTTCTACTTAAACTAATATGAATATAATGTAATCGTTGTTGTGCCTATAAAAGAGACATTAACATTTTGAATTTAAGAATCTCCATTTAATGAGAGCATTTGTTAGGGTATTGTGCATCAAGCTTGAGGTGCCCGTATAAGGCCATATAAGACTTTGTTAAGTTTGCATAGGCATGTTTCATGATTTAAGTCTTCAAATCCTTGAGGTTGTCTAACGTAGATTCAATCAGTTTTCTATGAAAGCATTATTCATACTAACCCATTATATATTTCATCTTTTTTAGACAACTATTGATATAACCATTTTGATTGTTGATGATTTTACCACTAGACTATAGGTTTTAGTTGAGTACAAATTCATTTAGTACCTAACAATTGTATAAAGGAATCATATGGAACAAGATATCAGGTATCATTTTTTATTAGAGCATTATATTCTTCTTTCATGGCATTTAACCATATAAGATCCCGTAGGCAATTGACAATGATGTAGATGTACGTGGCAATGATGCAGTGTATAATTTTAGTCTAAATATTTTAGATTTGGATATGGTTTACATTTTACCTTGATTTGTGTTAGAGATTATTTTAGGAGCTAATAAAGAGAAATCCAAATATTGGTCATACAAAATCATTTACTTATCTTGTAGTTTGTTTTAGAGGAAGATTCAATTACAAAGAGTTATCTTTAAGAGGATTACAAAATAATGCATTGTATATGTTAGTGTACGTACCCATAGATTTTGTGTATGATTAATAGACTTGGAATGAGAAAGAAATATTTATGATAGGAAAACTCATCTTCGTTAAGTATGACATGAAAAAATTTATAAGACTTGTCATTTTGATCAAGACACCTTTATCATTCATGAAAAGAATGGTATTCAAGAAAAACATGCATTTGGTAGTGTGAAAGTCTAATTGCCAGAAAATGATGAAAGGAACCTATAATGAAAGGAAACTAACATTTGGAATTTGATTTGGTAAAAAGTCGAAATTCATATCTAATGTGTGTATAGCAGCAAGAGCTTATGGTTTCCAGTTGAGATAATTGTGTTAATCGAGCTTAAAGGAAGATTGAAATTATGATTTTTTTAAAAAATATTTTTCTGCTAAAGCTCATAATTTAAAGCAATAGGAAGAAGAAAATGATGTTGTATTTAAAGGGGAAGAAGTCATGGATATCAATTAAATAATTAAAAAAATATATATATATAGATTTGATAGCATGTAAATAAAACAAATGGGATAATAATTGCTTCAAGCTTGATGATTTTTCATTAACCTTTATTGAACATATATACACAAATGATGTGATTTCATCTAATCATTTGGATATAATTTTATGATCTAAAGATTGAGAATAGTAATGGAATGTTACTACCATTTCAACTATCAATTTAACAGTTGGATTTTCTCCTATAAAGCTATAGGATAAACTTGCATTTTGTATCCATTTTCCTTACAAAAACTTCACCAATATTTTACTTAAGACGACAATAGTGTTAGATTGAGATGTGGATTCACGTGATGGATTTTAGTGACTGTCCTAACTTTTGAAGGTCCATTAGAGTCTTCGTCTCTAACACAATCTGCATATCTAATAAATATATATATATATATATTCAAATTCATGTTATTTCATGGATTCTTTCTCAGAGATATTTAAAGTTTGGTTTTAAAGGTTTCCACAAGGTTTTCATAATTGTTGGCGGGTTCTGAAGTGCCTGTCAACACACACCCTAGAATGATCATTACTTTCATTTCATTTTTCTCATTAATGTTATTTACCATTCAAATTACTTAGGAATAGTTAAAATATTCAAATTACTTGCCATTTTACTTTTACTTATTATTTTTTTAAGAAGATACAATTTTTTTTTTAATTTTATCTATTTTGTTCTGCTTTTATTAAGAAAGAGGTTGTTTATTAAAAATGTAAAAGAAAAGAGGAAAACTATTAATTAGGGGCTTTTGATTCATATACTTATTTAATGGTTGGGATTATAAATTTTTAATCTTGATGTTGCCTAAAACTTTCATTAGGTACTTCTACTTTACAAGATTTCATTTGAACCCCAAAAGTTGTCAAAGTTGGACACTCAGAGTTAATTAAATATCCTCACCAATGTGCACTCAGATGATATGGTACCATTTGTTTAAATATCAATGACAAATTAATATATAAGGTGGAAGGGTAAGACTGTAAAGTGTTAGGAATTTAGAGTGAATAGGTCTAACAAAAAAAAACAATCACCTGAGTTTCTTTTGTCATCACTAGATTTTCCTTCATCACCTAAAATTTTAGAGGAAGGATCTTTGAGTGTTTCCAATCACAGGGTTTCATGAGCGTTGGCAGGTCCTGGAGTGCCTGTTAAGGGCGCTAGCGCACACCCCGGGGTGATCATCACTTTCATTTCATTTTTCAAATTAATGTTATTTACTCCCTACCATCCAAATTACCTAGGAATAGTTAAAAATTCAAATTACTTGTCATTTTAGTTTTATTTATTATTATTTTTTTAAAGATACAAATTTTATAAGTTTATCTATTTAGTTATGCTTTTATAAAGAAAAATGTTGTGTATTAAAAATATAAAAGAAAAGAGAAAAATATTGATTAGTGGCTTTTGATTCCATATTTGAAACTATAATTTTTCATTCTTAATGTTGCCTAAAACTTTTATTAGGTACTTCAAATTTGCAAGATTTCATTTGAACCCTAAAAGTTGCTAAAGTTGGATACTTCGTAATGATTAAATATCCATATCAATGTGCATAGAGATTATATGGTACCATTTGCTTACACATCAACAACAAATTTGTAACGGACCGTTTCCGGGCTTAGTAGCTTGGGTCAGAAGTTAGGGTTTTTTTTTGGGGAATTTTTAGAAGTTCTGATATATTTTGTTAGATTTCCTGAGTCTAGGGGGTGTTTTTATTATTAGACGTCATATATACTATTATTAAAACCTAGAGAGTCATTCCTGCCTCCTTCACGTTTCAGAGTTGAGAGAACCATGAGAGAGTCAGAGCGTCTGTTCGCTAAGGTTTCAGCCGCAGTAGATTTTCGGTAAGTCTCTTTCTATCGCATATTCCTTTATCGTCATCCTGCACGTGTTCTAACTTAGATAATTTGTTTATTCCTAGGTTTCCGTTCTGTGATTCTATTTCCAGTTAGGGTTCCGTCGTGATTTCGTCGTGGTTCTGAATTCTGGTAAGATTCATTATGTCGTACTCGTGAATCTCGTATTATTATTCTGTATCCAATCGCTAATATGGTGTTTCCGTCAGTTGGGGGTATTCTGTCGGGTTACTATGCGGTAGCCATCGCGGATTGCAGTAGCCTGTAGTCTGAGTCATTTCGGTAAGTCTCGTACCTTTCAATCGGTTTCGTATCTTGGTAGGGTCTGTCCGGTTCGATTAGGGCCTTGTTTTGTCGGATTCGGGTTGAGTTGGAACCCTTTAATTCACAATTTAACATTACTGGTTCCGTTCTGCAAAGGGTCAGGAGGGAGGAACTGCTCGGGCTGAAGAGTACGCGTCTTGCTGTTGGTTCTGCTGTCGTGGTTAGTAGTTTGTTTTTGGTTCGATACGATGTTTGCTGTATGTTGATTGGTATATGCATATGTCGTGTATTGTTGAATTGTAAAACCGTCACCTATACTGCCCTGATTAACAATGATATTAATATACGATAAACTGCTGTTGAGTTAATAAATTAACAAAATAAGACTTCTTTGTACTCGGATATTGTAACATTCATACACTGAAATTGATAACTAGTACTTAATAATTCTGGTTTAAACGGTAAACAAACGAAACTGTGAGTTTTGCCCTTAGTCAGTCTACTAGTAGAATATCTGACATGTCTAGGGATAGAGGGTCCTCACTACTGAAATAATTGGCTTGAAGTGTCTATACTGATTGTAGTTGAAACTACTATATTGATACTGTTTACTAGGCTTCGGCCATACTGTTACTGCTACTATAATCCCGTTTTCCACTGTTAGCTGCTTTGGGCATAATTTTGTTAAATAACTGGTTAAACTGTTAATTAAGAATATGTTTCTGGTTGCAGGTTTATGTTAATGGACTGTTAATGGATGGTAAATAACTGTGATTGATGCCTGAATTGGACTTAATTAGCGGAACCCTCGAAGACGTAATCCTAGCGCCCTATAATAATATTAGGATCCTAGACCGTAAACTTTAAGAGTCTATCTTTAGTATGATAACGGAACTTGAATTAATATATAGATAACGGATAACCTGGTTTCGACTAAAGAAAGATAATCAATAAACTGTTGATCGGTAGGATGATTGGTGTGTTGACTGACATAGCGGACTCTAGGGAGTCTGTAGAGCCTTACATTGTGTGCTCCCATGTTTAGAGCCGAGTCTAGGTCACTTTGTGTGTGTGTTGGAACGTGAGCGCTAACTTAGACTAATTCATAGTCTAACGTCTCATTTCTTTCCTCCTATTCTGTAATTTGGGAATAAAATCCCAGGTTGTGTGCAGGTACCCTAATTGTTTAGGTGTTGTCTCATACTTGGATCACGACATACATCATCAGCACGTTTACATATTTTTCGCTTATTTTCTCACAGACATTTGTACTGGACTGTTTTGGAACTGTACTTTTGATTTTGGTTTTCTTTACACTTGCCGGACTTTGGATTTATTTTATTATTGGGATTTTGGACTGTATGATTGTTTTTACGGTTTATTGAAGATTTTGGAATAAACGTTGGTATTACTATTTTTGACTTTTCAACTGTTATATTTCTGTACTGATTGTGTGGCGTCAGACTCTCAATCATGGTTTTACCAGGGTGGGGGTTTGTCGTTATAAAATTAATATGAATTATGCTATATAGCCTACCATTATAGCTATCATAGTGACAATTTATGATTGGCTGATAAATAAATAAAAATAAGAGTAAATTACACTGACACCCCTTGAACCATTACAAACTGTAGTCAAGAACTAATCAAAAATTAACTGGCAAACACTTTGACTTACCATTGATTGTTTGACTTCCGTTAAGTTATTTCTTGACTTTGTGCAATGACTAAATTACCCTTATATTTTGAAAAAGACAGGGTCCACTGGTCATAAGTGGCTCTTGACATAAAATTGTAGATAGAACCGTTCCACCTCGTCCTTATCAAACCCTTTCTCAACCTCCCCACCATCCTCTTCTGCTTTTATTCCAATCATTCTTCACCACTACAAAGAAGAAATGGAAGTTATTGAGGACATCATCAGAAGGGTATTACGGAATTCATCAAAGAGAAGTCACGTGGCGATATCAGAAATTAATGATTCTGATAAAGCCTTCTATGCAGCCATGGCTACTTTGGTTAGAGCTCAATTAACATAAAGTTACTAATACCAACAATAGATATCGCGAAAGCGCTTACTTTCAAACTTTTTAAACTCCTCCTCATTTATTATTGCCTGAAAACCTTCATAAGTGGTTGTACTACAAGCATATATTCTTTTCTTGGTCTCCTCCAAACCGCCCGTAGTCAAAAATCAATCAAAATAGGAATGAACATTAGCGCACAGTCTCAAGTTCCACTTAATCATAAAGGTAGGTTACTAGCCCAAATATACATTATATATTTTAGAAATTAAAAGCAAGACATACATATTATTGTTATTACTGACATATCAAATAAGAAGTCTAAAGTCTAAACAACTGGAGGAAATTTAAAAGCACATAAATTCAAAGTAAATAAAATAATAAATGATAATGAAAGAGAGAATGAGAAACTTATTAAGTCCTTCACCACAGGTCTTCTCATAAAGATTGATCATTTCTTCACGTGAGGGTTTGAGGTTGGGGTATTTGGGAAATTCCATTGTTATAAGCTAGTGATTGTAGTCATAACTCTCGAGTAGAATAGTATCTTGAGTTATCTCATCGCCTTCTGTGTACAAGTGATCAATTTGGTTCAAGGAGAGACGAACTGTCACTGTTGATATGAACGAATGAGATTGAAAGAAAAAGGAGACAAACCGACTAGAGATCGATGAGCTGGGGGATTAGAGAACAGGAGTTGAGGTTTTCAATACCAACGAATAGGCGGGATGGTATAGAGAAGCGAGACTAGTCAAGAGTCGACTGAGATATAGCTTGGTCTACGATGTCCAATTGAAGGTTTTGTCGAGGGTTTTTGATTTGCAGATGAAGAATATAACGTAACATATTCTCAAATATTGCAATTGCAACTTTAACCCTCAGCCAAATCATTTCAACAGTAACTTAACGAAAGTCAAACATTCCACGTTAGGCCAAAGGGTCTATCTGTTAATTTTTTGTTAGTTTTTATCTGGGGTGGTAATTTGAAATGGTTCATGGGATGTTAGTGTAATTTACTCTAAAAATAAATATATAATAAATGCTAATTAAAATCATCAAATCATTAATTTTCATATGTGAGTGAGTAGGCTACAAGAGTAGTCTACATATCATTACTCAATTAATATATAAGGTGGAACGATTGTAAAGTGTTAGGGATTTGGGGTGAAAAAAACCTGAAGATTACCTGGATATCTTTTGCTATCCCTAGATTTTCCTCCCTCGACTATGTTGTCTATTAACTACTACCATACACTATGATTTTTTTGTTTGTGTTATATCTAGATAGATTTTTCTCTATACGTAAATCTAACTTTAAGCACTTAATTCTCATCCAACCATAACTACACTTTTTAATACCTTCAAATAAAATATTACATCTCCAATTTCAACACCAATTTCAACTTGTACCTTATTTAAAACCCTATTCCATTGTCGCGCTCTATTTTATTACCCAAAAGATGCTATCACTACTTAAACTTTCTCCAAACTATTTCTCGACTCCATTTCAAAATATGTATTAACTTTTGAAAATTTTTCTTTTCATGAATTGGATTATTGTTTAAAGTGGTATAGGAACAACTACCAAGACTTAGTCACGTCTAATACGAGGAAGATAAATATTGAGAAAATGATGGGAAGATCTTATCTACGTAGAATATCGGAGCAAGTGAGAGGGGGAGCAAGATAATAAAAAAGATACAAGGATGAGACCTCTAAAAAATTATAGAGAAGATAGCAAAGAAGACATAAGGATGAATCTTTAAGAACATCCAAATGGTAGCATCTACCCATAGATGCTGAAGTGTGGGTCCTATACAAAAAAGTTATTTGAGCATCTCCTTCGAGATCTACCTTCTTTAATGGTGGATGCTTAATTTTATTTTCAATTAGAATAGATCCTACATTCCACTTAAATATAGTAATTTTTTTTTCTTTCAGTTAAAAAAAAATCAAATATGTGGCATTTAACTATCGATACATACTCCATTTATTTTTCTTGAACATTGATGCTTTTTTGAGTATCTTTTCTTCTCTCTTCTCATTAGCATCTAGCATGGGCATCTACTTAGAACTGTGGGATCCATTAGCAGATTTTCTCTCTCTTTTGAGCATCTCCTTTGGTCATTCTATTAGAAATGGCCTAAGGTCTTCTCCAACCGTGCTCTATTTCTTCATTTGGCACATATATTGATGTATTACTCATCACAGATTTCAAGGTTATTTTATAAATTAAATTTTATTATTTAAAAAAAGTCAAATGAAGCTTAACATTGTTGTGCTTCAGAATTGAAGCAAACGGTTTTACATGTTCTCATGCCCTCAATTTATTATATTATTTTAATTTAATAAATATATGAAAGTAGTTGTGGATATATGTATAAATGAAGAAATAAAGGTTTTCGTTGGAGAAGGCCTAAAAAATTTTAAAGCTCACCAGTAGTCAAACTATCAAGAATTAGAAATTAAAATGGGTCTCAATTTTAAGTCACACGCTCTATTTCATGCCACTAATAATATTTAAATAACTTGGAATTTGTAAGTTGAAGGATCTATGTAAAATTTTGTAAATTCAAAATATTTAAGTGAAAATTTTATATGTACATCATTATATTATTTCTTTAATATTTATTTTAATAAATATAAAAAATCTTTGATTACAAATAATTTGGATTGAACAGAATATTCAATCTAAATAATTAAATATATATTATATATAATGAAACGTTAAACCATGTCTCCATGAATTTATCACACCTGGAACTATACACACATGATTTTGAAAATTATATTTCAAAAATTTAGATTCCAACCAAATGAAGTTCGAATATACTTAAAAATAATAATAATTTTTCGTATGACAAATGAACTATGAGTTTTAATAAAAGTTTAAGTATTTAGATTTTGGATTCAATTTGATGTTTTTAAAATTTAAAAGTAACCATGATAACCTTGTGAATAATATGACAAATGAACTAAAACTTATGTATAACATAATCATGGATGACATGAGCAATAGAAAATGAGATTTGTTTTTCCTATACAATTATAGAGGTACATGAGATAGGTTTAGGTTTGACTTTAAAATTGCAGAATCAAATTATACTAACGGCAGCCCCAAGTGGAATTACTTAATTTCTACTTCCGGGAGGAAAGACTGCACATTTGACATTCTTCATCTTATTGACTCCTATTGAATATTCGATGTGCAATGTCTCTCTTGGAAACCACGAGGTCGAGTTACTTATAAAGGCAACACTAATTGTATGGTATGAGGCACTAGTGGTACACAAGCATTGCTTCAGACAATAAATTCAAGAACATTGAAAGAATGCACATTTGACATTATCCATCCCATTAACTCTTACTGCAGATTCTATATATAACATACATCTTGGAAGTCACAAGGCCGAGTTTCTTATAATGGAAAAACTAATCATATGGAATGAGACGTCAATGGTGCACAAGCATTGCTTCGGGGTAGTAGATAGGACATTGAAGGACTTCATGAGGCACTAATAGGGCACAAGCAATGCTACGGGGTAGTAGATAGGACTTTGAAGGACTTGATGAGAATAGTTAACCCCAAAAATGAGAACATACTGTTCGTGGCAAGACTATTGTTTTAGGAGGAGATTTTAGGTAGATTCTATCTGCCATATGAAAGGTAGTAGAAGTCAAGTGGTTAATGCAATGATAAATTCTTCATTTCTCCAAGAGTACTACATGATTTTGATACTGACTAATAATATGAGACTTTAATCAATATCATCGTCCACAGAGTCCTCCGCTCTTAAAACTTTATAGACTAGATTTTAAGCGTCGGTGATGGTACTATTGGAGAAAAAAAATAATCTCCTAACCTACTCGGTTCTATAGTAGAAGCAATATATCATTCGTGCGATCGGTACATTAACGATCCTACATACTTGCAGGAGCGCGCTATACAAACTCTGATGCTGGATTTGGTGAAAGAGGTAAACAATTACATAATATCGATGAATATTAGTGATGAAAGAATTTACCATAGTTCGGATTCGGTGTGCAAGTCGGATACAGCGATCAATATATTTACTGACCTCTATACTCTAAAATTTTTAAATAGCATTAAGTGCTCGGGTTTACCACTTCATGAACTTAAACTCAAAGTTTGTATACCAATGATGCTATTACGAAATATTGATAATTCTCACTATAACTATCTCGAATCCAAGTCTCTCCTTATCTGGGTCCGTATATGCCACATCATCAAACAGACTCATTAATGAAAATATAAAAATTTCACTCCAATGCAAAGTCTCTCCTATTTATTTTCACAAATTAAAAAAGTCAAATATATTATGCTATTTTTCTCATTCCTCTCCCCACTTTCTCTTTCTCTTTTAATGGACTTTACATATGTCTTCTCATTATTTGTTAATTTTTCTAAAAATGGGTCTCTTTTTTGAGAGACTAATTTCTAAAAAAATAGTTACTCCAATGCAAAAAGACTGAACATGAGTGTTTTCTGAGAAAAGAGACTCATTAAGAGACTCCCACTGCGGATGGTCTAAATGATTTGAATTTTCTTTTTAAAGTTATGTTACACAATTTTAATTAATTCTCTTCAACCAAATGAAGACTAAATAAAATTAAATTAATTGATAATTATATGATTTTTTTAAATATTTCGTTAATATAATTAAATATTATAATAATGTTAGGTTGTTAGAAGGGCGTCATTAATAAAATTTCAAATCTGGTAAATACCGCACTCTAATTTAGTTAATACCACATTTTTTTCAATTTTATCCTTATTTTTATTAATTAATATTTTTTAATTAATTAATATTTTAATTTAATATGTCTTAATTTAATTTATATTTATCATTCCTTTTAATTAATTAATTTTTAATGTTTGGATATTTTAATTAAAATTATATTTAAATTTTATATAATCACTAAGACGTTGAGTAATACATAAACTAATGAACTAGTTATTTGAATTGAAAAAAAAAAAATTTATACGAATTCTCAAGCTTTAGTTTTAGAGTTTCAATTCGAGCTACTGTTATTGAATAATGTTTATTGTATCATCGTAGTAGTTTAACAAGAAAACTACTATTAGTTATTACATAAAGTCTTGGGTGTTTCTGAAACACAATAACTTATTGTGTTTCATATCTTTTACACGCACGAATTTTTTTTTTTTTAAAAAGGAAACATCTCTTCTCATCTCACAAACTACAACTTCCGTTCCTCTCTCATCGATATTCCTCTGATCTCTATCTTCCGATCATCGATATTCCTCTCATCTCTATCTTCCGATCAATCGTCATACTCTGTAAAAACCATGTGTTCTTTGTCTTCTTTGGTGTTTGTTTCACTCAAAGCTTCTTTTGTATTTGAAAGAGAAGGAACAGAGCGTATTAGACTCTCAGACTTGGCTCTTTTCGTTTGTTCGATTGTTTTAGCTGTTGGTCATGTCGTCGTTGCTTATAGAATCAGTTGTAGAGAAAGAAGAAAGCTTCAGATACATATAAGAATTGCACAGACACAGATACATAAATCACAGGCACAGATAATAATCTCGCAGACACAAAAAATAACCATACATGTACAATTAGTATCTCAATAGATACATATAAGAATTCCACAGACACATATACATAAATCACATGCACAGATAATAACCTCGCAGACACAAAAAATAACCACGCAGGTACAATTAGCAGGTACATAAATCACAGGCATAGATAATAATCTCGCGGGCACAAAAAATAATCACACAGGTACAATTAGCATCTTAACATATACATACAAGAATTACACATATACAGATACATAAATCACAGGCACAAAAAATCAAGCATCTCAACAGATACATACAAGAATTACACATACACAGATACATATAACAGACACAGATAATAACGTCGCAGGCACACAAAATAACCACGCAGGTACATATATATGTTTTGTAATATTAGTTTGTAATAACATGCGCGTCCTTATTTTGTATGTTATGATTGCACTCGTGTGAAACTTGTAACACCGTAAAATAGTGTGTTACATGTAACACCTAAGACGCTCTCTTGAATAATATTTATTGTGTCATCGTAGTAATTTAATAAGAAAACCTGTTTTTGGTCAGGAGATTAGGTGCCCATATAATACCACTTTTTTTAGGATTTTTATCCTCTTATTTTTTAATTTTTAAAATAATAATAAATTTTTATATTATTATATTTAAATTAAATCTTTTATTTTAAATCAAATATATTTTTAAATCAAAAAACTTATTAAAGATAAAATTATAAATTATAAAATAATAAGGTGCGGTATTTAGCCATACCCTAAAATTTAATAATTTTATTTATATATATATAAATAAAAGCAGAACTTCCCACATAGAACACACACTTACCCCTTCTTCTTTTCTCTATATAATCTAACTACAACGAAATTAGTATAATAATGGAGGCAGAAGGATAATATTTCTAGATCTCACACTTCAGTCAACGATTTCCATAAATAGTTGCAATTCACCAACAGTGGCAGGTCACGAAGATAAAACAAATAACCTATCAATCATTTAATTAATTCATCAATGCATCTTCTTGCATTTAAATAAATAAATAAATTTATAAATAAAAATTTTTAAAAAAAAATAAATAAAAAAAATGAATGAAAAGGGAAAAAGGCCTGAAGTCCTTATTTTGAAAAAGAATATAAATTTTGATGAGAATGGTCCACCCTGAGGAGAGAGGCTTGTATCTTGGGGAAGAATATCACTTTATTATAGAAGAATAAATACATACCTACTCATTTTGTTCAATTTTCCTGGACTTTGATTTCTATTGCTTCATTCATTTTTACGCAATTTCCAGAAGAGCAACTTCACAGTTCCCTCTTTACCTGCCGAACCTCTAATTTCAAAACACAGTAGTATATATACACACAACCTATTTGGCATACAACAACAATTTACCCAATCATCTTTGCCATCCCACCCCACATTTTCTAATAATTTGCTTGTGGAGCATATCTTGCCGGAAGTTTCCAACCGGGCAGGCATAGGTGTTTTTGTTAGCTTCTTCGGCATATATGGGATTCCCAGAAGCAAATTGAGCAGGCCGATTCTGTAACCACACAAGTTTCTATTGCTCAATTCCTGCTCCTTCGAGCGCAGCTGCCATTGAAGCCGATGCCTCTTCTAGAGTTCGCTTCCTTTGAGCTGAATTGAAAGCCTCAATGATGTCTCCTTCCGCCCAATCATCGAAGTCTTCAAGCCCAATACCACATTCCAATCCAGCATTCACCTAATTAGGATAGATAATGAGTGAATTTGCATTGTGCGAGACAATATGCAAGAAGTACAAGCTCTCAGAGGGTACGCATAGGCGTTGTATAGATGTAAATAGAAATCACAAATCAGACATCATGAACCTAAAGCTAAAGGTTACAAATAAGAAAAAAAAGGTTAAGTAAATCAAAATAGTGAAGTCATTTCTAGCATCCTATGTTTTGCTCTCCTATTTGGACAGTTGAACAAGGTTTCTATGTTTAATAATATCTATTTTCTTAGTCTGTAACTTTTAACAACATGCTATCTCTTGAAAAATATAAATTCATACCTCTTTCACAATTTCCTTAACTCGTCTTAAAGAATCAACTACACCAACATGAACTGTCTTTCCCTTCCGAATGACCCGAGCACCACAATCTTTTACAACTTTTCCCTCTGTCACCATGCATCCAGCAACACGACCGCTGCCACTGCTGAATACAGCCCGAACCTCTGCTGAACCAATGGGCACTTGTTCCTATCATCAAATGGGCAGTCATGAAAAAAGTCAGAGACAAACAAAACAATAGCTACATAAGCTCCTCCAATGACCCAACCCAATTCCAATATCCCACAGTAGGAATAATCTTTTCCATTTAGAAGCAAACAATACAAGTAGACATCTAAAAATTCAGTTATACCCAGTACAATCACCCCAGAAACTTCAACTACAATCTATAAGCCGCCACAATAGGTTGTGATCAATACGAAGCATATTTAAGAACTTTTAAAGAAAAATAAATCTGATGAGAACTGACCTCAACAGGATCGAGCAGTCCTTCCATGGCATTTCTCACATCATCAATAAGATCATAAATAACTCTATATAATCGAATCTCAACACCTTTGTTATCTGCATAACTCTTTACAGATCCCGGTGCTTTGACATTGAAACCAAAAATAATGGCTTTGCTAGCAATTGCAAGATCAACATCGCTAGTGCTGATATCTCCAGTTGCTTGTAAGAGGTACTTCAAGGTGACATTATCCTGGGGGAGCACCTGCAATGCTTGTCTGACTGCCTCAATTGATCCCTAGCAGCACAATGAAAAATTGTCAATAGCTGTAGATCTTGATGATTATTAATGTGATACACTCTTCTGTCAAGCTTTTTCACCTTTTTATACAAAATAACTCAACACCGTAAGAAAGGGTGGGTGTGTGTGTATATCTAACGACCAGCAATTAAAATTGACATCTAGAATTCACATCCTCAAAGATCTCATGTGTAATGGTAGATGAGAAATGTTATTACAAACTAGATGATGTTCCGTGTTTAACCATCTTAAAACTGTACTAAAAATATAAAGGATATTATTATTCATTATTTGTAAACTGGAAATGGTGCACTATCATGCCACAGTTATAGAATTAGCATATTACTCTTTAAAATAAAATAAACAAATTTTCTTATAGCTGTTAACTAGAAAAGACTCCAAACACCACTAGCACATTCATTTATTCTGTTATATTCAATAATTTAACTTAGACTTAGCTCTCTAAAACGGTAAAATCATATTACTCCCTTTGCTCTAGTTTCAGAATTACCTGAACATCAACTTTTAAAATAACATTCAGTTGATGCAAGTCTATTCCAGCCAGTTTTCCAAATGAGACTGCAGAGGCGAGGGAAGAAAGTGTGACCTTTCCATCCCCAGCCTTAGCAGCTATTCGATCATTCCTCAGTGACTCTGCTCGTTCCTCTGCCTTACTGCGTGCCACATCAAGAGAATCCACAACCTCAAATTCATCACCAGCAATGGGAACATTATTCAGTCCAATAACCTGCACCAAAAAATGCCCAAATAAACTAAGAATTGTGTGGTCAAATGCAGTGAGAGAGACAGATTAAAATACATTCACAAGCAAACACCACCCAGAATTAGCATATAACAGAATTGGGGAGTTGACAGGAAGTTTAGCGACCAAATCTTGGACTTAACAGCAACCTTTTGAGACAGCCAGATTCATGGAGTGCATACTAGTTCTTTATTCACCTTTCTTATTAGAATTTATATAATAATGTCAGAGAAGGGCCACTGTTGCATCTTCTGATCAAGAATATATCTAAAGATGTGGAACACAACAGCAACAAAGCAATGTGAAAATGAAATTTAAAAACTTAAAAAATAAAAAGATTTTTTTTTTTAAAAATTAAATAAAAAAATTAAGTAATAAGCTACAGAGTTAGAGTTACAATCATAATGAGATGACGGCAGTAAACGCTACCAAAAAAAAAAGGATGTGTTATTATAAAAAATGAAACAATAGTTTATATGTGACACCACCATCTAAAATGGTGTCACTGTCAATATATTCCTGAAAAATAATCCACTCAACTGTCCTATATGAGAGGGGTGAAAGGGAGAGGAAAAACAAAGCATAGAAATATTTATTCACTACGAATCAAAATATGCAAATAAAGGTTTTTCACAAAAACTCGATTAAGAATTAATAAGCAAAGGAAAATGAAACTTAAAATCATTGCTAACTACGCACCTGTACTGGCATTGATGGTCCAGCTTCGTCAACACGAGCTTCACTATCATCGAATAAAGCCCTCACCTAACCAAATAAATGAATAGTTCTCATGAAATGGAGCGCTTAATATTTTCCATAGAAATGTAATAAGAAAATGTTTGATGAAGAGAAACTAAATTCACATTGCTTCAATAACTAATTGACCAACCTTTCCAAAGGCTTCCCCACATACTACTACATCCCCTCTTTTAAGGGTTCCATTTTGCACGATAAACGTAGCTACAGGCCCTTTAGATTTATGTAGACCAGCCTCAATAACTGTGCCCTTAGCGTTCCTATGAGGATTAGCTTTCAACTCTTGCAGCTGAAACAACCAGCCATGTATATATAATATCAAGACAAGGAAGCCATCAAATATTGTTCATACTCAAACACATTAGTTCATTATCATTTCATGGGCACATATCAAAATGCAGCTTATTGAACAACTCAGGAATCTACTCAAATACAAGTAAATGTAGTGAAAACCAATTGGGTCCCCATAGGATTTAAACAGCACAAGTTATGGCCGAAAGAGGAGAGCAAACTTATTTTGTATTTTGTTCTCAAGCAATGATAAATACTAAAGCCTAGATGTCAGTACTGGACACTGATCCTTACCTCTGCTACAAGCATAATGGTTTCCAGCAAATCATCCACATTATCCCCTTTTAGAGCACTTATCTGTTCAGAAACAGAGATGGGCATTTAACAAAAAGTAAAAGAAGCAAACAATTATGCATATTAATCTAGAAGACAATGACCTGAACCATTGGGGTATCACCACCCCAATCTTCTGGCATCAAACCAATGGATGAAAGCTCTTGCATGACTCTTTCTGGATTAGCACCATCTTTATCTATCTGGTTTAATGCAAACATTAAGACAGTTTTAGTAGGTCCTCATGCAATCACTAAGGTAAGGTATAACTATTCCCCAGTGCCAGGACATCCTGCCATCTCTCTTTTTAACTGAGAAAGAAACAAAGTATTATAGTTGACATACCTTGTTTATAGCTATCACTATAGGTACTCCAGCTGCCTTTGCATGAGCTATAGCCTCATTTGTTTGAGGACGAATACCATCATCAGCAGCCACTACAATGACAGCAATGTCTGTCACCCTTGCTCCACGAGCTCTCATAGCACCAAATGCCTACAGCATTAGAAATTATCATCTTAAGGCAGAAAACCGCAGCCAGGCTACCATCAATAGATGTTTTTACATAAACTACAAGGAACAGGGTTAAGATGTCCATGCAACAGTAAATGTGATCTCCCTGAGTTAATAAGTTAACAAACTGTCTACTCGACAAATAAAGTGAATACTGGACATGCTGAAGGAGCAATTTACCTCATGTCCAGGGGTGTCAAGGAAAACACAAGTTTGCAATTTGCCATCAACAGGAACTGATAGCTTATAAGCACCAATGCCTTGTGTTATGCCCCCTGCTTCTGATGCAGCCACCTGAAATGGTATGACAAATTAAGATTTCAGTGAAGATTATGCAGAAATTTACTCAATTTTACATGCTTTACAAATCGAGTCAAGTTAAAGTAATCTCCATTCAGAATTTAGCCACAAAGGTAACATATCAAATGCAGACAAACACTATTACTAGACTGTAACACTCCAGAAATGAAATTATATAAAATCAAATAAAAACCAATGGTAGTAAGAATACATGTGATAGGACCTAAAATAGTCACAGCAGTATAGGGGAAATTAAAAGGTTAAATCGAGAAGGTTACTCAACATACCTTACTTTTACGAATATGATCCAAAAGAGTTGTCTGCCAGAAGAGCAAAGAAATCAAGTATTAGAAAAACGTGACCCCTAGATACAAACTAATTGCTGAATGATACCTAAGAAAGATTGATTGTAAAGAGAATTAAAGAATTTGCCTTTCCATGGTCTACATGACCCATAATGGTAAGGACAGGAGGCCTTTCTTCCAGCTTGTCCAAGTCTTCCTCATCAAATATTTCCTTCTTCCTTGCCATTTCTTCCATTTTAACAGGGTCAACATCCAAAACTTCCACATCATACTCTTTACAAATCATCTTCACAATATCTTTATCTAATGTTTGTACCCCATCAGGTTTAATTCCCTTTGAATAGAGGTACCCAAGAATTTCTCCTTCACTAACTGTCAAGTTGTATGCCAATTCCTCTATCAACATGCCTTTCTCCTCAACCTCAAGAATCTCTACTTTAACAGGAGCCGCCTCTTGCGCAGCTCTTAGTTTAGCTGCTTTCCGACTTGCTTTATTCCATTTCCTCTTTCTTGCTGCCCCAGGAATGGAGACATTCAGTTCATCATCAACAATCTCGGCATCATCATCATCAACCATCCGTCTCCTAGGTCCTCCGGCAGAAACCTTTCTGCTGCGGTAGTCATCCTTGAATTTTCCAGGAGCAGGGCCCTTTCCAGGTTTTGTTGGGGCCAAGACTGATTGAGCTATAAGAGGATCCACAGCTGCTTTTTTCTTGGTTGCAAACTTATCTATCAGAATTGGTTTTCGCTCTTTACCCAAATCCTTTTCTTCAGTTACAGATGATTTAGGAGCTGCACCAACATCTTTTAACACAACAGGTTTCTTTATCATGGGCGGAGGTGCAACAGATGGCTTAGCTTGCAATTTTGGTTGAGGTCGCAAAGGGGGCCGAGCAGGCATCGGAGGAGGAGGAGTAGAAGACTCCACCTTTGTCGCCCCACCTACCGTTCTAGGCTCCTCATTTCTACTACTATTACTCTTAGGTGCTTCCTTAACAACCTTTTGTATACTCGCTACATTATCCCCTTTCCGCCAAACACTTTTCAAAGTCTTAGTTTTCCTTGTACCATTCGAACTGGGAGGTTTCTGATTACCAACACCATTACCAACAGCATTATCTACATTAGCAGTCTGCACAACTTGTTTTCCAGTTTCAAGTTTCTGAGCCTTCTCCAATACCTCATCAAGTGACTCAATGACCTTACTCCTTTCTTCACCATCATCATCAGAAGAACTAGTAGCTGAAAAGGTTGGCGGTGAGGACATCATCACCGGCCTAGGAGCAGGCTTAAGAACAACCCCATCATCATCAACATTACCACTACCATTAGCTCTATCAAGAGACACATTGCCAGTAATTAAATCAGCTTTTGTACTAGTAGTTGTTGCAGTAACAGAATATCTACAAACCCATGTTTTTGTTGTTGTGGTAGCCCTAGTATACCTAAAACTACGTTTGGACAATGAAACTCTCCTAACCAATGAATAAGATGAATAGCAATTCGAAGAAGATGAACTACTACCACTAGTGCCTACAACACTCAAATTTCCAAAACTAACCAACGACGTCAGAGACGGCATCGTCCCAACCAGAACCAGCATCGTGAGTCGAGCTAGTAAATTATACCATTCATTAACATTCAAACTCAAAACTCAAACTCTTAAACCCATTTTCAATTCAATCAGAGGCGATATGATGATATTACCTCAAAAGGGTCTCTTTCTGTGGGCAATTATTTTTGTGGAGAGAAAGAAAGGAAGAATTTTGAGTGATGATAAGAACACTTGGAGTGTGGATGGATGTGGGTGTGGCCGCTTCTCCGCCTGTCAAATTGTATTTTTCATATTTCCTGATAAGGTCGTTTTAGACCTTTTAATGGTTTTCTTTTCTCTTTTTTCTTCGTTAAATTGAATGGTATCTGTTATTCGACTGTGTAAATACAAGGTAACGTTACGTAATGGATATTTAGTCTGGTTCATTTTTATTTTGTATTCAATCTCCAGTTCAGATGGTGAATTGTAATTTGTATGGACTCTCATGAATTGGATTTTGTTTATGAATACAGAATTTTAACCTTAGGGATAGGTTGGGTGAAGCACGGGATTATGGTAGCATTTCGTAGATTATTTAGACTTGCTTCTTAATCGAAATTGTAAATTGCAGGCACATTTGGTTTCACTGCAGCACGAAGATGAATGGGTATCACTATTGGGTTATATCAAGGCTGTTGATGGCTAAGAGCCATCAGGCAACGGCACAGAATTAATAGCCCTTAAATTACAATTCAAGGTAATAATATAGGGTTCCAAAATTTAACAGATCTATAACTCAATACAACAACGTAAATAAGTTGTAATGCCTGGTCTACTATATATTAGTAGTCGGTTCATCTATATAATATTCGATTATCCTAAAATAACCCAATTTATTATTTTTTTGGATCTCAATTTAAATTTGGGGCTCCAATTTAAATTTTATTCAGGGTCCCAAATTTCTGGACACCACCCTGGGTTATATATGTACAAGTTGAATAGTGCAGGAAGGAAGTGAACGAATATCACTATATTGGATCATATGTAAAAAATAAAATAAATATTAATATTTATTTAAAATATAAATAATATAAAAATATATATCAAATTATATTAAATGATACGGAAGTTGTGACAAAAATATAATAAAATTTAAAATGATTAGAAAACAAAAAAATAATAACAATTAAATAAAAAATATTTGGTTTTATGGTACCTTATTAATTATAAAAAATAAATAAATAAATAAATTTGCAGAGGCACATTTTTAATTTATAGAAAATAATAACACTGTGAATTTGTACATTAATATCTTTTTTAAACTAATAAAACAACTGATTTTCCACCAACTTTTTTTTTTTCTAAAATGAAGAAAAAATATTTGGTATATCAAGTTAGAAAGTCAAATTGTAAAGCGAAAATTTTCATGATTCTACAAATAATAATAATCCAGTGTCTTTTACATTAGCACAGTTTCAGCATCTACCACTTCATTTCGGTTTAACAAGTTGTTATTATGATTATAATTTTTTTTTTCATTATCTTCAAATTCAATCCCAGTTGTCCCGCAAGGATTGAAAAAAAAAAACAAAAAAACAAAAAAACTTATTACTATGTGTTGAAGTCTCAATTTGTTGTTATGACCTTTAGACTGTTTTAAAAACGTTATTTACCGTAACTCCAATATTTATAACTGTGTTCTTGCATATGTTCTCCAATGACACATATATTCGGTCAATGCCTGTGTATGAAAGTATATAGAAGTTGAGAGAGTATATGTCACTTATGAGTACATGACACTGATTATAATAACCTCTACCAAAATTGTGAGACAGCACTTGATTTCCACAATAATTGCACGATTATGTGATTCTCAATTTTAGATGATTGTACGAGATATTTTTGTTGCTCAAAAGACTTTTGGTTGTGTCACCCTTGTAATATTCCAACCATTAGGACATTCAAACTATTTCCCACCAAAATTAACTTAAATCCATGGTTTAAAAAATCCCCCGGCTAGAGTGCATAGGCGCCCGCCTAATGGCTTAACTGCTTAAGCCCGACTAGACGTCCGCCTTTTAATTAAAGCTATTTGTCATAATCAAAGTGATTTATTTGAATCAATATGAATATATTTTATTCATATTACTTGTGATTTTACAAGAATGAGAACATATATGAAGTTTTAAATATGTTTGGAAATTTTTTTAAGTATAATATGATTTTTAGTTATATTTTATAGTTAGTCAATATATTTTTCATTTATTTTTAGTAAAACCGGCCCCGCCTCAGACGCCCTTTTGGAGGGTTACCGCCTCGATTCCAATTTTCGATTTTTCGAACACTGCTTAAATCAGTATGCTATGTGAATCCATGAGCTTCATACAATAACGAGTACAACATCATGTTAGACCTCTTATTGTTCAAGTTTATCAAAGTTGTAGAAACGATAAATGATTGGTGGGGAATCAGGCTAGCTAGGAAAGAGAATATAAGGTTTTGTTTGTTACTCTAAGGCGGTCGTTTTTGTTGTTTGGAGAGGTGAGGTGAGGTGAGGTTGTTATTAGAGAGAGAGTATAAATAAGAAAAATGTTAGTTTGCGAGGGGGAATGGTGAATAGTGAATTTCCAGTCTCAGTCAAGAGTTAGGGGTTGCTAAAAAACCTCATGAGATTTATAATTGTTTTTCTCTAGTAATACAAGTCTCTATAATTCTTATTCATCCAATTCTACTTCATTTCTCCAACATCTATAAGTGATACCAAAGCCGCTATTATTTGATAGGAAGAAAAAGAGGTGGATCTCAAAGTGTTGTATGGAAAATGAGCTTTAAAGTCTCACATTAGGGGTTTCAAAGGGATGTTGAACTTCTATGGAATGAGAAGCACATCAAAATGGTGCAACAATTGGTTGAGATGAAGGAATTGAGAGAAATGGTAAGATCACGAGCGGTGGAAAAGTCTCTTGAAAAATTGGGGGAACACTCTGGATCGAATCGACATAACAAGGAGGAGCTAATCACCAAAGAGTTATATTTAGAAGAAGAATATTATTCAGAATAGGTTAGCCCTAAGAAGGATAACCACCAATAAGAGCAAAATTCGACCCGAGAATAACCTGAGATTGAAAACTCAGATCCATTCCAAAAACGTGTTCTATAATTTATGAATAGGAGGGAGTAGAGAGATCTCGACGATCGAGTGAGTTATATCTATGATGACAGAAAATATCAAGAAGAGAACTGATACTATGATTATGAGGAGAGATAGGATGGTAATCGGGGTGATGGCGGGCACTATAATGATGATCGTCATAGGATTGAGGAAAATAAACATGAGAGAAGACGTGAAGATGAGTGGCGATGTGATAAGGAACCACATGATAAATAGAGGGGATGGCATGACTATTATCAGTAAAAAGGTGGCTGGTATAAAGATCTTTGACGAGATGTTAGGGTTAAGCGAATCAAATTACTTGGGTTTGATGGCTCTGACCCAGATGGATGGATTTATAGAGCAGACATGTTCTTCAAAACTAGACGCTATGAGGGATATGATAGATTGTGGCTAGCAACGTTAAGCATGGAGGGAGATGTGCTAGCTTTGTTTCAGTAAGTGAAGATCTGGAGATGGATTAGAGATTAGGAAGAATTCAAGGAGTTTCAAAATTTTAGGCCATTTAAGGAAGGTTCACAATAATACAAAAAGAAAAAAAAAATCTTTTTTTCTTGATTCTTTTATTTGATTTGATATATATAAAAAAAATTGAGATTGCGAAATCACAGACGAAAAAATATATAAAGCGACTATCATAGTATTTTTGAACTCCTCTAAAAATGAAAAGAAAAATGGTGGTAATTGGATCATTTATCAATCTAGGTATAGAGTCTGTTTGTTAAACAGCGTTTTCAATTAGAGGTTAGTGTTTTCGGGAGTTTTAGAGGTTTAACTAAAATCAAACCTCTAATTTTTGAAAACAGCTAGTTTGGTTATAGCAAATTAATCAACTAATTTGATCTAAAATGCTAATTTCTCAAACGCGGATAGTAGGAGCGTTTGAGAGGTTTTAAATTTAGAGGTTTGTTAAAAAGACCAAATTACTTCACTTTTAATTAGAATTATTATATTAATTATTTTTTAATAAAATAATTGAAACATATTATAATAATATTTAATACTTTCAGTATTTTTTTATTATAATATTTTATAATTAAAATTTTTTATAATATTTTTTTTATTATTGTAGTAAGTACATTATTTTCTTTAGTATATTATTTTAATTAATAATTGATATAAAAATAGTAAATATTATTAAAATTATTACTTACTAGTATTATTGATAATTATTAAAATATTGAACCCATTGTATTATCTATTTGAATGTAGTAGTGTAAAATATACCTAATGAAAATTAAAAGAATAATTCTTTTAAGATATTCTTTTACGTCATTTTATAATTGAGTCCGCTAATAATGTTATTATCAAACGGCTAATTACCAAACATTGTACCGTCAATCCGCTAACCGCTAATAGTTGGTCAAACCGCTAATTGAATCTGTCAACCGCTAACTGCTATTGAATCCGCTAACTGCTAACAACTAATTTCCAAACAGACCCATAATAGACCCCTTATTTTATCTTTCTTTGATGAAAGGTAAAAAAAAATAATAATAAAAAAATCCATTGTAGAGCCATATGCAACCTGAAAAGAGTGCTTGTATGGTTGTTCAATTTTATTTTTTTCTTATTTTTTTTTTATCTTTTTGTCTTGTCCCCGTCTCGTTATACGAAATTGAAATACAGGGGACCTTTAATTGTGTTATATTATATGATCAGGATAATGATCCATCAACCTGGTATTGGTTTTCTTGTGGGATCATACCCAATACAATATCGGTAATATAAGGGGATAATGCCTTGTATATATAGTATCCAAAGAAATACATTAGTATGAGGCCTTTAGGGTGGTGGTACCCAAGAACAAATCTGTGCAGGTTAGACCATGACCCAAATGAGACAATATCATACCAATATGGGAGTTAAAGAGTGGTTCTGTAGGGTCCAACAAGTGGTATTAAAGAATATCAAAGCCAAAACCACATCGATTATATAAGGGAATGATGTCTAGTATAGAAAGTATCTCGAGAACTCCAATTAGTACAAGGTCTTTTAGGTAGTGGTACCTAAGAACAAATCTGTGTGGGCTCGATTTTGTTCTAAAATGGACAATATCATACTAATGTTCCTTGAGAACCAGTTTCGAGAGGTCTAAGAAGTGGTATCAGAGCTCGGTTCAGAGATGGTGCAACTAGTTAAATTCATGTATAGTGTGCCTTGTGTCGAAGTCTTCATGATAAATGGTGGTCATACGATGGTTCCATTGGTTAAAAACAACGATGTAAGATGATTTCATGGATCGATAGATTATCTCGAGGGAATACTAATATGCCGGTGGATTATCTTAAGGAAAGGCTACATGATATGTGATCCTTGTTTTGGAGGATCGATGAACTAACTCGAGGTAGGCGATATGGCCCTTAGTTTGAAGGGGAGCATTGTTGGGGTGTCAAACAAAATACCACATTGGTAATATAAGGAGATGGTGTCTTGTATTTATAGCATCTAGAGAACTCCATTAGTATGAGGTCTCATTAGTATGGGACCTTATGGTGGTGGTACCTAAGAACAAATCCATGCAGACTTTGCCCTATCTCAAAATGGATAATATCTGACTAATGTGAGAATTGAGGAGTGGCTCCGAGAGATACAACAAATGTGATAAATTATTAGCTCTGAAACAAGAGTGATCAGTTGAAGAGAAGGTAAAAAAGTTTATTGAATTAGCTGCACCAATTCCTAAAGTACCCAACACAATATTCGAAAGTGCTTTCAAAACCGGTTTAAATAAAAAAGTAATAAATAAATTGATAATAATGAATCCAAGAATTTTGGAGAAAATGATGATATTATCTCAATAGATTGAGAAAAAAAACTAGAAGACTTAGAAGTTAAGAGGGAATAAGATGGTGACATGAACGAAAAGCAAGAAATGGGATGTCGGATATAAATCGAATGAGATATTAGAAGCAAATAAGGTATTTCAAAAGATGCACCTAAGGTAAGGTATAAAAGGATAACTATGGATGAGTTACAGAATAGGAGTAAAGGGTTATGTTTCATATGTGACAAAAAATACTCTCCAGGGCATAAATGTAAGTCTCTAGAAATGAATGTGGTAGCATGGAAAAAGAAGAATTGGAGAGAGAGAGAGGACTACTTGAGATAGAAGATGATTTGAAATAAGAGATTGGATTGAACAAATTAAAGCTACAAGTCGAGGCAGTTGCTAGCTTGGTGGGGCAAAAAAATAGTGAAGTTAATAGAGGAACTCTTAAGAGAACAATTGGTGATCTTAAATGATAGTGGTGCGACCCACAATTTCGTTACTAGAGACTGGTCAGAAAGTGTAATTTAGATTTAGTTCCAACTAAGAATATAAGATGAATATGAAAAATGATCATCATATAAGCTATCCAGGAAAATGTGTGGATGTGTCGGTAAAGATGTAAAGACTAGAAATTTATGGTGAATTTTTGCCTATGGAATTAGGTAGTTAAGATATCATTTTAGGAATTCAATGGCTTAGAACTTTGGACAATATGATAGTCAATTGGGAAACTATGGTGACTTAAAAGAGTAGATGAGGAAATAGTAATCAAATGGGACTCACAACTTACTAACACAAAGGTTAATGTCCGGACTTTATGAACTAATCTAAACGAAGGAGAATTTTTATTTGATGCAAATAGAGTTATTTATAGCTGATTCAGAATATCAACAACTTATGGGAGATGACAGAATACATGCATTGTTTGGATTAGTTTCACATAGTATTCAAAATCACAAGCACACTACCTCCACATAGGGGAATGTAACACAAGATTCTTCTTAAAGAAGACACATAACCAATTCGGTTAGGCCTTATAAATACCCTTACTTTCAAAAGCATGAAATAAAGAGAATTGTGCAGGAAATGTTAGAGGCTAAGGTGATACAACCCTGTAAATCTCCTTATGCAAGCCTAGTTTTATTGGTGAGAAAGAAAGATGGGGGTTGGAGGTTTGTATGGACTATCGAGCTTTAAATAAGGCAACCTTAGTCAAGAATTTTCGATACCTATTATAGAGGAGCTTATGAATGAATTAGATTGGGCGACAATTTTTTCAAAGATCGATCTTAAGTCCGGGTACCACCAAATCCGAATGAGAGAATATGATGTGGAAAAGACAGTCTTCAGGATTCACGAAGGCCAATATGAATTTTTGGTTATGCCTTTTGACTTCACTAATGCCCCATCAACTTTTCAATCATTAATGAACAACTTGTTCAAGCCCCATTTGAGGAGGTTCGTGCTAGTTTTCTTTGACGGTATCTTTATTTACAATAAAGATATGCAACAACACTTGAAACACATCTAAATTATTTTACAAATATTGATTGAGAACCAGCTTTATGCTAACCACAAGAAGTGTACTTTTTGGCCAAATAAAATCGGAGTATCTTGGTCATATTATCTCAATTGAAAAGATGGCAGCAGCCCAAACTAAGATAGAAGCAATGTTGAAGTGGCATATTCCATCTAACTTAAGGGAGTTCGAGTTATTTAGGATTAATAAGGTACTATAGGAGATTTGAGAGAGGTTACATCGATGAGCCTTTGATACAATTGTTAAATAAAATAACTTTAAGTAGAATGTAGAAGCAGAAGATTCCTTTAATAAACTTAAGCAAGTTATAGTTTCAGTACCTATTCCGCCTCTACCTGATTTCATTCAACCATTTCACTTAGAAATCGATGCCTTCGGTTATGGTATAGGAGCAATCTTGATGTAAAATAAGAAACATATATCACATTATAGTCAAACGATCTCATCTAAAAAGATGAGTATTTCTACTTATGAAAAAGAATTGATGGCATTTGTCCTAGTTATAAAAAGATAAGGGAATTACCTATTAGGCCACAAGTTTTACATTAAAATGAATAAAAAAACTATTGAAATCTCTATTGGAGCGGCGAGAAATACGCTTCAATTATTAGAAAAGGGTGATGATGTTGATGGGGTATACTTTTGAGATTGATTACAAACCTGGCAAAGAGAATGTTGTAGTAGATGCATTGTTCCAAGTACATGTGGATAATGAGTTGTTAACTTTGGTCTCAACTGTCACTTTGGAGGCACCCACATAACAACGAGAAATCGAGAAGGATATGGAATTACAAGCTTCAACTAAAGCTATTCTTAAAGACCCCAGACACAAACCACCTTATATAGTGGAATATTGACGCCTAATGTATAAGAACAGGTTAGGCATACCCAAAACTTCTTGAATAATTCCTACTATTATACGATATTGTCATGATGGTTGTACTGGAGGGCATGGGACCATTTAAATATATAAGAATATATATGCTCAAGTATATTAGGAAGGGATAAAGAAAGATATATACTATATAGTTACAACTTGCTTAGTTTTCCAACACAATAAATTTCCTGCGGTATCACCAGCTAGCCTCTTACAACCTTTGCCCATTCCCTAACAAGTATGGGAATGAGTGTCCATAGATTTCATCTAAGGGATACCAAAGTCACAGGTTATTTAGTTTTATTGGTTGTGGTTGACAAGCTCAGTAAGTATGTATATTTTTTTCCTTTGAAACATCCTTATACAACTCAACTGCTTTATTTATTACAAAAGTGGTGAAGCTGCATGGATTTCCATAATTTATTGTCTTACAAAAGGATAAAGTGTTCCTTAACTTATATTGGAATGAGCTTTTCGAGGCTGAAGGGACATCTTTATATTGTAGCTCGGCATATCGCCCACAGTCAGATGAATCTACTGAGGTTGTCAGTCGATCGGTTGAAACCTATGTTACACACACTTATGAAAATGTAGGTATGTTGTGTGGTACACATATCAGACATTTTAATGTCCAAAACTTGCGAGACATTATGTCCATTAATTAAATAATTAATTAATTAAAGAAATATTTAGACACGCGTATTCAACATGTCACTTCATGTGTGTTCGGCATATATCTAGCACTTTTAATTATTACTAATCATTATATTTTTCTAAAACAAAACTCAAATTGTCACATGTCAATTTATTTGTTCAACATGCTCAAAATCAAATTAACTTTAATAATTCCATATATTAAATATTGAATGTCTATGATTTGACATATATAAATTTATACACTCGATGGTAAACTTTAAGAAAAAAAATATATAAGTGCATATATTATATAACCAATTATTTACTTTTATATATAAATATTTGCCTGTATTTTTTCATACAAAAATATTATTTTAATATTATTTTAGTAGCGGTGTCTAGACCGCCGTGTCCTAATTTTCTAAAATTATTATGTCTAGTATCTGTGTCCATGTTGTGTCTGTGTCAGCATGTTAGTGTTCGTGCACCATAGGTTGAAACCTATTTAAGATGCTTGGCTGGGGATTATCCAAAGCAATGGATCAAATGGTTGTCATGCCTGAGTATTGTTATAATAATTCTTCATATCATGAAACATTGGTAACTTCATCATTCAAGTTATTTTACGGTCAAAATCCTCGAGCAATATTTTGGTTTTAGTAGAGAATCACAATAATGGAATTTGTGAATCAATTGTTAAGGGAATGAGATGTTTATATGGAGAAGATTAAGTAGCATTTGCTGAGGCCGAAGCTATTATGAAATAACATGCTGACAAAAAGAGAAGGCAGTAGAATTTGAGGTGAATGACTTTGTATGGCTGAAGCTAGCTCCGTACAGGCTGCTTACTTACTTTCGTCAAGCGAGAAAATGAGAAAATGACTTCAAAATATTTTGGATCATTTCAAATTTTGAAGAAAATCAGTAGTGTAGCATATTAACTTCAACAACCAGATGGTGCAAGAATACATCCAGTCTTTCATGTATCACAACTCAAAGCAGTAGTAGGGAACAACTTATAACTAAGGTTATACCGGATCAATGGGAGGTACAAATAGAACCAAAACTCTACCCGGAATAAGTGAAGACAGTGTGACAGAAACTTGGACAAGTTGAGCAAGAAGTCCTTATCAAATAGAAAGGTATGAAAAAAGCTGAAGCTACATGGGAAAATCTAGAGGATATGAAAGTGTAGTTTCCATATTTCCACCTTGAGGACAAGGTGAATGTGTTAGGAGGAGTAATATTAGACCTCATGTCATTCAGGCTTATCAAAGGAAATATAAAAATGGTAATATGAAAAAACACAGGGGAATTAGGCTAGCTAGGAAAGAGAATAGAGGATTTTATTTGTTACAGAGGAGATGGTTTTTGTTGTTAGGAGAGGTGAGGTTGTTATTGAGAGAGAGAGAGAGAAAGGAAGTATAAATAAGGAAAATGTTAGTTTGCGAGAGGGAATGGTAAGTAGTGAATTGTACTTTCTTTCATATTTAAGCATGTGAATTAAGAATTTCTCCACAGCCACGTCAGCAACGTGGAGAATTTTTTAAAAAATTGATCTCCAGTTTCCAATGTGAAGCTGACGTAGCATATTTTATTATTCACATCGTGAACTTCAACTGCTATTTGTGGAGGGTCGAATCCACGTCCAACTTATCTAAATAAATATTATTATATTATTTTATTAAAGTAATCTTATCATCTCCCTTTTTATACGGTGGAGATTTAATTTAATTAAAATTCTAATAATTATAAAATATATATATATATATATATATTAGACAGTGACTACTGCATCACTATTTTAAATAGACGCATTCTATTTCTGAACATTCAGCCACGTCATGATTCACGTCCTCTATTTTCCATGGCCACATCATCTCATGTCCACATTCCATTGGAGATGCTCTTATTAGATGCTCAACTGTGGACCCCATAACAATAATAATATTTCAACATCTCTCTTACCATCCGTGTTTTTCAATGCTAGCATCTTATTTAGATGCTCAAACTAACACATGCCATCTAATTATTGGATCAAAAAGAGAAACTAATAAAATATACCACCTTCCACATGAAGCAAGCACACATCTTTCATTCTCTCTCTTCAGTGAGCATCTGCTCTTGGCACCCAAAGCACCCATTTACAATGGTGGCACCCAAAAGCATTTCAGTCTCTATCCTATGAGCATCTGTCTTGGACATCCTATTGGAAATGGTACACCCATTTACAATGGTGGCACCCAAAAGCATTTCAGTCTCTATCCTATGAGCATCTGTCTTGGACATCCTATTGGAGATGGTCTCCGGCGATGCCTTTTACCGACATAAAAATTAATGTTGATCAACAATGCCTTAATTCCTTATAGCAATAAATTTAATAAAACGAAAGAAAGTAATCAATACTAGTCTTATAAACTTTCAGCGTAAGTCTTATCAACTTTTGTCTTTCACTTTGCTTTATCTTTCACTTTGGGTTTCATCATCTTTTATGTATCAATTCCACCTCACTATCTAAAGTACACACATCCCTAGTACACAAATCCCTTAGTTTTCCATGGCCCCTCTCGACCAACTCATAATTTCTATGAATCCTCCAAACAATGTTGATCTCAAATCCAAGAGGAAATTATTCCATGGACAAATATCACTCCAGACATTTAAGAATGGCGGACTACAAACTGATCTACTACAGCATAGCCCAGCACATAATCAGAAGTCCATGACAGATAAGATAATTATTAACAAAATTATATACAGACTTACAAGTGAAGCTACAACACTGTACTACAAATAACGGGCAAATTTTTTTTCATGCCTGCTAAATACAACTTCTGTTCTAACAGTTTTGAGCAAACCTGGCCACACAGTTCGATGAGAACATGATTTTTTGGGCTTGAAAATTCCTAGAATTTTGTATCAACACTTCTGTGGCGACCCAAATATCTGTCTTTGCCTGATTCATCCAGCAAATTGATGGTGAGCAAAAACCAAGCTCCTTTATAAAGTACCTTCCTCTTAACCACTCTTTGCTTAGACAAAAGAGTTGTTAACAACCCTTGTGGGCAGCGAAAGTCACCAATACCCTCCACTAGTCATTTAGGTTGATGATCTTCGCCATTGCTTCTTACTTTTCATTTGGCTCAACTTGAATGGACTCCAACTCTTTCTCCGTTTGGAAGTTTCACAGAAGAGACCAGATGCCAGAGCTTGCTGAAGCCAAAGCTCAAACTCTTCCTCATCCTCATCCATCATTTCAGCGTCCAAATCCCAAGGGTATCTGCTAGAATTAGACCGTTGTGTCTTCTCTGAATTAACCATGTTTACATGGAAGCTTGGGCGATGCGTGTTAGGCCTACATGCCATACCCTGCAGGCAATAACAGTTGATTAATTTTTAATTGGTGAGTAACTTCTATTACCATTTCCACTATGTCATTTTGTCAACTACGAATCACAAGTTAGGTAGTTGCTCTACCAAAGAAAGGTTCTAGTTATTAAGGTATCACTATATCGAAATAATAAATAATAACACAATCTCACCTATACCGTATCAATATGCTTGTACATGGTGTACAAACACAAATATATTCTCCTCAGCTAATGCATCACTCAAGGTGTAACATTTTCCATATTATTTTATGTAATGGGTTTAGGAGCATAATTAGTTATTAGTTATTGAGACAATCAAAATAGAATTTCATATTAAAACAATTCAGCAAGAATTTATCCATTGTTAACAGCTTATATATCTTAAGTGTCATTTGAAGATAAAGTTTTATAGCTTATAGACATCAATAGTAGCTAATGATCACATTTTGAATTCATTTTTGAAGCGCACAGCTTTACGTTACTTCACCATATTCATTGTATGTAAATATCCAGTTGCTAATGATTGCTTTATCTTTAAAAAGTACTTTCTTTCATATTTAAGCATAAATAATAATACAGAATCAAAACAAAAGTAAACAACAACCGTCTCACAAGCATAGCTATGGCCTTCTATGATCAATGCAACAAACATTTATGCTTTCTGCTGAGTCTACTGCTCAGTGGTTCCAGACAGAAAAGATAAAAATGCACAACATGGTTCCACATTCGGAAAGACCACTAACCTGACAAATAGCCCATTCTGACACATCAAAGATTTTGCTTTCAGCACAAACAAAAGCTCGAGGTATTTCCACCTAAAAAACACAGAAATTAACTTCAAAAGATTACAACACTTTAACATTTTAACACAACATGACTATAATCTCATAATGATTGATGCAGAAAACAAACACCTGATTACAAAACAAGAGATACAAATGGCCCCAAGATTAAAGGATAGGACTTGCAACAAACAAACTGGTGGCTTTCAATAACACACTAACCATTTATGAAAGTAGCATTGCATGTTCTGTCTAAAATATCATATTTTATCATATAAATATCATATTTATCAGTCAAAAACAATCCAACTTAATCTCATCTACACAAACCCTAGAATTTACTTAGTTCAACTCATCTAATCGATCATATACACAGTCCCGCATTTCATCCCGTCACTGACACCAACAAGAACCAAAATCTCGAAACATTAAGTCTGAAACTATTAAAAGATGTTTTATCTTTGATTTCTTGGAAAAACTTAGCCCACATCAAATCCAGACCTGTTCACCTGTCACTAGGCTAGTATGTCAATAGAATGGTGAAAGAATAATTACATAACATAAATTACACAAATGGACATGTAGAAACATCTAAATGAAATCAGTTAATAGCAAGAGTTCTTATAATAGGTGATAAGCATCCAATAATTACTGTACTAACAAGGAATATGATTATAGTAAAACAGCTGCCTGTTCAATCATTATCTTTAGGGAAAGCCTTACTGAAAAAAAAAATAAAAAAATCCACTGGCTTCCAAAATTATAAATTGCTCTATGCCAAATTCTCACTCTCAAAATTCTTGAACCTCACATATGAAGCCTATTGTAAGCTAACACCAGATGAAATGTCTCTTCATCACATCTAAATATGTAAAATTTACCAAATAGTTCACGAATCAAGACTAGTACATTCAAACAGAATATTCATAGAACACATATATTTGCACCACATCATGGGCAGGTTGTACCTTTTGTGGCCTATCAAAAACCAATGACCCTTTGTACTCCACCCATCCATCTCCATCTTTTGCTTGATGATATTGGCAGCAATCCTAGAGACAAAAGAACAACTATTCAAAAAACAAACTAGCAGAAACAATTTATGTCAACAAGTTACGAAATTGAATCAACAGGACACAAACCTGACACCACCTCGCCTTGGCCTTACACCTGTTTGTGCAGACCCATATGTGTGAATTGCCGCACTTAGTGCAGTGTATGCGCCTTGACTCTTCAGAGCGGTACCCCGCAATATCCTGCTTAGTGTGATAATTAAACTTATAAATATCCCAAATGAAATAAGCAAGCAAGGTAATTGATTAAGCCAGCTAAAATGGCCATACCAATGAAAGTAGGGTTGATATATTTTACAATAAACAGAACCAGAAATCTTTCTTTTTCTTTAATCATCATAAACCACAAATTGAGTAGCCTTCATTTATAATTTGAAAATAGGAGAGACCAGGTAGCAAAATTCTTGAAAACAAAACCTTCTACAAATATCAGAGAAGAAACATATTGTAAAACCTAGTGTATACTGTTAACACATACACATTTCTACTCTGGATGTCTTTTCATATTAATTTAACCTCCTAAACTTCAACAACTTATCAATGCAACTTCCAAAAAGCTATACAACAAAGCCCAAAACATTAAACCAAATAAATTCCAAGTAAATTACCTGATGGGAAGTTCCATGTGACTTCTGACAGACACTCCGTGTCTTTGCTTCTTCTTTTCGCAATTGCTCATCATAGTCTCTCCTCTTTGTTACATCAGAAAGAACCTGCAATTATGCTTATTCTGAGAAGTGGACAGGACTAATCCTCATATACTTGACACAACATACATGTTTCTTCATTCGACCATGATGTGACAACCAAATATTGAGAGCCAAACAATAGAATATAATTATATGCTATAAACTTCTCACCTCATATGCACATTGGATTTTCTTGAATGATTCACTAGCTAAAGAACTTCCCATATTTTTATCAGGATGTACAAGCATGGCCTGCAAAATGAATATATAAATAAAATATAACTTAGCAAAAGGGAATGCATGGAAAGGCAGGCACACAAAAGAGGAATAACTGACTAAAGTTTCCTTGAAAAGAGAGATTTCAAGTCATATGAATAGTATAATGTCATTCCACAGCATCACATGTTTCATTTGACCAAATTTAGGAGACTAAATATGTGAACTTTGGGCTCTAATGGAAAAGCACCTTTCCAAATAGTAACTTCCACAGAAAAAATAATAAGAAGAAGAATAACTAAAGCAATAAGCCAAAAACAAAATAACAATTACTCTAAATTCCAAGAACGCAGAAATGTAATACTTCAGCCAACAAGACAACCATTACCTTCTTCCGATACTCCTTCTTCAAAATAGTAACATCAATTTTTTTGTGGCGTGTAAACCCCAACACCTCATAATGATCCAAGCAACTTAAAATTCTTTTCATCTCATCAACTGAACTTATTTCTTCTTTGATGACTGTGCTACTAGAACATTCTTTCTGCTCAATAATAACAGAAGAAGAAACAGTTGGTTTGCTGGATGATTTGCATGAGTGCACCTTTTCAGGTTCATCCGTAGGAATAGAATATTCAGTCTCTCCAGAGAATTCATCTTCTAAAACAGTTTCAGATTCTTTCTGCTCTTCAAAGTGTGACTTTTCACTAATATCATCACACCATTTAAGTAAATAATTCAGTATATCGTTCGAAACAAATGCAAGGTTTATTGCTAGGAAAACACCCAGCCATCCAACTCGGACTTTGACGAAGTAGATTCCATACACAGTTGCCATTAGAACCACCAGCCGGGCATGATTTAGTGAGAATAAATAACCTGCAAGCAGTCACATGTAAATCTTTCTAAATCTATACCAATATAACACAAGAACCAAGGACTAACAAAAAGAATAAATTCAAATTTGCCAAAAAAATTTCAAGCATTATGAAGCTTATAGTGAAACAATACAACTAAATGCACCAAGGAACCAAAATAATGCAGCCAAAATGACATCTTAAACATATTAAACTACAATTCCATCCACACACATAATGCACCAGCCAGTAACATATGCAGAAATGAAAAATATATTCCAATCATCTAAAAGTGCAACTTACAGAAGAAACATATAGTATTTGAAATAGACATATGGTGGTAACTCTCAATGAAGAACTAACAATTTACAGTCACTCTGGTTCTCTAACTATTACGCTTGGCACTTGTAGTACATTAAGATTTCCTATGGAAAATAAATGATGCTTTGAGTTATATCCATATGAAGAGAAAGACACAGTTTTAAATGGTCCTTCTTATTGATTGTCATAATTATCATTTTCATAAGAGAGATACGCCAACAGATATTGGTTTTAGATCAATCTTGCACACTAAAAAGCCAAAAATACCCTCCACAAAGCCATTATACCTAGATTTGATCTTTCTTAATTTATCTTTTTAATCAGAATAATGGCTTCTACTGAAAGAAAAAGGTAAAGTTGGCCACAGAAATAATGATAACTAGATTGCAGAATCCAGCATACAAATAAGGTTTTGATCTAGTATCCAAGTAATTACAATATATGATACTCTTTTCACATTTACTAAGATTAGTCTAATTTAGACATAAACACACTCCATCAAAAACTGAAGTAGATTGATAAGAGCAGATTACTATACCTCCTACTATAAAAAGAGTTCCAGTAATCCAGAAATTAGCATACATCCACAAAACCAAAATAGAAAATAGACCAACAATAAAAAGTCCAGGAGTGTAGCCCAAATATCGAAGAGCTGCTCCAGCAGCAGCCTGAAACATGGAATCAACTGTAAATCAAAGACACTAAACAACTAAAACAAAGAAAAAGAAAGCAAAAAAACTAACATACCATACTAACAAGTAGATAAAGCAAGCAAGAAAGAGAAGTCAAGCTAAGAAAACAGGTCCACATTATTAGAAACAAAGAAGACGACCCCAACTTCAACATCGATCGAAACCCTCGTATGATACAACTCCACCAATGAAGCATCAACAGCAACGAGAACTTGCCAAATTTCACACAACCAGTGCACAACATTGGCCAATGGCGTTCTATAAACACACTCATTACATCTCGAAAAGCCGTTTGAGCTCGAGAGTAGATCTGTTTCTGAGATTGAAACCATTTCCAACCTTGCTTCACCAGTCCAATATCCTCCATCTTTGCAATCAAAAGCTGTTGCTATTGATAACCATCCATCAGATTCACAATGAGTTAGAGCTAGTAAAGTGAGGTGAACAGATGGATGGATCTCCAAAATAAATGGTCAAAAGTGAATGTGATGTGATGAATCTATTATCAAGAGAGAAAACAAAAACAACAGTGAATTGAAATAAAAATCGCTTAATTGCTTCACATGTACGTCTCCATAAAGTGAAATAGATAAGAGAAGAAGAAGAGTTGAAAAGAGCAGAGAAATGAAATGAAGAAATCTCGGGCTCGGTGATATGAAAACCCTAGCTTAGCTTTTGCCTTGCAGGAAGAGCTCGTGAAAAAGTTTTCAAAAAGAGAGAGAGTGAGTGAGTGTTGTTTGCTGCTCCTGGTCGTGTTTAGGAGACAATTTTCACTTTCCTCTTCTCAATCAATTCAATGGGTCCCCTGCTAACTTTATTTTTAGCACTAAATACAATTCAAACTCTCTTAACTTTAAATTTGCTGATCATTATATATACACACAAAACAGGAACCAATTTTTATACATGAAGATAAGACTTTTTGTCTTCATGTACTGTGTAAATAGCCATTATCATCATTATCAAATACATTGAGATCTATCTATCTAACATAGATCTCTTTTCATCACATTGCTTGTGACAATGTAGTACTGGTAGTTGGGTTTCATTACAATTGGTTGTTGCTTAGTAAAATATAGAAAACGAAATTCACGCGTGTACTTTTAAGATATGGTTGAATTGAATGTCTCTCAACAAATAGATTATGATGTAATTAATTAAGATTTACAGAGGGTGGGCACAATACACAGTTGAGAACATTTCATATGGTAGGTCTAGGTTGTGTTTGGCCTAATAATTGCATTTATCTAATCATTGGTTTAGTTTCCATTATTGAAAGAGAAGTAAAAACTTTACAGTAGTTGGCAGGTAAAATTAATTGAAAAACATCAACACCCAAGGAAACTTCACTATCTTGCCTATTTACAAGAGCAATTATACAAATTATGAAGCACAAGCAACCTGAAAAATTTTGTATGAAAAAAATAACAAATCAAGAAACATTTGACCTGGGAAAATTTAAGCACTTGTGTCAGATACATTAAAAGTAACAGTAGCAGAGCTAGTGTTTCCAGATGATATATTTGAATTGTCTGAACTAGCTGCGTTGCTGGGCAATGCTGTTTTCATCTCCAGATTGGTTTTCCGGGGATCTCTTACTTTGAGATCCATGAAATCGGAAATTAATCCTGGCTTTGTAATTTTATCGTCGTCGATGTTTTTCTCTCCTGTCAACATTTTGACAATAGTTGACATGGATGGCCGAAGTTTAGGAGTGTCTTGTGTGCAGAGAAGACCAATCTTTAGGAATCTACAAGCCTCCTCTGCGTCGAAATCTCCATTCAAATATGTGTCGACTAGCAGAACTATCTCTTTTTTCTCGTACAAATCCCACGTCTGCAACACCATACATGTATATGTTATCATTCAAACTAGGCAAATCAACCAATTCATTTTAATTTAGTGAAGTCAGATTTCAATTGCATGAACAGAAGGACACCAACTCTTATAAATTATGGATATCTAGAGGAAAATTTACTATTAGTTGAATGTGGCACAACCAAGAAGTCCAAGGTTAACGAAATCTAGGACTACAAATTCACCAATTACTCACTGCCACAAAAAATTCACCATAAGCAAATGATCCATACCCGTTCTAAGAGATATTGTTCTTCAATAGGCAGTCGCGAATTGGTGTTACATCTTCCACTCACTATTTCCACAAGAAGAACCCCAAAACTGTATATGTCTGCTTTCCGTGTCAATTGACCTCTTATTGCATACTCCGGTGCTAGATAACCACTAAACAACATAAACAAATGTAAATTTACTAATAGCTTTGTGCTAAGTAACAGTTAAATAGTGAATCAGAGAGCAAGACAAATCTTATAATTATGATACTGAGCAGGGTAATTAAGCTCCAACCGTAAAAATAGCATGAATATTCAAATTACTGTCACCTAAGGGTTCAAAGCTATTGTTCAAGTGAACAGATTTGACTCAAGACTTGTTAAAAGAGCTTTGATACCATGGTAGCATACCCTTAAATGGAAGAGATGAACTAAGAAACAACTAAACAATAGAGTTTTTAAGTATCACAGACAATGTGTAACAGCTTGGCTGTCACAAACAAGGATCCTATACTCATTAACTAAATCAAGCAACAACTGATTAACTAGTAATACATCTACCCACTTGCACAATAAATGACATTCAGAGATCTAGCATTTAAGTACTCCACAAAATGAACACATGATCAAAGTCAGCAACCAGATAAGTTACTGCACCATTTTAAAGAGGTAACTGAAAAACTGAAACTTACATTGTTCCGGCTACACGGGTGCTGACATGAGTTGTGTTGGGTGGGAGAAGCTTTGCAAGACCAAAATCTGAGATTTTGGGCTCTAGGTCTTTGTCCAGTAGAATATTACTGGCTTTAATATCTCTATGAATTATGTGTGGCCGGACTTCCTCGTGAAGGTAAGCAAGTCCACGGGCAATCCCAATGCAAATTCTAGTTCTTGTCCGCCAATTGAACTGGATGTTACTATGCCCTCCATCTGAAAACCAAATGTCTTATAACAATCAGATTCAAGTGATGAAGCTTTTTCCACAAAATGTAATGACCAGGGAACATCTAACTAATATGATGAAAGCATAATGAAATTTTATGGAGTAGAAATTGTAAAACATTGGAAGAAATTAAAAATACATAAACAGACTAAGAACAATCATTACTGGTATGGCACTACAACTAGGCAGGGACTTAAGCACACAGAGTAAAATATTATCAAGGACTTCTAGGATTAAATAAAAACTTACCAAGAAGTGTCTGCGCAAGGCTATTATTCTCAAGGTAGTTGTAGACTAGAATTCTATGATTTTCTTCCACACAGCACCCATAAAGCTTTACCAAGTTCTCATGCTCTATTTCTGAGATTGCATTGATTTCCGTCAAGAATTCTTTTGCTCCTTGTCTTGATTCAGCTGATAGAACTTTAACAGCCGCTATCTTCCCACCTTTAAGCCGTCCCTGACAATTCAATAATAAATTTTAGAAGTCATTTCTCGGGAAATATTAAGTAAAAGACAGCTGAAAACTTGTTAATATCATTTCCCTAATCTAGAAATCTCTAGAAACCGCTTAGTGAATTCAAGTTGGAAATCAGAACTTTTATACTGAAGAGCTGAGCTAAATTATTTGTCTTCATGAAGGAATTAACTATATTCAGCTACATGTGTGCCCATGAGAAGTTGAACCAAACCACTCACATGTTATCAAGTTGATAGTGTGAAGCACTTTGTATAAGACAAGAAAAATTAAAACTGCCGTTACCTTATATACACTACCAAAGCCGCCCTCTCCAATTTTATTGACTGGACTAAAATCATCAGTAGCAACCTTTAATTCTTTGTAAGAATAAACTTTAACATTCTGAACACCTGAAAGCTCTTTAGAAAAGGTGCTGGTAAGTAACTTTAACATTAGAGAATCCAATTCAATTACAGGACGCATCCATGTAAATAGTGAAGATATCTCAATTGCTACAAGTTAGACAATTTACCATCAACGTCTTCAAAGGACCTCTTCGTCGGAGGACTTGCCCTTTCGCCAAAGAAGCAAGAGAAGCAAGGCATAACTGTGTGAAACACCAGCAACCAGCTTACTACTCAATGATCAAAGTGCTTCAGAGGAAACCAGTTCCACCCCTGTGAAACTCAACCATCAGAAATGTCCATAGTATTGTAGTATATTCAGCAGAACCAAATGTCAAAGAAACCCATTTGAATATAAACACCTAGCAATTAACTGAACCAGCCTAATCTCAGACAACAAATACCCTCGCATATCATCAATCAGTTAACCATCAGAAATGTCCATTGTATTGTAAGTACAAAATTCAGCAGAACCAAATGCGAGAAAAACCCATTTGAATATAAACACCAAGCAATCAGCCGAACCAGACTAATCACGGACAACAAATACCCTCACAGATCATCAATAATTAACATGATAAAACAGATATCACTTTCCCCAGGTTGAGAAACAATCACACAGAAGTATAAACCAATACACAAACTTAACAATCATCCAAGAAAGATAACAAAAGCAACTAAACACCACTCAAGTCTCATTCAAATGAACCAAATCATCAGAAGTCAACTAACCCCACATTGCAAATTCATTAATTGCACAAGTATCTCAAACCATCAAATCAAAACCACCAAACACGTTAACAGAAACAAATCAAACCCTCCCAATAAATGCTTAAAAGGAAGAAAAGGAAAGAGCAGGTCACCTGCTCAGCTGAAAACCCACCAAACCACAAAAACCCCAGACGCAGATTAGAATCAAGGAGAGTGTTCAAAAGCGAAAAATAAGAGTGTAGTCTCTCCAGACAAAGTCTACGAAATAAGGCTTTGAAGATATGGGGGGGTTTTGAATATTCGTCGTGGCAAAAGTCAACATATGCCACACGTCATGACTCGGTCCCTCTCCTTCAGGTTACAATGTTTAATATTTTCGGTTTATTCGACTGCTTCCACGTTTTAAACAATTTTCAACTTTCACCGAACAGCTCTTCTTCGAGTCTAACAAAGACTGCGTTGCTTGTTGGGTATTGCTACTATCATACTATACAGCTGACTGATACTGTTCTTGAATATATTTAATCGTTTGAATACTGAATTCCACGAAGTTTCACTGTTCGTTGGGTTGGAATATAATAAATTCTTTTTTTTTTTAAATACGAAATATATTGAATTAAGAACGGAATACAATCTTCCTGAGATTCTGCCAGGAGTTCTCCTTTTTGGAGATAAGAGCATTAGAGGCAATGGTATGCGCTACTACATTTCCCTGCCGGAGAATATAGTGACACGTACAAATTCCAACTTCTAAACAAAACTCTTTAATATCATAAATAAAAGTATCTAGAGAATCGTTATAAGAATTCACCCGATTACAAACTATTTGAGCATCCACTTCAACCAAATCAAGTTTGATATCCTGTGCCTTGACCCATAAAAGACCGGCTCGAAGAGCAAAAGCTTCCGCTAAAGTGGCCGAAGAGGGACCAACACAAAAGACAGATTTACCCCTTCATGATTGTGAATAACCATACCCAATCCAACTCCACATGAGCCCAAACGAAATGAAGCATCAGTATTAAGTTTGAGCATATTAGCAGGAGGAGGCTTCCACAAAACTTCACGTGAAACAGGGGGAGTACAGACTCCATAACCAGTGATCTGAGTAGTCGACTTGAATTCGACCAAGTAATCCTTACACCATTCTGCAACTGCATCTCGAGGATGAACAATCTCATTTTGGAAACATCGGTTCCTATTTCCCCAGATTTTCAACATAATACACGAGAAGAGTTCAAATCCATTGAACCCAAATTTTGTTTGAACCAATTTCAGCACATCAACCAGGGAACCTGTTTGAATTTGATTATTCACAAAATCGCTGAAGGAAGAATATCTCCATGTATTTTTAGCATTCTTACACTTGAAAAGAGCATGTGAAATATCTTCAATTTGTTGGCTGCATATTGGACAATCTCTTTCTGGTATAATATTCCTGCAGAATAGATTATATGCAGTAGGAATTGAATTTTTACAACAGCGCCAAATGAACACTTTCACCTTGGGAGGGATATTCATTGACCAAATGGACTTCCACCAACCTGTAGATGGAGATGTATCAGATGAGGAAGCATGAGTAGAGAGATTAATCAATGCCGCTTTATATCCGCTGCGAACGGAGTAGATGCCATAGTTGCCATAATGCCACATCCAAGAATCGGGGCTAGGCTTCAAAGAAAGTGGAATCGATATAATGCTTTCTGCTTCATGTCTGCCAAAGGTATCAAAGATCTTCTCCACCATCCAAGTTCTACTATTTTTATCAATAAACTCAGAAACTTGAACTGATTGGTCGTGTTTATATGTGTATGAATGAAATGTGACTTCAATTGGGATCCATGGATCGAATTTAGCATTTGTAGTTTCACAATCACTAATCTTCCTTCCTTAACCCTGGAGCAGAAGTTCCCGACCCCAAAGGATACCCTGCCAAACATGTGATGTCCCTGCTTTAGTGCTAGTAGTTAGGAAAGTGGAGTTCCTGAAATACTTTGCCCGAAGAATCCTTGTAGATAGTAGGTTAGGGTTCATTAGGAGTCGCCAGGCTTGTTTGGCAAGTAAGGCTTTGTTGAATAAATGAATATCCTTGAACCACATACCACCTTTGTCTGTTGGGTAGCACATCTTCTCCCAACTAACCCAACTAATTTTCCTTGAATCTCCTTTAGTGCCCCACCAGAATTTCGAGAACATAGCATTCAAATCATTGCATAGTGTGACAGGAAGCTTAAATAAACTCATAGTATAGCTAGGGATTGTCATTGCAACTGCCTTGAGGAGGATCTCTTTGCCCCCCATAGAGAAGAATTTTCCTTTCCAAGTTTGAAGTCTTTTCCACACACTCTCTCCTTTAATGTAGTAAACACCTTTCTTTTATTCTTTCCAACTACAGAAGGGAGCCCAAGGTATTTATCATTAGGCTTGTTGAGTGGAATCTGAAAAAGTGCTTTAATCTGACCTGCAACAGTGTTTGATACATTGGGAGAGACTGAAATGCAGGACTTTTGCAGGTTTATAACTTGGCCTGATGCTCTTTCATAGGTTTGTAAGATATCCAACAGGATGGTAGCATTAAGAACATCTGCCCTACAAAAAAGTAAACAATCGTCAGCAAAGAAAAGGTGGCTCACCAGAGGGTCACCGCGACAACATTTGAATCCCACACCATTTTTCTCATCCTCCTTTGCTTTAATTGAACTAGATAGAGCTTCCGCACACAAGATAAACAAGTATGGAGAGATGAGGCATCCTTGTCTCAAACCCCTTGAAGGCCACACAAAACCAGAGTTGGTTCCATTGATGTTAAAACTGAAAGTCGAGGTAGAGATACAATCCAGAATAGTTATGATGAACTTTTCTGGAAACCTCATATTGGATAAGACTGCATGTAGAAATTTCTTTTCAATTCTGTCATAAGCTTTATTCATGTCCAGCTTGATTGCAAGAGCCCCATAGCCTCTACCTTTCCTTTGATTAAGTGAATGGATACACTCGAAAGCAGTAAGAGCATTATCATGGATATTTCGATTCGGCACAAAAGCAAACTGGTTTTCGGATATAAGAAAGGGAAGAATTCGCTTAAGACGGTTTGTGAGAGCTTTTGTAACTGTTTTGTAAATAACAGTACATAAGCTTATTGGTCTATAGTCTGTGACATGTGAAGGGTTTGGGATTTTAGGAACAAGAGTGATGTTGGTATGGTTAAAGGCACGGACAGATCCTCCATTGTTCAGAATATTAAGGCAAGCTTTTATTATATCTTCTGAAACCACATGCCAGAATTTCTGAAAAAATATGGGTTGGAAACCGTCATTGCCAGGTGCTTTGGTAGGACCCATACTGAAGATGGCAACTTTGATGTCTTCTGGGGTAAATGGAGATGAGAGGTAGGCAATTTGTGAGTCAGTGAGGTAATTGTTGATGTGGGCTGTAGCTTCTTTAATGGAGTTAATGACTGGGGAGGTAGTTGAGAACAGGTCACTATAAAAGTCTGTGAAAGCTTTTGTAATTTGTCCAACCCTTCACACTTGGCCCCTTGAGCATTAAACACGGATTTGATTTCATTTTTCCTTTTTCTTGCAGAAGCTTTATAATGGAAAATTTTCGAATTTCGATCACCAGCGGATAGCCAATCAGACCTAGCTCTTTGTCTCCAATAGATCGCCTCATTTGCAAGTAAGTTCTCAAGGTTCTTATTGAGCACTTGAATTTGTTTCATAATACCTTCTTCATTTACTCTTTGAAAGAGCTGATCAATCTTCTGCTGGGTATTTTTTATTTTCTTGGACAAGGAACCAAATTTTTTTAAGCTCCATTTACTTAACTTCACACCACAAGCTGTCAACTTGTCATTCAGGTCACCATTTTGAAACGAATCCTGCCATGTTTGTATAATAATATCCTCACACTCAGAGTCTTTCAACCAGTATGGTTCAAATTTAAAGTCTTGAATTCTTATAGGGGATTTGCTTCTATTATTTCCTGTGGATAGGAAAAGCATTCTGTGATCTGATGAACCAAAGCTGAGATGGTGATTAACAGAGTCTGGGAAGAGATTAATCCAACTAGGTGAACCAAAAAACCGGTCTAGTCTCTCTAAGATGTTGCCATCATTTTCACGCATGTTGCACCATGTGAACCTTGCTCCTGAGAAACCCAGATCTTTTAGTTCACAGCTGTCTACTGCTTCTTTAAACATAGATTGACTTCATGAATCTCTGTGTGCACCTCCCTATTTATCTTGAGTAGACATGATCTCATTAAAGTCACCCCCAATGAGCCAGGGAAGATTTTCCATAGAAGCAAGCCTCTTGATAAGATCCCAAGATTGATGTCTCTTGTGGGGTTTGGGGTGACCATAAAACCTAGTAAGTCTCCAAGGTTGATTTGAACCTTCTTGAATAAGTGTGTTAATATGGCCTTTGGATTTAGATCTTATTGAAACATGTAGAGTGTCATTCCACAAAATTGGTAGACCTCCTTTTTTATTCCTGCTATTCACATGATCACTGAATTGAAAACCCAACTTCCTCTTAAAAGATTCTGCTTTCTGGCCATACAATTTTGTTTCTGAGAGGAAAATCAAGTTTGGGGAGTACTCAAAATTTACCCTCTTCAAGGCTTGGAATGCCCTGGAGTTCCCCAATCCCCGGGCATTCCAGAATAATGCTTTCATTTGTGGCGGCAAGCTGGCTGGGAAACACCTCCCGCCATGCTCGCCGTTGAATTTGAACTGCTGGACACCTTTTCTTCTTTGATTTTCTTCTGCACAATGTAAGGGTAGCATATATCATCACCATTTCGTTTGACGCACACATCTGCTTGAGGATAAATGGTGGGGTCTGTGACTTCCTGTGCCGAATTTTTATTGGTGGCAGCTGGTGAGGTTTAGGTTTGGTGACAGTTGGGGAGGTAGTAGTCGGATTCTTGTTATTACAGTGGTAGTTGTCTATATCCATTAAGCTGTGGTGGTTGGAGGGTCCGGTGGCATATATAGGAGCTTTGTCTTGATGTGCTCGATTTTCCACAACATTAGCTTTTGCTGCTGGTGCTGATATGGTTTCAGATTCAAGGTCTTGCAGGGATGTTTGGGGTTTTGGGTTTGATGTTGATGCAGTCACAGGTGTTTTGAATTTTCTTGCTAGGATAACATATCTACTCACATCATTATTTTGGAGGTCTTTTGAGTCAGCTGCATCTGGATTTTGAAGGTTATCTTGTAGTGTTTGAGGTTGTTCTGGGGATGGATCAATTGGCTCGTTGGGGCTTCTTGTAGTCATCTTGAGAGGGGTATTATGCATAGTGCTCCCAGGATATTCATCAGCACCCTGCTTTGGTCTGGTATTTGATTTTCGTCTCCAATCTTTTTCCAGAGCATGAGCTCTTAAAGATGAGTTGTAGGTAAGCTCTTCACCTTTTTTATCTTGTCTTTTGTCACCAGATCTGAACACTGATTCAAAAAATGGTCCAAGCAGTCACAACTCTGGCAAAATTCCGGCAACTTTTCATATCTATATGAGACTAGATGGGGATTGCTATCATCTCCAACATTGATCAATGCACATCTGAGGAGAGGTTTAGTAGCATCTAATCTCACTTTCACTCGAATGAATGAGCCCCAACAATCTTTATTTTCCATTGGAAGTTCCTCAACTTGGCCTACTCTTCCTACTAGCTGCTCAGCACCACGTTTTGTCATACACATGATAGGTATGTCATGGATTTGAATCCAGAAACTTGACCATTTGAATAACATTTGTTTCACATCACCAACTTTGTTTGGTTTTTGCAAAATAATGAGCTGTTTGTCAAAATGCCATGGTTCATTACTTATGATTTCTTCCCTGTCAACAGAGTTTTTGAAATGGAAAAAGAACATTCTATCACCCAAACATTCAATTTCAACTTTACCCACAAAACTCCATAACTGTTGAATAATATTTATTAGGGCTTCTCTATTTATTCTCTTGTTTCCTAGGATTTTTCCAACCAAACTATGTTGTAATAGCTTTTCACCATTTATCTCAGCATCCATTGATAGATTGGTAATCTTCATTTCTTCATCAGTTAGATTCATAGAGCTACAGAGATTCACAAGTTGATCCATAGTTGCGGTATAGACAAGGACCACCAGATTTCGAAGCAACACCGGATGGAGGTAAGGACGGACAGAAGGAAGGAAAGTGACACCAAATTTTGATCAATGGGAGGATGTCAGAAGGTCAGGATGGAACCTGGTAGTGACAGCAAACACGGGGCTCAAGGTAAAAGATTATAACAGCTACCCAAACGGGAAGTCTACCACAGCCTTTATCTCTCTAGAAAGAAAGGAGGGACTTGGAATATAATAAATTATTTGTTACGTTATTGTTTTTTATTTTTGATTTGGAAGTTGAAATATGGATGGATCCTGGAAGTCTACTACTTTCTTCCCTTGGCAGTTTGTCCACTTGTTCAATAATCATCAATTATTTTTTATTTGTGTAGTTATTTAGTTTATTAATATAACGTAAACCAACACCACTCAGCCCATCTCTAATGCTGCTTTATTTCTTTTTATTTGTACAGCCATATCTTCGGTATAAAATAATTTTTATCAAAAGTGATTACGTTTACTCATCATGTGAGGTTGACGTGGCAATTGATAAGATGGACAATGTCTACTCCAACTTCTATTCCTAGAGGGTTCAACAGACATGCTGACTAATTAATTTTGTTATTTTAATAATATTTTATTATTTTTGGCTCCATATTTATTTCATTTTTTTATTTCCCATTAAACCTAAAATTTCATATTTTTAGGTCTCTCTTCTCTGCACACGACAATGAGCAACCAATGAACTTATCAGAAGTAGGAAAACTTCATGTTTCTGCGTTTTCAAGTAAGTCAAATTTTGGATAAATCTATTTGTGAAATTTGCTTCTATTAGATACTTAAAAAAAAAAAAAAAAATCTATTTGTAAAATTTTGGATTGTTTTTCCCTCTGAGAATGTAGTTTGTTCTTTCTCTAATGAATTTTGTCTCTACGATATAGTTTTATTTTTCACAATTGGGTCTAGCAGGGTTGTTTTTGTTAAATTGATTTATATTATTAATTTTGCCTCTGTTATTATTTCTGTGCGATCTGGTTTGTTTTCCATAATTTGATTGTATTTTTTAACATAGATTTTGATTGATTGAATTTGAACAGTAGTCTACGATCCCATGTGTTTTAGAGGTTTTATACATTACTTGGGCTGGTTAGTTGTTGAAGTAAATACTGGTTTTGTATAGTTTAATTTGCTGCTATTTAATAGGCTCTGCTTCTTCTAATGTATGTATATATATTTAATTTTTATCTCTTTATTATTTATGGTGCTAATTTTTATTTATATGTATATATATTTAATTGTAGGAAGCATAACTACTCAATGGATTTGCAAGAGTCTAGGCCTCTCATATGCTCACAACAGTTAGATAATGAACGAAATGTCACCAGTTTATTGCATTCTCCAGATAACTCGGAGTACCAAAACTAAAATACTATGTCACAAACAACCATTCAAACACAATTTCCAAACCAATTTGGACACTTAACCTTTCATCCTAATTATCCTTTCAATCCTATGAATCCGTCTTATCTTGACCAACAATTTCGACCTCATTTCTCTTACAAAGGTTTAATGGGTATGTCTAATGTTTCTTTTGAGAGCCAAATTGTGAACTTACCTACAGAATTCAAGAAAAAAAGTAAGACGACAAAAAAGTCCAAAAACTCCCAGAGTTCTCTTCTCAATAAAAATTGGGGCAAAAATGAAGACGTGGCATTAACCAAGGCATGGTTGTATATCTCTGTAGATTCAGATGTTGGAAACATCAATAGAACACAGCAATGTGGGATCGAATTTACTTAACTTGGAAGGAGAATATGGGTGGAGAATATAATGTTATACGAAACAACAACAGTTTAGCGTGCCGATGGGGAAAAATACAAGGTGTTGTTAATAAGTTTCATGGAGTATATGAGAGGTTAGAAAGAAATCCACTAAGCGAAACAACTCTTGAAGATATGGTAATTTCTTCCTTATTTTGTTTTGAACCATTGATTTGCAATATATTTTTGTCATTCTATTTTTGATAATTATTGTTAATTTCATGATTGTAGAAAAGAGAAGCACTACGAATGTACGAAGACATTTATAAGGAATCATTCAAATTTGAACATTGTTGGGGGATTATGATTAAGAATCCAAAATGGTGTACAAAAGAAATTACTAGAGCTAATGATACAAAGAAACAAAAGCAGCATGATGTGATCAAAAATCAAACTCCAATGAAAGTGAATTCTAGTTCTAACGAAGACAGTGTTTATGTTTTGGGTACTAATGGGGTTGAAGATACTAACGGTAATGGAATTGTACGTCCCCAAGTAAGAAAAGCTTGTAAAGAGGGAAAAAGGAGGCTAAATGAAGAAAGAAGTGTGGTTGATGCTTTAAATACCTTACAAAGCACTTTAGAGAAGCAAACCGTTGTTCATCGAGAGGAGTTGGAGTTGAAAAGGGAGAAGGAAAAAAGAGAATTTGAGTTACGAGAACAAATCATGAAAAAAGAGATAGAAATAAAGGAGTCTACTCAAGAAATGAAAAGAACAACATTGAATTTGATAGAAAAAACTCATAAGAGAGAACAACATCTTATTATGAATCAAGATCTTAGCAAGCTTTCACCGAAATTGCGGGAGACATATGAATAATTTCAAGCTCAAATATTGAAGGAATGGGAAGATGAGGGAATTACTGGAAAGTAATAACTTCGCCACATTTTAGGTGATAGCATTTTATTCCAGAAATATTACTTTAATGTTATTTTAATTATATATACTATCGGCTAGTTATAGCTTTGTTATTTTGCATCTTTTTGGAAGTTCTTTTGGGTAGTTCTAGTGTGTCTGTGGATATATAAGTATATTAGATTAAAACTAGTTTGGTTTTATTGGTTTGTGCGATGATGTGTGTTTAGTTGGTTTAACAGAAAGTATTGGTATTGTGATTTCCTTTGTTCTGTGGTGGAAAATTTTGGTGTTTTGAGTTTTATAGATGGCAATACCCTGCAAGAATTTCCAACTTTGTGGCATATCTATGGGCTTTTGGCGCTCAACTCTTGGTTCTGGAGTGCTATTTTCCACAGTCGGTAAGCATGTTGTTGTATTTTTTTTTGTTAAAGATTCTGCATGTGAGAGTTCTACAAGATTCAAACCTTATATAAACTTGTGTTAAAGTTCTCCATCTCAGATTACTAAGCTTCTGTTCTAATCTCCTTGATTCTAATATATGAACATGCTATGCTGATTTTCTTTTTTATTTTCCAAGTTAGAGGTAGCAAAATGTCAATACTGAAACTTTACTTTTGGGCAGGAAAATTAAGTTGTTGTGTTACTTCTGTTCACCGTAGAAATTCTAGATATAAGAGAACCAGTATTCGATTATGAACCAATAATAATAACATCACCTAGTTTTTTTTCTCTAGTTCCTAACTGGTGACTTTTGTGGACTTAAGCTAAATGTTTTTCTTTTTCATGAGTTTGCCTCTTAATTAATTTAAATTGTACCAGTACTTGGCAGCATCATGATGTTGAATCACCACAAATTTTTTGTGCATTTATTTTGTTATTGTTTCTTTTACTATGTTCTTTGTTTCTAGAACTCCTGCTTATACTTTATGATATCTTATTGACATGCAGAGATGTGGACTTCACAGAAAAATTAGACTACTCTTCTGTTGTGGCATTACTTGACTATTCCCTCGTACTTGCCATACTAAGAAGTTTCAATGTGAGGCAGGAGGCTACCAGAGTCGTGGTTTCTGCTCCACTTCTTTCCTTCGTGACAACTCATATTTTATACCTCAACTTCTACAAATTAAACTATGGTATCAGTTCTCTCTTCATCATCTGATTGATGCTCAAGTATACTTTTAGCTGTTGCATTATCCCCTATAAGAAAACGTAAAATATAGGTGCTAAAGGAAGGCCAGTATGATCTTCTATATACTTTTGGCTATGGTAGCAATTCAAAATTGTTGCAGAAATTTTGACTGGTCTTCTATTTCTTTACCAAGCAAAGCCAGAACCACTTGTCAACTATGTTATTTTATTTGTAATAAACATTATATATGTTGATAAGTTATTTTTGTTCTCCGATTGGAAAAATGGATTTAGAGGCAAGAAGTTTGCAGTGAAGTGTTAAGGTTGTCCTTCTCACAAAGTTAATAGAATACAAGTCTAATTTGAATCAATTGAAAAGAGAATTCAAAAGATTGTCCTCGCCTGATGTTAAGCCGATTGCTCACGATGCGTTATTGGAGTCAGAACAATCGGTACAAGTTCTTTCATTGAAATTTCATTCATTTAGATCCAAATTTATTCAAATACTATTTACTTATAAAATAGCATAATATTATCCTTCATATTATGAAACTTGGCCTGGGTTATACTGTATAATGCTATCTGGTTATTCTTATACAGGACCGTGTTAGGAATGGAAAAACTAAATCCTTGTGGTCCAGTCGACATCACTATTGGAGATGGAGGTAACAAAGAGGGCTTATCACGCAGGTACAAAGACCTTGCACCTAAGTGGTCAGTCTTCTGTGAACCAAGCTTTGGCCATGGAGAGTTTAAGATATTGAATACAACACATGCATTCTGGAGTTGGCACAGGAATGATGATGATGAGCCAGTGAGATCTGACCAAGTTTGGATAACCTCTTTGGTGAACTCTTGATCCATTTCTCAGAAGAATCATGAACTCAGAAAAAGTACAATTGGAACCATAAGCTGGTGTAGCTATTATGCAAACTGCCATATATCTCATGCAGTTCTATTGCAAATGAATGTAAAGATGCTGTAAAAACAATGGATAGTAATTGTGTCATGAATGTAAGATGTTTGTGTTTGCGCAGATCTTAAAAATGCTTTTTTTTTTCTTCTGTGAGCTTCAATGATTTGAACTATTTTAGCCATATGTTAACGGGCGAACCGGACACTATAGTACAACATTTGCAAATCTCATGGCTCTGTCACAGCATGACCATAGGATCTGAAGTAATTTTCTAACTATATGTAATAAACTTTCACCTTGTCAATGTATAATTTATTCTGAATACCAACATATGTAAAAGAAAAATTAAAAAAATCTGCAATAGGATGTAGTATTATACATCCTTTGGCTGGATTATGTAACCAAAATTCAAAGAAAGCTAAGGATTGTTCATGTATGACTATTTGAATCACCACATGCAAATTCCAGCCCCAGGATAACAAAAGATGTTTGATAGCCTTTCTGTCACATCCAAATAACATGATAAAGAGAAATAGAATTGCATCTCCGTAAGTCTTTGAGCATGCAGACTGTCATTGAAATGCCCCATACTAAAAGTAAAGCATCTTCTCCACCTCGGTCCACCTAACAAAAAAGGCTAAGAAAATTCATTTGACCAATTTACTCATTTATTTCACCAAAAGTGTCAAAGCGTGTACCTTGTTGGGATGTAAAAATATATGGACACTTCAGACCTAACAATACCAATCCCATTAATGAGTATCAACAACATATACTTTCAAGCAATTGAAATAAGCAAATACAACGAAAAATGAAAAGAATTCAAATGTAACGCCCATCCCCCGACCCGGCCGAAACCGAGAGCGGGAAGTCACAACACGACTAAAAACTCATTACATTAATAGGAAGTCAAAATAAACCTGCTAAAAACCTATTTAACCTATTTAGTTTCAATATCTCAAAAATAGAGGTACACAAATCTATGAAAAACTAACCTTGCCAAATTTCATTTATAACTCAAAAATTCGTTCTTAGGTGGAAGTATGTAGATACTAACACATTCGAAAATGGTAGAAAACAGTTATACACATAACTTTGAAAGTTACAATTTATAAAATAGAATACCACTTATAACCCAAAAATTTACATTTAAAGATTTGGCCAAAGTATCCCATCTTCAAACACTAACACCTATATAAAGATCTTTAACAAAAAATACATGAAAGTAGTGACCCAAAATGCAGATGAATGCTTCATGATTGGCTATACCGAAGCCCGACTACAACTTGCTCGATCACCTGATACAAATCATTTAAGTAAGAGGAAAAACACAAGAAAAGAAAATAAAAGTGTAAGCTATAAAGCTTAGTTGGTAATCCATATCCCAAAACAATCACGCGTAAATGCCTATTGGATCAAACTATTAAATGAGCACACATATGCAATTAAGAAGCATCGTTAAGGCTTCCTAATCCCATAGAAAGCATCAATCATACACCCTTAGACAAACATTTATCTATGCACACCTAATAGCTTCGATAAAATATGCAATAGGTTCATTTCGTTGTTTAGTATAATTAAGTCGTATGATAAATGCACATACATGGGTTACTTGTTCCTCAAGTAACATCATTCAATTTTTCCCATAAGTTGGGTCACGATAAGTTATGCTCGGTATAGTCACTAGGATGTAGGGTAGGGGCATTATAGTCAAGACACAATATTTCCGAACCGAAAAACACCATTTAAAAATATACTAAAAGAATTTTAAATAAATACATTAATATTAAAAAAAATAAGTTTTATGATAAGTGAACTTCTAGTTATTATCTAAGCATGACAATGTACTCATTTATATTTTCAGATTCAACACAGCAATTCACAACATGACAACAAGCTAACTTATCTAGCTCAAAATCGTCGACTCACAAGCATATGATTCAATTCAAATACTCATTCTCCATCCTAAGTTATTAAATATTAATCATCATTAAAGGAAATGAAGTAAATGTTCCATTTCATATGATTTTAAAACTACACAAGGACACAATAAAATCAACTTTCAGCTGCAGCTGAATCAAATATGACTTTTTAGCTAATTTTCATATTTTAATTTTATTATTTGGACTGCACAAAAATCATTAAAAATATATATTCATGATCACAAGATATTAAACAACAACTATAAATATTAATCATATCATACCGACTCCATTATATATAAAATTAATACTGAATAATGGCCCAATAAAATCAGCCTATTTTGACAGATTTTAGGTAGTTCAAACATGTCAATAAGTCATATTTCCTAGTTCAAAACAAATAATCCATGACTCATAACTCGGTGAAAAAGTTTTTCTTACCAACATAATATATAGGTTTATAATTACAAACAGTAACCTCTCGCCAAATAATTAATTATGCCATATTAAAATTTTCACAAAATGCCTATAAAATCAGTTTTTCTGTACAATAATAAACCAGTTCAATTCTTGACTTCAAGCCATGTTTACCAGCTCTTAAAACACATAGCTATAACATTTTAATTTAACCTATTAATCATCTATGTACATGAGATGTTATACAATAATAACAAATCATAAATAAATGCAAATAATTTTATTTATCAACACCTTAAAACTGCATAAAATGCCACAAGATCAACCAGCATTTCAACATATTAACACAAATTTATACATTGACATACCAATGCTACTCTATCAATTGACCATAACAATTTCATTTCTATTTTAACAATATAAGTATGAAATTAAACATGACCACAACACAATTCCAACTATCCGAGCAGAACTTAATAGACAGTCTCACAACATTACATGACAGGCTACTCGGAAATCGATTCCGATGACTGCTAAAATCAATCAAACACACACTTAAGGCATAATTTGCCAACATCAATTCATAAGTGTAAATTAACACAATCATCCTCAGTTAATTAATTATCAATTGTCGCCCAACATAGCCTACGACTCTAGGTGAAACGGGAACAACTCTGGACCGAAGTCCCAACTCTGAACCGAAGTCCCAACTCTGGACCGAAGTCCCAACTCTGGACATACATCCGTGGCATTACCTCTCGCCACATCCACCATCTAGGTGTTCGAAGCACTTCTTAACCCCTAAGGCTCATTTTCATCACCAATTGATTCGACAGCTAATGGGCATCATTTGTTTCACTTTTCAATTAATCCGGTTAAAATCACTTATCATAACATAATCACAAATCAACTCAAACAACATCCGAATCACACACACAAATTCAATAGCGATGGAACTTACATCTAATGCAATACCAATCACTTATCTAGCTACACAACAATCACAATATTAGATTCTATTTCCTAAGCCAACACATCAATATTAAGTCTCCATTATCACAATCTAAACAATCAATAACAAATATAATGTAGAGGGCCAAAAACAGATATACCAACCTTGTTTCGCTATTCCAAAAACCAAATAAGTTCGATTAAATTTGTCCTTCTACAGCTTGGTCACCTAGACCATCAAATGCCAAATTAAGTTTCAAACCTAATTTAAATTTACGTATTTGTTTAAAACAAAATAAATCTAAATCTGTTTTATAAAATCCATGTCCCTCACTCAATCTTTAAACCATTGCCAACACACGTTTAAAACCATATTTAAAAATAGGGCATTTAAATCGATTAGGGGAGAGTATCAAATAGAGTAAACCCACACATTCGGAATCTCACATATATCAATACTACAACTCAAAAATTAAGTGAACAAGATCAAAATTGATAAATTACCCATAAAGCTAGAGTTGAAATTACCTTAAAATCACGTTTGCTCAAACCGTGAAAACCATTCTACCCAAATCGGTGGTTAGCTTAGAAACCAAACCCTATAAAATAATGGAATGACAACTTAGTAAAATCCACGATTTGAGTTCAAAAATCACGATTGATTAAATCAATTACCTTATTGATAGTAAAATACTGAGATTGAAGACTCCATAGAATACTCACTTCGTTGATCAAGTAAAGGATTGGAGATGGAGGTGAAATCCAGATGAAATCAAGTTGAAAAATGGATTATTCAAGTTTTTCATGTATCGCTAGAGAGAGAATTGAGTTTGAAATGTTTATTTTTCTCAGTGGAAGTCTATGAAGAAGAAAAAAGAGAGTAAACGTGCAAATAAGTGTGATGGGAAATGGGTTTGGGTTCTATGTTATGAAACTTGAGCTCCTTCAAGGCCCTAATCCATAACTAGGTCCAAGTAGACACAAATTGAAATAAAATTGCTCTTTAAATAAATCATTTCAAATTCGAAAAGCTATCAAATTAAATATTCATTTTTAGGACAAAAATTACTTTCAACCTTAAAGATGCTAAATAGTAAAAATACCGAAATTTTAGAAAACCAAATATTCAAATCCTAACTTTTCAATAGTTTGATTCTTCCCCTTTTAAAGATTACTGCCCAATTGATACTTCTAATTCCCTAATGGAAATTTTTTTTAAAGCACTAATTTTTTATTTTACAAAAAAAATTAAAATAAATTTCTTAAATTAAAATAAGAAGTATTTAAATCTAACTTACTATACAAAAGTCACTTTATAAAAATGCTTAATAAATTCTAGGCCCGATTTCCGGACGTTACATCAAAGAATGGTGGTTATTGGGAAAAAATCTAATATTATTTCTCTTATCCAAATTTTAAAATACAGGAACATTTAAGTTGCAAACATAATATTAAAGAGCAGACAACTCACATATTTAAATAAAATTCTAGCTTGAACTTACATATCAAATTGCTTATTGACCACCATATAAATCCCATAAGTGGTTGATGAGATCAATCTTTAAATCATTGTGCACTCTTTTATCATGGACTTGTTTCGTTCGATTGATCATTCTGGTGACAAGAAAAAAGTAATTATGCTCAACATTTATGTCTTCAACCATTTCATCTACATGTGGTTGCCAATTTTCTAGATTAATATCTAGAGTTTGCTCACTTTCAATGATCATATTGTATAAGATAATACATGTCTTCATTATCTTTCCAAGATCCTTAACATTCCAGAAATGTGCTGGACCTTTAACAATATGCCACCTACTTTGTAATACTCCGAATGCACGTTCTACATCCTTTCGAACTGCTTCTTGGTGGTTGGCAAATAATTTTCTTTCATAGAAGACAGTTTAGAAATTGTTTGAATTAGAGTAGCATATTGTGGATATATTCCATTAGAAAGGTAATATCCCATTTTATAATGGTGACCTTGAACCTCAAAATTGCAAGATGGTGCAATATCATTGATGAGATCATCAAACAATGGTGACCTATCTAAGACAGTAATATCATTGTTAGTACCAGCCATACCGAAGAATGCATGTCAAATCCACAAACTTTTAGAAACTACAATCTCCAAAATAAGTGTAGGTGTTTTTTTAAATCCATTAGTGTGTGTGCCGTGCCAAGTTGTAGGACAATTTTTCCATTGCTAGTGCATACAATCCAAACTCCCGAGCATACCTGGAAATCCTCGCTCCTCACCTTCTTTGAGCAACCTTTCCACATCATCTTTATTTGGTTTTCTTAAGTATTGCTCTTCAAAAACCGCGATTATAGCATCACAAAAGCGCTTTAAACTCTCAATTGCAGTGGTTTCTCCAATTTGAACATATTCATCAAGCATATCAGCTGAACATCCATATGCAAGCATTCGTATTGCAGCTACCATTTTCTGTAAAGAGCTCAACCCAATCTTTCCTATTGCATCATACTTTTGTGTAAAGTAATCATCATGATTTTTCACGGCTTTTAGAATCTTTAGAAATAATTCAACATCCATTCGAAATCGCCTTATAAAATGTTCTGGTGTGTACTTTGACTGATCACCTTTAAAGTAGTCATTCATAATCAAATCATGACGCTTCTTACGATCACGATGAATGTAACGTCTACGAGACGTTGTTCTACCATGTGATCGCCTTTTACCAATTAAGCTTGTTGAAATAATTACAGGAACATTAACTCCAATAGAGCTAACCACATTATCACTTATTCGAATGGATGTTTCTTCATCTTCTCGTACATCATCTAATAATTTCTTACTCAGTGTAAATGAACCATTACTTGATGACGAGGTATCCATTTCAGAATCAAAGTTTTGGGAAGACATTAATTCAACACAACACCTAGGATAAAATTAAAATAAAAGATGAAACCTTCTATACACAATATGCATTAGGCAATAACAACACTGTTAGTAAAATTTTATAAACAATATGTAGACTATCTTCTTCATAACAATAAACAATATTTTGCATTAGGCAATGACAACACTGTTAGTAAACTTTTATAAACAATATGTAGACTATCTTCTTCATAACAATAAACAATATATTTGCATCTTACAAATCTAAAAATATAATATTCACCAGCAATATCATTTACTTCAAAATCTTGTAAAAATCAATTAAAATACAACTAACTATATAAAGACTAAAACTATAGAATGCCCAGTTCTCAACAACTTCTGTTTTGAAACATTCAAATTTATATCCATATGCATTAGAAAGCTAAAGTTTGAAGATATAGTTATAATCAAAATCATCCAATATAATATCACAATCTGCTTAATCAATCACTCCCACAAATTCTTACAGGAATTTAATCAAACACATAATATTCATATGAATTTTAACTAATATATTTTATTCAATAAAAAATTCTACCAATCAATACAAAAATTAATAACAATAACAAAATAACGATAAAAAGATAATCCAATTTCAACTGAAAAGAAAAACTTGAATCAAATTAGATATTTAGAAATGTTAACGAATGATACAGATATGCATATATAAATATCCATGTAAAAATAGCGTAGAAAATAAACTAACCTTGAATAAATGAAGCGTAAAAGTTATTCTTTCTTCATTAAAAGCTCTTCTATACGATGCTCAGGCTTCTCTCCAAGTGTTTGTTGCAGTATTTGGTTACAACTCTTTTATATGATCCTCAGTTTTTTCTCCAAATGTTTGTTGTAGTATTTAATCGTTGATTTTTTTAAAAAAAAATTTTAATTCTCATGTTTTATTATCAATTTTTTGAAAAAAAATATCAATAATTTATTTAAAAAGCAATAACTAAACAGACACCATTGTAGATAAATTAATGAAAGTAGCTGTGCAGTTATTATACTTGTGCCATGTCATTCCATACACCTTCTATTTAACATTCCACCTCAGCCTAAATTGATAGGAGCATTGGAGATGCTCTTAGTTCAACAAGTGGTAATGAATTTTTTTAATTTTTTTTTATAATTATAGGTAAAAATTATAAAAGATTAAACTCCAATTTTATTTTACTATTTTAAAATCGTCTCGACAAGGATGATAATTTTACTGGGTGAATTTTTTTTAATAAAAAATTTATTGATATTTATTTAAAATGATCTAATTTTACAATTGTTTTTATTTTATGTACTCAATATTTATTTTATTTGTGAAGTGATTTTTTAGTTTATTTGTATTTTATAAAGGTGGTAACAAGAGTATAAATATACAGAGAGATAGTGTGTGAGTGTGTGTTTGAGAAAATAGTTTCCAATTGTTGTGTGATATTTAACTAGACGGTAACAATAATCAAATTGAGAATTATCCGTTGGAATTCAGAGTTCTTTCCACTAGTTAGTGTAACAAATTCGAGAGAATAAAATAGTCGTGATTTACTTCAGAGAGAAAGAAGTTCATTTATTGTGTTTGTAGTTAAAGAGAATTCAAAGTGTTTAGAGATCAGATTATTTCTGTCGCGCAGATCTCTGATATAACTGTAATCAATTGGGATAATCTCAAATACACCCTCGTGGGGATATTTAGTAGTGAGGCTGGATCTATCTAGTATGGCCCACATCCCTAATCCAACATTCTCCAACTCACATTATATGTGCCCATGCCCCCACAACTGTCGACAATTACACGACTTAGTTCAATCTATTCATCATCAGATGGTTATACACGCAAAAAATCTGTGTGACTAATGATCCAGATTCTCCATCCCAAGACACGCAGAGAGAGTACTCGAAATTCATTTCGGATACATCCTAGGCTTGATACGATCTCACATCAGATGCGTCTGGTCCCAAAAATAACAATCTGATATCCTTAAAGTAATCTCAAATCACGATTGTATTCAAGTGAACTACAATATGCTAACATGTGATCAATATTGTGAAATCAGTCAATATCTTCCGGTCACTCTTCCTCCAAAGGTCAATAAAAAAATAATCGACATCACAAATATACTACATATGTCGTATTATCATGACCACAGAAAAATACGCTAATGATACAGACACTGTTCTCACCACCTCATATGAAAAAGATGATTGTACTAAGGACACACAAAATATGTGGATCTTGTACAATAAATAAGATCAGGGATCGTCTTTATTTATTATCCACGACGGCCAACAAATAGCATGCACGATATAACACATGCATTATATTGAAGCTTACCTTCATTGAGGCGTGTATGTCTTGATATTATTTTCTTCACTATATGCACGAAAACACTAATGTCCCTCAGATTCTATTTGCAACTACCACGAGAGTATAGCAATCTTAGAATCTAATCTGGCTTATCATGTCTCACAATAGTGGGGTAAAATCATGAGTGATTCATTATCATAAAAGAAACCTCATCTTGACCACTTATCAAGGCAACCTTATACACTTCCTTCTTACACTTTGAGACTTAAGTCAATCAAAGGATACAAGTATATAGTCTCAGCTTGCATTATTCTCTAAAATAATAAAGGTGACTACATGTACATATATGCAAGTCTCTTGTACGTGTGAGATACTTCTAAAAAAATTATACTAGACCGCATGAGCACTTCATAAATAATCAACAAATGTGATACAAGAACAAGGCAAAAATCTAGATACCACAATCTACAAAAACCCAAACACTTAGAATGTAAAAGAAAACATCTTTAAGTACTACTTTTGTAAGTGCATCTGCTACCATGTCATGAGTAGGTATATATATGTAGATACAATTTTCTTATCCACGATATCTCTGACGAAATTGCACTTGGTCTTTATTTGTTTAGACTTGTTATGATATTTAACATCTTTAATATATGTTATTATTGCTTGACTATCACAATATACAGTAATTGGCTCAGACTCATAATTTTCAATATTCAATTCTTCCTAGAATCGTTTGAGCCAAATAGCCTATTGTACAACCACCGAACATGCAATAAATTCAGCTTCCATGGTGAAAAGAGCAATACAAGTCTACTTCTTATTATTCTAGGAAATATCATCATGGTTAAGTATGAACGTATACCCTAAAGTGGATTTTCTCTCATCCAAGTCACCGCCCTAATCTGCATCTATGTATCCTATCAAGTGTATCGCTACCTTGATAACACGGAGAATATTATGTGGTTCCTTTTAGATAGGCAAGTATGCTTTTGACAGCTATCTAATGTTTCTTACCCGGGTTAGCTTGATATTTGCTTACCAGCCCAACTGCGTAGCATATATCAGGTCTAATACACATCATTGCATATGTCAGACTTCCAATGGCCTTCACATAAGGCACCTTTTTCATCTTCTCGCTCTTGCGGAGTTTTAGGACACATATCTAGACTTAAAGTCTACCATTTTGCTATGGTGTGTCCATTGGCTTACAATCATCCATTTGGAAACTTTCAAGGATCTTTTAAATATAGGGTTCTTGCGATAAAGCAAAGATTTTCCTTTCCCGATATCTTGAAATTTTGACTCCTAAAATGTAAGTCGCCTCACCCATGTCTTTCATTTCAAAAGTAGCAGACAACCAATCCGTAGTCTCGAGTAAAAACTTCTTGTCATTAAAATACTAATAAAATGTTGTCTACATACAAAGACAAAATCACAAATTTTTCTTTTGATCATACACATAATGGTCTTTCTCTGTCATTTCAAATCCTTATGTTAAGACAAATTTGTGATAACGAAGGTACCACTGTTTAGAGGATTATTTGAGTCCATAAATTGACATCAATAGTTTACAAACTTTACCTTCTTGACCTTCAGTTACAAAATATTCATGTTGTTCCATGTAAATCTCCTACTCCAGTCCTCCATAAAGAAATGCAGTTTTAACATCCATTTAATGTAACTCAAGATCCTTGTGAGCAACAAGTGCAAGGACGAGGGGAATAGGCGCAAATCTAACCACTAGGGAGAAAGTCTCTTCATATTCTATACCCTCTTATCGTGTATATCCTTTTGCCACCAACATCGCCTTATATCTTTTGATCGAGCCATTTGTCTTCCATTTGACGCGAATGGCCCATTTTTTTTCTGATGGCATTTTTACTAGACGGTAAATCAACTAAGTCTTAGACATGGTTGCTTTTTGTTGACTTCATTTCCTCCTCGTGGAATCCGACGATACTCTATGAACACCCCTCAATCTCTAGCTATGTGTTTGTGGCACCTGAGTCTAAAATCCACATTGGGTGAGCCTCAGCTAGTAATACAACTAAACACTAAAAAATTACATAAGTCATAAGATAGAAAAGATACCTCTTTTTCCAATCTTTTGCATGCACGGGCATAGTATCCCATCTTTTTACACTTGAAGCACTTGATCTTGCTTTTATCATTCTTCTTCCCACCACCATGTCAGGCTTTCTTGTTTGGATTACTTGTCCCAGGCTGATTCGAATTTGGGTTTGCTACCTTTTTACCTTTTCCTTTCTTGGACCCTCTTAGTCCCCTCTTGCATTTGTTATTCTTGCGCACACTAGTCTCTACCATATAAAGTTGCATAGAGGATTTAGCCGCTTCCAAACACTCATCCTTTAGGTCCACATGATGAGCAATATCATCAAAAGTTTTGATGTTGTTGTTATGCATCATGTTAATCTTCATATGCTTCCAACTATTAGGTAGGGAATGAATCATTACATGTACCTGTTGCTCATTAGTAAGGACGTGTCCAGCTATCTTAGACTCTCAGATCATATAAGCCATCTCTCTCATATGTTGTCGCATTATATGATCTTGCCGCTTCTTATAAGTGTCAAACTTTATGGTAAGCCGGCGGAGCTTGGTGGTTGAAGTGCCACCATACTTGTCCTTGAGAGCGACCCAAATATCTAGTCGCATAATCCTCGTAAATGCATATCTAGTCATTTTCCTTGCTCGAGAGAAATGTGATCCTCGCAATATTATTCTTGCATTTCCAAGACATGTAAGCCTCCATGTCACATCTTACCTGAGCAGGCTGGCCTCTTTCAGGCTCCACCATGATGTTTGTTAAAGTTTCAAGTGCCTATTGTTCCTCAAGCATGTACTGAATCTTTCGGTGCCATATATCGTAATTGTCACCATTTAGTTTTTTGCCTTTGTTCTACTCGACTACAATCGACTTGGAAGCAAAGCCATTACTAAAACACATTCACAAAAATAATGAGATTGTTAAAATTCTCAATCTAGTAAAATTTTATCTGAATAAAATTATTGCTTTTAGCCTAGATCTTATCATGAATATAGTAACAAAAATAAAAATGGAGAAATGAAAAAGACAGTCCTAGCTATCTAATAACAATCTATGTCTTAAAAATTCTCATCAGTATACTCAATCAAGAAATGGAGCAATTAAGTCCTAATATACTCTTTAAGGAATCCCATCAAAAAGCAAGATCAGAGTAGATAATTCTAAATGTATGATCAAACATAATGTATAACTAAAGAAAATAACTCATAAATAAGCAAATCATCTTACTAACAATAAAAATACAAGACCATGGAAAAATCTAAGGAAAAACCATTATCCAAATACAGAAAAGTCTAATAGAAAAGTTATGATGATAATATGAATGATAAATGCTTAATGATCATTGTCTGATCTCTCTATAGTCTCATAGTCCTCCTCTGGATCCTTTTCTTACTCCTCATCATGAACCCTACTCATTCTAACTTCACTATCATATGTTGACTTCCCATTGAGAAAATTACTCGGCTACAAGGCTGTATAATAGCCAGGGAAGCGGGATAAGTCCCCAATGCAGAAAAATGGAAGAAGATCAGTGCTAATAGGGGAATACTCTAGTGAAGCAAAGTATACTTTAGTGTAGATTGTGTGAACTCTAAACTAAGAGGAGTATAGTCAGAGGATGCAGAAGAATAACCAGGTGATTGGGTCTCAAGTGTATATCAGAAGAGTGAGTGAGAGAATACTCTAGAGAACTACTTATCTCTATAGGCTTCCTCGAACTCAAACGAGGAAGACTTGCCATCTTACTCTTCAAACGGCTCGATAGAGGATCAACATGTGTCACTTGAGAATGGATACGAGGGGTGTAAGGTGTATCATCAAGATCCTCCTCAGTCTTAGTCTCATCATCAGTAGACATAAGGTCGGGCATATGTAATTAGTTTCGTGGTCCGTTTAAATCTTATACCAAACCAATGAAATATATATATAAGGTCGGACATGATTCATTTCGGGTTTGGTCGATTTCGAATCGCAGTTTCAAAAAATTAGACTGAATCAGACCACTTAAAATATTGGTCTGATAAGTCCGATCCCAATTACAGTATTTAATTTGCTTCAGTTTAATTTGGTTGGAATTTTACTGACTTTTTCATTTAAAAAAGAATTAAAAAATCATTTTTAAAAAATACTATGTACAAATAAATTAAATTAATTAAATATTAATTTTTTTAATAAGTTAAATACCAACAACATTATATAAATTTTATTTTAAATATTTAATTTGTATTTTTTTGTTTATCTATATTATATATTTATTTAATAAATATATTTAGTTTTTAATTATTAATCAGTGTGATCGGTTCGATCTATTGAACCGAACTTATTAAGATAGTTAGTCCTAACTTTTTGAAGCGGATTAGAACCATTTGGATCATAGAAGATAATTTTTGATTCAATTCAATAGAAATCTTTTATCTATCTCTAGATATATGCATATATTTATTACTTATTATTATAGTTATTGATTAATTTTTTCATAAACAGTATTTATTACATGTAAATGGACAGGAAAAGACGAATGTTAGACTACATTCCTTTTATATATAAAAGATTATATATTAGACAAGGGCAACACTAACTGCGGGCCTCGATTTCAACCGAAAGTTTAGAAGAATTAAATTTGAGCGTATTGAGATTGAAAAACAGAGATTTTTGACAAAGTTACATGATTTGCAGGAATAATTAAGACATATTTAGAGTTAGAAAGAAGATCCAAATCTTCTTGTAGATTTCCCTAAAGAAAATGAGAGGATATACTTTGCACTATTCTCTTCGACGAGGAAGAGAAGAAATCAGAAGTCATGGAAGACAGACTTTGCCTAAGGTTATTCTATAGAGGAATTTTACCCCATAGAAGACCGGATGACTTTTGTCCTCCAAGAAGGGTATGTTGAGGGATAATTTTAATTGTTTATGTTGACTTAATATATAAAAGTAATGTAGATTATTATGCTATTTGAATTAATACATTTGATTACTTATGCTATTTGAAAAAAACATTAAAACTCCCAATAATGATATCAAGATAGTTTAAAGGATATTGATTTGATAGGACTGTCAAAAGATTTCGAACTACTATCTGCAAAAGTCACTCATGCTTATGTCAGAATGTAATTATTTCACCGATTTTATAGAATACCGATTTCACTGGACAGTCAAAAGATTCCAAACCACAATCTGCAAAAGTCACCCATACTTCAGAATGTAAGTATTTCTCTGGTTTTAAATAATACTAATTTGACAGGACAGTCAAAATATTCTAAACCACTATCTGCAAAAGACACCTAAACTTATGTCAGAATGTAATTATTTCTCCGGCATCGAAGAATATTGATTTGACAGAACAGTCAAAAGATTCCCAACCACTTTTTACAAAATGCACATAATCTTGTATTGTAGCAAAAGATGTTATGGCAGAATATAACATGTTATTTCTTCAGCTTAATAAATACTATCCACCAAGTGATTTCAAACTTTCTTTTAACTATTTACAAAAATATATCACTAAACAACTAAGCCATAGATAACATGTCTTCGCAAAAATGTTAATTACATAAACACAGGTTGTCAATGGAGGGTTCGTGCGAGAAAGGGTGCTAGAACTCATGTTTGGAAGATTACAAAGTATGAATGACCTCATACATGCAGCGTTGCAAGAATGATTGTCGACCACCAGAAGTTTAAAATAAATCTTCTCAATCGAACATTTTATGTTTCAAATCCATAAGTACCCATAAGCCTCATACTCATGCAGCCACTAGTTCACAAAACTTAGACTGGGCTACATATGTTGCTGATGTTTACCGGATTGAAAATTTGAGAAGTGCTTATGCAATGGACTTCGTCCATATTGTTAGCGAAGAGAAGTGGCTCGGGTACTATGGTGCAACATTTATTCCAGATTCAGAAACAAAATAGGGTGAAAAAGGTTGTCCAAAAACATTTAAAATTCAAATTGAGATTGACATCCGAAAGGGAAAGTCAATCCAAGAGGTGTGGTCTTTGCCGCCAAGAATGCGATTTCAGGAACAATTGCCCAAACAAAGAGATATTTGAAGAAGTAGTTTCATCATCTCAAGTTCAATGGGTATTTCTATTTTAATAACTATTTTTATTTTTAGTGATTGTTTCTTTCATGTTTATGTTTCTAATATTATTTGTGCTATGTATTTTACATGACGTGTTGTTTTATTTACAAGTTATCTGTATAACCAATCTATTATTTTAATGTATTGTATTATTTTAAATTTCGTATAGGTACCTAAATTTTTAATTTATTTAAATTCATACATACAACTTCTTAAGGATTGTTTTTTGGAAAATTTTAATTAGCAATAAAAAAATATAACATCCCTAATAAAAAAATGAACATCAAACAAACTACTAAGCAATCCAATCAAACAAATTAATGAAATAATTCAAATAACATATTACATTCAAAATTACTCAATAATAAATCATTATAATTCAATTAACTAAATAAAATATTTTAAATATCGCAAAAAAAACCTAATTTTACAAAGAATACTATCAACAACAAGATTCTACACTAAAGAAACCTCATTTCAAGAGTGTATTTGTAACATCCAAAAATCTAGACTGGAAATTTTTATTGATTTTTAAATAAATTTGTGAATTTAATGTGATTATTTTGGTTCTAACTAAGTGTGTGTTTGGTAGGTAGATTTTTAAGTATCGATTAGATTTTTCATTAGCGATTTGGCAATTTAACCGTTTGGGAGAAGTTTTTTGATTAAGATTAGCGATTTCCATAACGCTACTTCAAGTAGCTTTCCACAAATCGCTAATCAAAAAGCTCTCATTTTACCCTTATCAATTTATGAGTATTACTAAACTACCCTTAATAATATTAAAAGCTTATATTTGTACTAAATTAACTTAATTTTAATAATATTTTTATTTATTAAATATGATTAAAAATCTTTAAATAACTTTTTTTAGTTAATCTATATTTTATTTATTTTTTAATTAGTTTATACCTAAAGGATGGTTGATTTTAAATTAAAAATATTGAAAGAAAAAATTGTTTAAAAATGAATACTAACGCTAATAAATATATTGTAAGGTAAAATAATATATTATATTGTTTACATAATTTTACATGTAACAACTACTTCAACATCTAAATGTTATTACCAAACACTCATGTCAAATCATTACTTCAACATCTAATTTAGCAGTTAACAACTAATTGCTACTTCAACAACTAACTCAACATCTAATGTAACATCTAGTACCAAACATACACTAAATATTTAGATTTTTTTCTCTTAAAATAGGTAATAGTAGTGAGATTAATGAGTTTAGATCATAACGAAAGTGTAATCATAGGGAATCCAAATTTTGTTAGGATATTCAGTTAAATTTCCCCCCTTAGATTATGCAAATGAAGCTTCCAATAAAAATATCACTTTAATTGATTTTTTTTTTTAAAAACATCTTTTTAAATATTGAGTGGAGAAAAATATCTATTCCAATATATTTCATTTTTACTTAAACATTTTAAAATAAAATTATCTGGAATTTTTGGTTTGAAAAAAAAAAGTACTTGGTCTTGAATTCGAATGGGCCTTCTATTGGATTTGGACTTTGAAAGCCCAAATCCAACACCAGGCCCACATGAACCAAGCCCACATTCCCTTCTCACCTCTCCACTTACGCTTGTGCACACTAACCCCCTTTTATTTGGATAACTTCTAATGTTGTTTTATAAAGTACGGTTTAATATGGTACGTTTTAATATAGTATGGTTGGAACCATCAAATTGTGTTTGAATATATGGTCTTATAAAGTATAGTTAGCATTATAGAATTTTTATTTTTGTTTAGTTTGGAAGTAAGTATGGTATTGTTTAATTATATGTAAATAACAATAATACCCTTTCCTATGTTATACTTAATTTTTATATTTATTTTTTAAATAATCAATTTTTTTTCATAATCACATATAATATCGTAAGAAATTTAAAAAAAGAAAAAAGAAAAAAGAAGAAGCTAATATTAAGCCACTAAAATACAACCTCCAATAATATAAAATTTTTAAAAAACATAATTGAAAATAGTAGGAACAATAATTTTATATTTAAAATATAAATTGTCCATAAAAGTTAAACTTATACTCTTTAAGTCTCATCATCACAATAAAACAAATTTCAAACATCAACCATTCTAAAGTTCATAACATAAATATTAATAAAAACTAATATGCAATCCGAATTTTTTTTAAAAAAAAAATTAAAAAAAAAGAAAGAAAAGCTTGATAAGCAAGCAAGAACCCAATTTCAAAATCGAGAAATATTTTGAATGTTGTGTTAAAGTTGAGTGTTCATGATTTTTAATTGAATGTAAACCTAAAAGACTTAAGGGTAATTTTATAATTAAAAAATATAATTAGGATAGTTTGGGAATGAAAAATATTTCAACCATGTCAACACACCGATTTGGTGGTTGAAAAAAAATGCACAAATTGAACTATGGTGAACCCTAAAAATAGGAGTGGAAGTGCAACCAAACATGGTGCGTTTTGGTTTTAACCAAACCATACCACCAAAAACCTTCCATCCGAAAGTTTCATCTCTATTGATCAAAACAAATTCCTCTCGTTTTGGTGCACGCAAAACTAGCTCCAACCATCAGTTCATCTTATCTGTTAGTGTGGTTTTCATAGAAAATCATCTCATGCCTTCCAACCCTAAATTTTAGGTTACTGCTTCATCTAACAGCTCTCAATTTCCTCCATTGGTGAGTTGGTTTCCAATTTCATTTTATTTGGTGTTTTAAAGGTTATGGGTCTTGCAATTAAATTAGTCTCTTGAATTTTAGGATTCTTACTCCAAGATTCAGACTTAATTTCTAGTTGTGTCACTCTTCACTTGACGGTCGTATAAATGTATTATTGAGTTTAATTCTTGAATTCTTTAGTTTAACATTTTAGTCTTAGTAATTTTAACTAACCGTTTGAATGACATCTTTCCAGATTTTGGGAAAATAAGAATTTGGCTCTATTTGCCTCCACTGTCTATCTCTTTACCTACTGCTATTGTGTATTAGATAGAAGTAAGTTAGTATTGTTCTAGAATTAGTAGTGTTATGACTTCTGTATAGATCGAATTCTCTCTTTTTGCTGCTGCTTTATTTTATGAATTTATTAAAAAAAATGGTTTTGGCACCATTAAAAAAATTGATTTAAATTTTTTAATTGATTAATAGGCAATCAAGTTGGGGGAAAACAACTTAATTGCGAGCAGTGTGTCATTTCGGGAAAATAGCGTTAAGGTTGGTGAACCGTATTTTTGTCCTTACATTAATGTTTCTTGTTGTGTGGGGCTTCAATTGATGTATTTTAGAAAATAGAATATTAGATTGATGCTTGAGTTGTTTATTGTTGATTATTCATTAGAATAATGGTATAGTGATTTATTCAAGATTTCATATGTGCATTAGTATATTTTTCTCTGCGAGTCCTGACTTAAATTATTTGACATGGGTTATTAGTCTATTGAGTAGAGTAGAAGGGCTTTTGATGTATTAGTGTTAATGCAAATAATGAAAGTTTGGATGTGGATGTAAGAAATAATAATAATAATAATAATAATAATAATAATAATAATAATAATAATAATAATAATAATAATGTTAAAAGAAACGGCAATAAGATCGACCTTTTAGTTTAAACTCAATGGTGAAGTAAATACGCCTTAAAAACACCAGAAGTACTTTAATTATTTGTGATAATAACATGACAAGTAGGCCAAAGACGTAATTTCTATCTATTTGGAACTTCGGTTCACTATCTGTATTTTGGACTTCGGTCCATTACTTGTCCCGTTTCACTATAAATTTTAAGCTAATTTAGGCGTAAATTAATATATAATAATTTGATGAATTATTTATGCGTTCGAATCTAATGTCTTATTTGAAAAAATGTCATTTGTGTCTTTGTTGAGAGTTGCAACGTGTATAGGTTCTTGCTTGATATGAATGTTGTTGGTGTGGTTTAAGACTTTAAAATTGGAACTATAATTAGATGTGAGTATATGCTTGAATATCAAGATAATTGGGTATGATTATTGTACATGTTCAACTTATATTATGGTGATAGCTAATTGCCTTAATTTAGAGGGCTAATATTAGTCGAGTTTTAGTTGTGTTATGTCTTGTTTAATAATAGAAGAAAAGTTGGAGATAATATCTAATAAGTAGGTTTGGTGATTAGGTGTACACATCCATAAGTATTAATTTTTATTTTATTTTATATTTTTCCCTGCTGCAGCTAGGTTGGTTGTATAGACCACATGAGCAGTGTCTAAACTGAAAATTAATAAGTCATTAGTCCTATTGAGTGATTATAATTAATTCTTGTTATGTCTAGTTGGTGTATATATGTTCTTCATAGCTCAAATATTGGTATCTGGGATGTTTAAAATTGAGCAAGTAGCTCAGAAAATGCAAATTGTTGCAGTTTAGATGATCATTTTGACCATTTGTGCAATATATAAACCATATAGTAAGGGGTTAGGAAGTCGATACAATTATTTAGTGTTGTTGTCTATTGTCCCTTGATAATGTATATGTTGTTTCGTGAATTCAAAAACTAATATTTTGATAGTTTTAATTGATTAAAGTCACTTAAAAACCAGTAGAATTTGTTGTCAACAGACAAAAAAAAACCACTAATAATAATAATACTAAATAAAAAGAAAATAAATTTATTAATGGACTTTATTTTATTTTAATTTTTTTAGGAGCTGCTTTCTGCTTTTTCTAAGACTTCTCGCCAGTTTTTAATTTGTGTCTTCTCAAGTTTGATTGAGTCTGAGTCCGTAATCATGTACAATGACCATACCCCCGCTTCAACTTTAGTGTAGTTACCAAGTATTTTCACATGTTCCAAATTTTCGAAAAAAAAATATTTGCTGATTTGGTTCAACTAATCTTTCATGGCATTCATACTTCATGTAATAAAACATAAACAACTTAATGGACCTAATGCATATAATAGGAGGCTAAGGAGTTTGTTTTAAACATTTGTTTGCTTAACTATTGATGTTGTTGAACCTTTTTAATGTTAAAGTGTGCTAATAGAGTGCATTGTGTGTCATTCATTAAATAGTTATACTAGTGCATATGATGTGTATTTGTTTGGGATTTGGTTCACCAACTAGGCTAAGTAACTTAACGTGGGTTTTTTTCTTCTTTTTGATTTCTTTCTTCTTTGAAATGAATTTGACAAGTGATCAAGCAAGAGGTATTTTTGGGCTTGAAGAAGTCACATGAAGCATTGCATATGCATTACCATATTATTAGGAGTGTTATGAATAGTTTTTGTTAAGACATGTAGTGTGTTGTAAATAATTTTACACATATAAATAATAATATAAATACTAATAGTAATAAAACCTACATGTGTAATGGGTTTTTTAATTTTTTTTATATAGTTGGGATTATTTCAGTTTTGTTTATTTGGTTAAATTTTATTGGATTTGATAATAAGAGTTAGTTTGTTGTAAAAATAAAAAGAGAAGTGGGGTAGAAGAAAACAGTTTAATACTAACTGGAAAATAAATTCGGATCAGAAAATTAACCTGATAATCTTGGATTGGATCTTGAACTTATCGACTAAATATCTATTACCAAATATCTAATAATTGATGGAGAATCAAAACCCACATATATTCCTAAACGTCTTTGGGGTCCCATTTTTGTTCTCTGAGTTGGGGTAATGGGTAAATATACAGCACACCCAAATGTTCTCAAATGCGAGATGTTAGGAGGATGCCCAAATACTAACTGTAATGGGGAATATTGGTTATAAGCTGTTGGGCCAATACGAATCAATGCAGCAGCATGCAATATAGCATGTCCCCAAACAGTTACCGGTAGTTTCGAGCGCATTAATATAGTTCGTGCAATTATCTGAAGGCGCTTAATTAATGATTCAGCTAATCCATTTTGGGTATGAACATGCGGCACTGGATGTTCAACATCAATCCCAGATACTTGACAGTATTCATCAAACGCTTTCGATGTAAATTCCCCAGCATTATCAAATCTCATACTCTTAATAGGGTAATTTGGAAAATGAGCTCGCAATCGAGTAATCTGTGCTAACAGTTTAGCAAAAGTAACATTACGAGTGGATAACAAGCATACATGGGACCATCTTGCGGATTCGTCTATCAAAACCATAAAGTAGCGAAATGGTCCACTAGGTGGATGAATGAGTCCACATATATCTCCTTGAATTCTTTGTAAAAATGATGGAGATTCAAAACCTACTTTCGTAAACGATGGTTTCGTTATCAATTTCCTTGGGAACATGGGATACACATGTCCCTATCATTTAGTAGGATTTTATAATTTCTCAGTGGATGCCCTTTTGAATTCGCTATTATTCTTCACATCATTGTGGATTCCGGATGCCCAAATCTATCATGCCAAAGCTGGAATATTCTGGGGTCAGAGAACTTCTGGTTCTCAATAGCATGTGTTTCAATATGCCTGATGGTTGTATAATATAATCCAGATGATGAAATAGACAACTTTTCAATCACAAGCTTCTGGCCTGATTTGTTCGAAATAAGACAAATATTCAATACCTTTTTCATCAACTGTTTCAATATGATATCCATTCATTCTTATATCTTTAAAACTGAGCAAATTTCTTCTGGATTTGTGAGAGTATAACGTATTTTCGATTTCCAATTTAGTGTTATTTGGTAACACAATTGAAGCTCTACCGGAGCCTTCGATCATATCTACTGGACTTGATATGGTATTCACTTTAACTTGAATTGGAATCAATTCCAGAAAATATTTTGTATCTCTCAAAATCGTATGGGTTGTAGCGCTATCGGCTAAACATATATCTTCAGATATAACTAATTCTTGATTCGAACCCATAACCTTTAATAAAATGAAACATAACATTAATTGAATGGAAATGTAATATTCATAACTATTTACAAATATTTACAATCAAAACTAAAATTACATTCCATTCTATTTACATTCCAAAAATAAGAAAATACATTCACTTGTAATTAACAGTTCCATCACCAATCAGGTGATCTATCTTCCCATCAGGATCTTCATAGAAATCAGCAGTTTCCAAATTTGATATGTCGACAAGACCAGTATCACCATCGCCAAAAACATCAGCCATATTTGCTTCATTATTCTTTTCTTTTTCTTGTTTGCGTCTCAATTTCTGATAAGCTTCATCTACATGTTTAGGAGTGCGACAAGTCCTCGAATAACAAGTGGGGGAACCACATCCATAATATGGACCACGATTGAACTTCAGTGGTTCTATAACTTCTTTCCCTTTGATGGAACTAGCATTATTATTCCACTTCTGGGGAGTATTTGGATTATGATATGGATATCCATAATCTCTATTACGACCACGTCCCTGACCATTTCCAGAACCTCGACCACCTCGGCCATTACCACGCCCATTTCCATAATCATTCCATCGTTCAGAATTACGGCCACAACCACGACCACGGTAACCACAACCACGGCCACGGCCTGGATTTTCATTATAATGTGCAATCACTTCTGGGAATGCTTGGGTGCCAATAGGGCGTCTTTCACTATTCTTCAATAACAACTGGTTGTGTTTTTCAGCAATATCCAAATGTTTAATCAAATCATCATATTTTTGGAATTTCATTTCCCGATACTGCTGTTGTAAAATTGTTTGGGAAGGATGGGACGTGGTAAATGTCTTATTCAACATTTCATGGTCATTTTTCGTTTCCCCACATATTTTCAATTTGTTCACAATCAAATACATGGCTGAGTTATATTCACTCACGCTTTTGAAATCTTGGAATCTCAAATTATGCCATTCATCTCGTGCTTCAGGTAGGATGATCTCATTTTCGCGATTGTATCTAGAAACCAATGCTTGCCACAGATCTGCAGGATCAGTGACAGTCATATACTGATTTTGTAAATCATCATTAAGATGGGTTCGGATTATAATCAAAACTTTATTCTTTTGCTGTTATGTTGTTTCATTATTCTTATCCAGAGTCCCGTACAGGTTTTTGGATTTCAATCTTATTCCACAATCACTCAACCATCTCATATAATTTGCTCCAGAAACCAACAATGGCTCGAATTTGTATCGATTCATTTTCTGCAAACACAAGAACACTTTCTTTAAATTTCCAAATATCCAGAATTCAATTATTCAACTTCAGGTGAATAATCGTAATTTCCCAATTTTCAGATCTCACTATTTATCGTAACCAGAATCACAATTACCAAACACTTTTATGATCTGGAAGATCCATTTAAGTGGCAACCAGAGAGCATACTCAAGCTGATAACGTGTGTAAAAATAAAAAGAGAAGTGGTGTAGAAGAAAACAGTTTAATACTAACTGGAAAATAAATTCGGATAAAAAAATTAACCTGATAATCTTATATTGAATATTGAACTTATCGACTAAATATCTATTACCAAACTCAAATACAACAGAAAACAGAAATAAGAAATGAAGCAGAGAAGCAAACAATTGTGTGTTGTGTCTATTCATTCTCAAGATTATATATATAGCAAATCCATAGGATACCTGTGAGTACATGCAAACTCATGCACATAGATAGTGACATGTGTTCATAAGGTGGAATCCACCGGAAAGAATCACAACATAGTTATGATTTTGAATTATTTGGATTGATGTTATATAATTTATTAGGTATTTTTGAAAATATATAATAATAATAAACTGTTATAGAAATTATAAATTGTTGGTATATAAGTCAGTTAATATTATCTGAAAAGGGAGTTGATTTAAAGTTCGAAACCCTGTAACATAAAATTATTTAAAATTTTCACTTTAACTTCTTCTCCAAGAAAGAGAAGCGCAAAACAAACTACACTATTGGACCGCCATCTCTGTGCCATAACGTGCTATTTTCCCACGTGACGACACACTCCTTTTAACTTTTTCCTAGTTTATTCAGAGGATAAAAAAGTAATTGTTGGTATATTATCCCTACTACGGAAATTGACGTTATCATCTAGGGAAGGTGAGCCGTTTACAGCTGTACCTCTGTCCATTGATATTCATATCGGGAATCCTTATCCCGAAACAGGCAAGGACGGTGAAAAGACACTCGTAGAATGAAAAGGAGTGCTGATTAATAATAGAAATAAAATTAAATAAAAATAATATTTTTGAAAATGGGCGAGAACATAATAGGAGTCTGCTCGAGGGTCATTTTCAACTTTTAAATACAGTCCACTGTCTCTGAACCGCCATATAATGGATCTAATCACCTACAACCGTCGCCCCCGCACAACCCGGGAGAGACTTCCATCTGTGCTGCAACTGGAGATGATGACGACCGCTAACAACGATAGTGAGCCGAGAGCAGACGCTACCGGGAGTGAGAAAATGAGTAAATCCGGCGATATCAGAAAGCGAGTGAGAGATGAGGTGGACATGCGGCTTACGAATAAGAACTTTTCAGGGAGAGAGAAAGGCAATGCCGCTGCCGATGATCTTGAGAGTGAAAAGAGGAAATCCAAGGCAAAGATCGGATTGAAGGTACTGGTTTTTAAAGAAGTTATTCCATTGATAGATGTTTGTTTACTCAAAGTAGCTAGTTGAAAATTGGGTTGGAGGTAAGCTTCTTTTATTTTATTTTTCCTATGAACTGTTTTGCTTTATCTTTGGGATTCTTAACTTGAGTGAAAATTGATTTTTGCTTCTTTTCCACTTGAACAATGTGAGCTGGACATTTTTTTTCTTCTGTCCTGTCATTTCCTGGAGTAAATGATAGTTGTATGTGGTTTCCAGTTAAATGTTTCATTCAATTGATTTTCCAGTTGTTTGTAGTGTTATGTGTTTTAAGTTCGATGGTTTCAATAGCTAGTTGAAAATGGAATTACAAGGTCAAAGTTGTATTGACTTTATGCTTGAAGAAATGTATAATAAGGGGTCCTAGGTAGAACACTACTATCACCACGACGCTACTCCTATTATTATTATTTATTTTCTTGCCTCATTGTATAAGCATGGTTTAAATATTAATGTTTCTGGCTGGAATGGTTGAAAATGGTTAACTGTAGGTTAAGCTGAAACGAAATGGTTCTTATAGGTGATTGGCTTAATATAAAGGAATGTTGACAGTTTGGATTATTTGAGTTAGTGTTTGAATTTAATCTTTTTTTGTCACAGGGAAGTGGTTATGTTAGGGAGTTACTTAATTCCTTTTTCCTCTATTTGAAAAGGAAGAGTTTCATTCTCATAAAGGCCCTAATATTACCTATAACCTCAATATATTGCATGTAATTTTCCAGGGCTGGTACCTGCAAGGTTATTTTAACTAATGGAGCTACTATTTTGTCATTAATTCTTCTGAATTCCATCCTTTCCAGGATAAGTCCAAAAAAGTGAAGCATCTAAGCTTCATGTGTCATCAATGTCAGAGGAGTGACAAGATAGGTGTTGTCTTCTGCTCCAAATGCGATAAGCGATTTTGTTTTGACTGCATAACAAATTGGTATAGTAAATTTGCTGTGAGGATATGCTTAAAGTATTTTTTACTAGTAAAAGTGCTGGAATAAAAAAGCTTCAGATATCTAAAGTTAATATTTGTTTTAAATGAAAATAGGTATTATCCGAAAACAAGAGAGGAAATTCAGAAGGCATGTCCATATTGTTGTGGCAATTGCAACTGCAAAGCTTGCATGCGTACGACTCCAAAGGTGGGGTGTTTTCTCCATTTCTCTCAAGACCATTTTTGTATGTGCTTATTATGCATTATGTTCTAGTTGTCCAGTGTCATACTTCTGATGTTTGCTCATCTCCTTTTAACAGGAGCATGATGGTCAAACAGACAACTCTTTCAAATTTCAGCAACTACAGTACTTGCTGTATAAATCTTTGCCAGTACTTGGGCATATCCATGAGGAGTCAAGATCTGAGCTAGAATTCGAGGCAAAGCTCCGTGGTATATATACATGATTAGGAGTAAAATTAAAAAATCTTACCTTCAATCTTGAGCTCTATTTATCTTGTATATTTATTAATTAATTATATTTTCTTTTTTATTTACAATATTTGCAGGAAAACAACGAGCAGAAAAGGATATTGTAATTACTGAGCTGGCTGAAGATGAACGTCTTTTCTGGTACCAGTATTTTTCCCTCACCTAGAATTTTTTAATGAGGTTTCCATAACAATTATGCACAACTAGTATAATCTATTATTTTAGTAAGCTTTTGATTTTGGCAGTTTTTGCTATATCTTGGTTTAGTTCATTGTGGGGTTCGGTCATCCATTGCAATAAACTTGGAACTAATATAAGTTCTATTACTTATTTGATATAGAATCATATACTTCTTACACGATATTTAGTTCATATTCCTCAGTCACCTCATCTTTCTGCAATCATTGAAGCATAATGTTTATTTTTCCTGGTTGGTATTGAAGCCTAGTCACTCTTAATTCACAGTGACAGTTGCCGTACTTCAATTGTTGATCTTTACAGAAGCTGCCCCAATCCTGATTGTGCTTTTGATGTCTGTCTTACCTGTTGTCATGAGCTAAGAAAAGGTATACAACCTGGTGGTGAAACATCCATGCAGATTATAACAAGCAATATACAAGAAGAAAAACCTGGATGGCTGTGTCAATTGGCCCTTGTTAAGGGTTTTGTAGCTGAAATGTCTTCTCATTCTTTTGGGTGGAAAGTCAGTGATGATGGCAGTATTCCTTGCCCTAAGGAAGTGCATGGGGATGGTAGTTCTATTAAACTAGAGTTGAGGCGCATTTTGACAGATAACTTTGTTAAAGAATTGATAATAAGTGCTGAAGATATTATTAGTAGTTATAAACCTGCACATGCTGATTTCTCTAGTAAATGCTGTACCAGTGAGACAAGTAGTTTTGAAGTGATCCAAAATAGAAATTCTGAAGTTCGACAAGCAGCTTTTAGGCATGAAGGGGATAGTAACTTTTTGTACAGCCCAGATGCTTTGAAATTGACAGATCATGAAATTGAGCATTTTCGGAGACACTGGCTGAAGGGTGAACCTGTGATTGTCCGAAATTGCCTTGATAAAGCGTCTGGTTTAAGTTGGGAACCTTTGGTCATGTGGAGGGCTATTAGACAAATGGGTGCAAAAGCTAAGTTTAAAGAGGAGACACGAAGTGTGAGGGCAATTGATTGCAAAGATTGGTGTGAGGTCTGTTATCTAATTTTTATGGCCTATTGTGGATTTTTCTTTTCGTCTTTTATCTTTTCCTTCACCATTTCTCTATCTTTGGAGGATTTCTCTAATGGAACCTTCAATCTTCTATTTCATATAGGTCGAGATTAATATCAGGCAGTTTTTTACTGGCTATGAGCAAGGGCGTATGCACAACGATGGCTGGCCGGAGATGCTGAAATTGAAGGATTGGCCATCCTCTACTTCATTTGAGAAGCGTTTACCCAGGCATTGCGCTGAGTTCTATGCAGCACTTCCCTATGTTGATTATACTGACCCGAAGTCAGGTCTTTTAAACCTTGCTGCTAAACTTCCTGAAAACGTACCAAAACCTGATTTGGGGCCCAAGACATACATTGCATATGGATTCTCTGAAGAGCTTGGTAGGGGGGATTCTGTGACGAAGTTGCATTGTGATGTCTCTGATGCGGTAAAGTTTTTATTCTAGATAGTCATATTACCTTTACTGATTTAATTTCTCTTCATCTTCATTCTTCAGTTGCTTTCAGCATGATGTTATACAATTCTTTTGTCAAGTGAGCATGTTTTAAAACTGGGAATACATTTGGTGTGAAAATACATGTTCGCATTTGAATCCTTTTCACATGCCTATCATGACCTTGAATAAACTTTAGACTTCTTAATTTTAACATGTATAACTAGGATAATGTTTTTTGGTTTTTGGTCTTTTGCATTGCTTGTAGTTGTGTACATGTCGTTGTTTTTAGGTCATCAATTGTATAAATGGTAAACATCAGATCCTTAATTTCTCATTATTAAAGACAGGAAGCTAGTTTCACAGGTACATCAGTTAGGTTTCTCCAAGTTTATTCATTTTTGCAACTTCCATCAAGTCATTTTCTGCTCATTCTTGCATAGGGGCCTTTTAGTCTATGAGCACACTTGGTGATTGCATTAATGTAAACACTAATGTATCTTAGTTGGACATGTTACATTCTATTCTTCTCGATCAGAGCAGTTTATTAGTAATCATGTCAACGTTTTTATTATATCAATATTATCTTCTCAATTCTTCCTGTTGCTTTTATTAGAACTTGTCCCTTGCTTATTCAGAAAGTAACTTCATGGTTCTTGTGAAACTTGATGGGTATTATCTTTAGTTTGTATTTTGAAATCTGCATTTGATAACATCTTTGTGTTCTATCACAAGTGAATATTTGAATTGTTGGCCTGCTGAGCTTCTTGTCTATTGATTGTTTCTAATGCTTCTCTTGCCATAACATGGTGATGATGTTTAAAGGTTTAACACTAGTAATGCCCATTTATAAGTGAAATGGATTTAGGTAAATATTTTGACACACACAACCAAGTTGAAGGGTGATCCCTGGCAGCATGATAAGATAAAGGCATTGCAAAAAAACCATGCAACACAAGACATGTATGAGCTCTATGGCGGTTCAGATAATGCGAAGGGTGTATCTACTCTCCCTCTGCTGAAAACCTATGAACGCAGATTAAAGAACTCCAAATGTACAAAAGATGGGAATCCTTTAGAAAATGACCATGGAGGTGCTGTTTGGGACATATTTCGGAGGCAGGATGTTCCAAAGTTAATTGAGTTCTTGAGTAAGCACAAGAATGAATTCCGCCACATAAATGACCTCCCTATTACTTCTGTGAGCATCTCTATTTTTCCCTTTTCTTCTCAATTATTATGACTATGTAGAAGAGGTAACCTATGATGTTGTAAAATTTGATTTATCTGTTTTCATCTATAATCAGGCTGTTCATCCTATTCACGACCAGACATTTTTTCTGAGTGAGAAGCATAAGAAACAACTGAAGAAGGAATTTAGTAAGAGTTGTTTCTTTCAGTTTCTGGGTTTTCCTAAAAATATATTGGTGCAAATTCGTAGAAGTTTAATTTCGTGCAGAAGTAGAACCATGGACATTTGAGCAACACCTTGGTGAGGCTGTGTTTATTCCAGCTGGCTGTCCACATCAAGTGAGAAACAGACAAGTAATTGATCAACTGATGAATATCTATTTTGCTTATGAATGTACTTGGAAGTATGCACATTTACTGCATAAGCACAGACAAAGACGCGCTTAAGATACATACATGGCTTTGCATAGACATTTATCAATAGTCATATCTCTTATCTTCAACTCCACATTTGTAGTCTTGCCAGATATTTCATTTTGAGTTGCTGTTTCGCCTTCTAGTCTTGCCAGATTTTATTTTGAGTTGTATTTTGAGATGTTTGTGATTTTTTTCTTTTTTTCCTCAGTCATGCATCAAGGTAGCTCTTGATTTTGTATCACCTGAGAATGTCGAAGAATGCATTCGGTTGACAGAGGAGTTTCGACGGCTCCCTACCATGCATAGGGCCAAGGAAGATAAGTTAGAGGTATTTTTCGTTGATTTATTTTACCAACTGTGCTTACTTTCGTGTATTATTCATTGCCTCTAGACAGTTTTAACATGTTAAAATTGATGCACAAAATCTGATATGGATGCCTAGCGCATAATTAAGCTTTTTGTGTTACGGATGTTTGTAGAGGAAATTGTGCCAGGAGTAATATATATGAAAAGGCTTCTATTAACATTCTAGTGAGATCTTAATTTCATTATTGTTGTTGCCATTATTGATGATCTAATATGTGGACTGCAGCTCGACATGGTTTCACTTTTAGCTATTATCATTCAGCTGCTCTTGTTTTGTTCTATAGGTTAAAAAGATGACGGTTTATGCTGTATGGTCGGCAGTGGAGGAAGCCAGACAATTACTGGCTAATCTCAAGTAAGAATTTTACTTATTTATTTAATTTTTTTCTGGAATTTCTCTAAAAAGTTGTGAAAAGTAGAAATTAGATTTAGGTTGTGCCCTTTTGCCATGCTTTTTTTTTTTTAAACGTTTTTAATTTTTTTTATTAGCTTAGTGCAAGCTGTAGAGTTGCTTCTTCTGTGAAAAATACTGTCTTTTCTTTTTCTACTGTGAAAAGTGAAGCAGAAGCTATTTCATACGGGCTGTTCATTGTCCAATACAGTCAAACCTCTATAATTGTCATTTTTTATAACTGTAATTCACTATAGTAGCCAATTTTTTTCAGAACTGATTTTTTATATGTTAATTTAATCCCCATAGCAGCAATTTGCCAATAACAAGAACATTATGCATAAAACTTATCTTCTATAATAGCTTACTCAAATATAATAATATTATTTTTAATAAAAAATTATGAAAATTACGAGTTCAAATAACTGTTATCAGAGACATTTAAAACTTAAAAGTGAAAAGAATTTGTAAGTACTCATAACCAACATTATGAAATTTTCAATAATTCAAGTATTATACTTAGTTGTAGGTGGTGGTTTTATTTTATTTTATTTTTTTTAACTTTTAATTTATATTTACATGAATTCTAAATTATTTGACTGCATAATATGCATCATTTTGCTTTTGTATTGATTTAATTGACTTGAATTTTTTTACAAAAACCTCCTATTGGATTTGATCCAAAAGGATTGAGGTGCCTCAAAGTGACCTATCACCTTATATGGTGCCAATTGTGCATTTTTTCCCTTAGACATCCAATACCCGGTTGCTCTGATAAGAAATCATTGTCTGATCAGGTTCCTAGAGAAACTTACAGCCTGGGTTTTCATAAGAGGCTGAAATCATATGTTTTATACCTAAGGCAAGTGATGTTCCATTTGAACTTCTTTTTAGAATAATTTACGGCTGCCTTTCCTTCAGATTGAAGGACGTGAATTCAAAATAAATTTATGGCGCCCTTCGCGTGTTTAGGAATAAAAATCAGTAATATGTTTCAACTTGGGATAGTTTGGTTGCTTACGTAATTCATTCTTATTACCATTCCAATGCAAATTGGATGGAATAACATTGATTCCGGTTTATGATATGAGTAAACAACTGAATATGATTCAAATATACTACTACATTCTCCTAATCCCTTCCTGATTCTAGACGTAGCCTAGATGTAATTGGTGATTGGATTTTGCGAGATCTCTTCCTTCTTTTGGATTGCAGGTTTCGAGTAAACCATAAGAATAGATACTATTATTATATAAAGATTGTAAGCAACGAGTAAATGCACAATTTCTCCAACTACATGAGATGCTTTTTACTTTGTTAAAAATAGTTAAAAGATTTGTACATAGAGGAGTTTCACAAGAGATATATCGAGTTTGTCGTGGTTAACATTTGGTTAACCTGTAGCGGAATCATAATAACAAAGAATGATAGGGAATTGAGAAAGAAGAGGGTGTAGTACGATGGGAGAAGGGAAAGAGGTTATAGAGCTTTGGCTTTGTCATGGTGGCAATAATATAAAAGATGTCTTGGATGTTTACAATAATATAGAAGTGGTAGTCTATGTAGTCCGATGTCCCGCCCTATAAGCTTCAGCTTTGCTTATTGAGCCCGACACTTCGCTAGGCGTTATCCTCAAATCTATTGAGCTTCAAACAATTTCACATATTTGATCCTATGTGGTAAGTGTTGATTGGAAGCATGATTTTATGAATTATTTTATTAAATTTCCGTCCAACCATGTAAAGACACATGAGGAGAACTTAAAGTAGGGCTCCTTACTCTTGCTCTCTCTTTCCCTAAGATTCTAAATCCTTGGTTCTGAAAGGAGACATTTTATATAATTTCCATCCAACCATGTAAACACAAGAGGGGAACAAAAAAGTAGGGCTCCTTAGTCTTACTCTCTTTTCATAAGATTCTAAATCCCTTGATGTGAAAGGAGATTCTTTGGAGGAAGCCAATGTCAATGTGTGTATGAGATAAACACAAACTTTACCACTTCAAGTGAGATTGGTATATGTTACCATTTCCACTTCTAGTGTAAAAGATGCAATTGAAGAAAATCTATGCGAGAACATAATGAAGTGGAAGCATAGATTTGAGAATAAAGCTCATTTACCTATTTTGTCGTGAAGTGAATAAAGCATAGATTTCACTTGTGGTGTGATTGATCAACTTCCTTGTGGATGATCTGCTCCATAAAGATTTCTTTTGCAACATGGGTGCTACTACATGCAGTGGAAGGATTGCACTTGTTGAAAGATATAATGCCTCTTTGTGAAAAAGGGAGAAGTCAAGGGAAATGGTTGCAGCTGATGTTGCGAGTTACTTATACATATACGCAATCCTAGTAAGCCTTGAAGTTATTCCATCATCAAATGCTTTGAGAAAAGTGAAGAAGGTAATTTCATTCTTTAGTTTTTGTTTTTATTCCTTAATTTAATTTAAATAATCATTTTGGAAATTATACTAGGGTACTACCTTCCTTCACAATCATGGATGAATGTTGGCCTTACTTCCTTTAAAGTTGGCTACTCCATCCTTGGCCTGGATTTTATACAAGGTTTGTCCCCTTATTCTTGACCTTTAAATACTTTCGATTATCCAAAATTTTGAAACAAATCTTAGCTACAAGAGATCGTGCTACTAAAGGATGACTAGTGGTTATTAAAATGGATGACGGGTGGATGTTGATATGCAAAGAAGATCAGGAGGATCATAGTTTAAAGGCTAGACATGCTTCTCCGTCTAAAGCGCAACACATCATGGTTTGTGATGTGCGCACCTATATATCATTTTGAGTTCCTAGTTAATTTGACATGAATTTGGATTTGAATACTGTTGATCCATTGTTGTTTATACCTCCTCTTATATGATAATTTTAGAGTAATGCTACATGGCCTACTGTTAGCTTACTTTTGTTGTCTACTCATAAGTGGCAATTTATGATTGATTGACAAATAAATAAAAATAAATCTTTAATAAATGTTAATTAAAATTATTCAATCATTAATTGCTACCTATGAATAAACACTCAGAGTAGAGTAGATTATAAGAGTAGGTTACATATCATTATTTTAACTTTTATAATCTTATAATGTAGGCATCTCCACTATTAATGAGGGCTCACATTGTTGGTAAACATTATATCTTTATCTTATAATTTGATTAGTTATGGTTAAATGGTGTGAATATGTTTTTGTAGATTCACGGGTGACAAGTAATGTTACGGAGCCTATTACTTTGTCTACTTGAATTGAGATTTTATAATTATCGATTCGTAAATATAAGAGCAGGTAAGGAAAAAAAAAGTTGGTAAAAGGAATTAGCTCCCAACTATTAGGTATATGTTTTGATTTTGGAATTTTATATGGTTAAAGTATGTTCACACACATGTAACGAAAGTAATAATGGAGAGTATCATTTTTGTAAACTTTTGTTGTCTCCTCTTACGTGGCAATAGATAGTTGGGCAAAGATTTCATAATGATTTATAAGTTTACTCATCTAATAAAATTTTCTCATGTAAGTATAGATATAGACAGTGGATAAAAGAATTGGCTCCTCATCATTCAGTTATAAAAATTTTAGTGTTTTATGTGGTAGAAGTGTTTATATGTGAAATAAGACAAAATTATAGTTATATATCTTGTGATGATTTGAATCGTGTATGTGTGACCATTATTGATATCATAAAAGGTTCATGTCTCTATTGGATTTTAACCAAATGTCTATGTTATATGTTGATTTTTGGTCGCATGGAAGTAGTTTTAGTAGATTGGATGGGTAATTTTCACTTTAATATTTATGATTGTAGTGGGTGTTTGACTGATCCATCCGGCTAGGAAATGGAATTCATTATTGTAGCGTGTATGTTCGGGGTTGATTTTAATGGTCAAATAATTAATTTTGAGGTTGTAAAATATCGATTATATCTCCTTTCATCTTAATGTCAATTTTGTTATATAGGATGAAGATGCGGATGTGATGGACATTTTACCCCTTCATAAGTGATTATTTGAAAATCTCAAGCAGTTCCAAACATATACATATACGAGATGTCCTATATTATTATTTGCAGTGCATTGGAGTTTAAGAGAGAAACTGCGCTTATAACCTTCATTAGTTAGTTGACTGCTCCTATCATCATCATATCATTAGCTAGCCTTGTAATTCTGCTATGATAACTTTAATTTATTTTCTTGTGCTATAAATTCTGCAGCAGTAACTTCTTATGTTTTGTTTAGTTTTTATTCTCTGTATTACCTCCTAATGACACTGATCACTTGTAGTTGAAGTGGGAGCATCCAGCACAGTGGCTCAGAAAGATCAGGTAGGTTTGACAGAACCATTCTGCTCGAGATAGCAACATTTTATTTTGGGAAACATCTGTGTAAGTAGGATTGTTAATACATATTATAATGGTTTTTACTTTGGATTTTTGATGATGTGATAATATATTCTATGGATCTTTAGTTTAGTTTTTATTTTTGTTTTTGGTTAATGTTGGGGTATTTTATTAAGCTACTGTTAATATAAATGAGTGCTCTTACCACTTTTTATTCTAAAGCGTAGCGCGATCCTCTCCTCTCGGTTATATATCAAATCTAGAACCAAAAGGTTTTATGGCCAATGAAATTCGGCATTGTCGGACAGGAAGGCTTTGCTCTTCAAATACCTAATGATCCGGATAGCGAATCCTCATGCTCCCTCACCGAGTAAATTACACACAAATTAACATTTTAGTCATTAATATACACTTACACCCGTTCTATCCATCCATATAAAAATAGTAAAATATAAGATAAAATTAACAATTCCCTAACGGTGGTAAGTTACACACAAATAAATATTTTAGTATTAATATACATTTACACCCGTTCTATCCATAAAAACAATTTTTTAAACAATGGTAAATTACACACAAATAAATATTTTAGTATTAATATACATTTACACTGGTAAATTACACACAAATAAATATTTTACTATTAATATACACTTACATCCGTTCTATCCATAAAAATAGTAAAAATATAAGATAAAATAAACAATTTTCCATGACAGTTTAGGGGTGCAAGTGCAATCAAACTCTTTATGAAATATTCAAGTATATTGAGGGAGGATAAAAGTAGGTTGTAGGACGAACCCTTATTGTGCCACAACTCCTGCACTCAAATGAGTATGAACTCTATGGTCGATAAGGTTTTTCGTCATAACAATTATTGGTTTCATTTTAGAATCATAGGATAATTTCCATCTAAAGGATTGAAGAGGTCAATGAGATAGGAGATAGGGTTTTCAGAGTGCCAAACATGATTCCAAATCCCAATCGTACCCATCTATACGGTATACCAAACATGCTGCCCATATTGCTTTACAACAGCATGAAACATTTCTGTAACATATTTGGAACTTTTAGTCAAATAATCCGCATTCTATATCAAGAAGGCCCTCTTGCGCATTACATGGAACTTTTAGTCTCTATATTTGTATTCCCTGTATCTCATTCTCATATAAACCACTACAACTTCTGCGACTTTCCTGACCTGTGGACACGGTTATGCAATTATGAGTTAGGAAGTAACTATATGGGATAAGTAACAATTCATTTTCAAATATCTTTAGGACAAATCAATAATGTAAAAGACACCGTTACGTATTTCTAGGTGTTCTTTTATCATAGGACGCTGATATACGTACCCAATCCGAGAAACTAGATACTCCCATGTCTTCGACCATGAGGCTAAATTGATAACACTAAAAAGAGGTGTTCGTCTTTCCATGATCCTCTCAATTGACGGTCCCATTTCATGAACAAGTTTTACTGATTCTGACAGTCGATTGAGTAAGTTCACCAAGGCGATCACTTCATTACGTTGCAGCAGCAGCTGATGAATAAGTCAGACATTTCAAATTGATCCATGCCTTAAATTAAGACGAATAATTGCAAGATAGAGAAACCAAATTTGCAAAATACTACTCACTGGTTGAGATTGATGAGTTTGACTGTCAACAGAAAAGAGGATCTTCAGTGCAGTACCAAGACCAAGAACCTGAAGCTTTCCCCAAAGTCTACACTTCTCACAACCCACACAATCCATCAGCGCGCTGCAACAAACAATACAGAATGAAAAATTAAGCTAGTAAGGATATTTGGATTTTTTTCTTTCTATATGTGGTAGCTTCTGGTTCATTTTGCAGTCAGTACAGAGTCAGTTAGAAACCTAATATTCCTAAATTGCTTTTGAATCTGATACTTAAGTTCTGGTCCACTTTGACCCTGCCACAACTTAGCTTCATCGAATGGTAGAGGACATGCAACTTGAAGTTTGGGATTGGAAACTAGTTGCTTTATCAACGACTGTGTTTTGAGATCTTCTGTGTTGTTCCCAGTATTATACTCAGCCTGCTCCAAGTAATCTGCTGCCTTCATGGAAGCAATGTAATGTTAGAGCGAACACAGATGATAAATTTCAAATTTTTGGGACCCAAGTCTTTCTAGATATGCTCACCTTTGTCACCGCACGCAGTACAAAAAGGAAGGTGAAGTACAAATTTCTGACACGCTCTGGATGTTGCAATACACGATCATACATCAAATCCAGATTTTGACCCCACTGATATTTCATGTAAGAAAAATTTAGTCAGTAAGCAATTTTACTTCAAATGGTTGTAATAAAGTTGATATCTTCGGTTCATTATCTAGATCAAAGAGTGTACAGAATGCAGCAGAGTTTATTGAATAAACAACACCAGAACCTCATATATCCTAGATTGTAGGAGTCTTAAGAAGAAATGGTTGGAACCGAAAATTAGATCTCTAATATAAGCTATGGCAATCCCGTGTCTCAGGTAAAGGTAGATCTCTAATGTAAGCTATGGCAATCCCGTGTCTCAGGTAAAGGTTGTTGGGAAAGGGACTAGTAGTTTTGCTAAAAGCTAATCTGTAAAGAAAAAGGGGTTTGTGTTTTAATTATCAAATAATCACTTTTTTCTTAAAATAACAATTTTCTCTTTTTATTTTGAATTTACTTATATATTAGTGTCAATTTTCTGTAATTTAAAATAAAAATTTATTTTAAATTTACTTATATATTAATGTCAATTGTCTATAATTTAAAATAAAAATAGGTGTAATGAACAGTTTACTCCATAAATAACTTTTTATTAATCACAATCCTTTTCAATCTATAAAATCATATATAATTTCAAGACCACAAAAAGTCTAAGTATTCTATTTTGAAGAGTTTAAATTTCGCCCTACAAGTCATTTAAACTTTTAAAAATTGATTTTTATTATTATTATTTTTTAAAATAGACGTATAATTATATTTTAAACCACTTGGAAGAAATATTAATAAAATACAAGTGAAAAAAAATACCTCTTTCATGATATTCGACCACTTGGAAGAAATATTAATAAAATGCAACTGAAAGAAAATACCTCTTTCATGAGATTCGAGGTTGGAGGCTTCTACAGGGAGTTCCAAAGTTAGAATGTCACGAGCTCTAATAGCTACTCATGTTGTCTATCCTTATACAAATCTTAATTTCTCTAATGGATATTTTGGTTTCTCTAATGTATATCTTAATTTCTCTATTATATTGTAACCCCCCAATTCACTCTGCGAGTTTGGACAGTAGTAATCTACGTGTTGTAATGTAGAAGCATACAACAATGTAGAAGCATACCAGATTGGTTGTTTCATCAAGTAGATAATCTGCAGCTATGTGGATCGAAATTGATGAGTGCAGGCCAGATATTAGCTTGTACAGGACTTTCTTCTCCTGACAAATTTCTCCAGATGAATCTGCAACAATAGGCATTAGTCACATGATGTTGTATAAAATATTGTGAAAGGCATAGAAAGAAAGATATAGATACAAATTCTCAGATTCCTATACTAAGATCATCATAATGATAGAACAATCATCAACAAATCTTAGAAACGTTTACCCATATCAAACTTGTACCAGAACCGTCAAGTTCACAAGCTCAAACATTGCCATAAGACTATATTATCTGCAATATCTTGTAACAACCCTGTACGACACAACACAACAAGATCAACTCACATTTAGGACAATTTTCTGAATAAACAGCATCCCATATCCTCCTAGCCGATGGACCGGCATAGCCTGTGTAACGTTCAGGATTTAGAAGTAAATTCACATATGTCAATTCACCTGCAAAATTAAATTAAACATTCAATCTTCAAAATCTGAATCAGCATGGTTGTCATTCAAAAGTAAGAAGCTACAACCATTATCAGTTTCATCATCATACGTCCAGGGATTATCTATTTCAATCCAGCCTCTAAAAGCTCTATCATCAAGTGTGCGGTCAACAGTAGCCTGAGGCTTTCCCTCTTGACACATTAAATCATCAGAAGGAAGAACATCACGATTTTGCTTCTTAAACGGTTCAGGAAATTCATTCTCAGGACATTCACAGACGCTACAATCACGCAACCGACACATTCCATCATCAGGCCAAAAGGGACACTCACACCACAGCTTAGCCTACACAATCAATCAAGCCAGTGACGACAAACATTTCATCGCAATCTTACAATCAGAAACCACAAAACAAAATTTCAGTTCAATTTGACCTTAAAATACCGGAAAAACGGAGTTGTAACGAGCTGTTGAAGCAGAGGATATAGAATCTGAATATTAAGAGAATCAGCAGTCTGGTAATCGCAACAGCAATCCTCAACCAAGCCTTGATACTTGCTCAAACCCTTAAACAAAGAAGAAGAAGATCTTCATCAGCATGAACATACTCAGTACGATTATTATTTGAAAATGTACCTGACAGTTACAGGAGTTGCTGCGATTGAAAGTGAAGGCGATTGTGGTGGCCAACAACACCGCCATCAAAGCTCCTCCTATCCACCACCATCTCCATTTCGTTGTCGCGTTATTCTTCTTCTTCTCCTTCAACATTGTAGTGCTTAACAAACCCTAGACGAGAAGGAAATGTTGTGAGAAATTCGAAGAAGGAAGCTACGCGCGTTCCATTAACGGTTTAAACACACCTACTTTGGTGATGTGGTGACGTGTCCCCTCATTAAAACTCCCGCGTTAATTATGTGACGTGCTCCAGCCAATAGGAGCTCGACTTGCTCATTCTTTAGTCAAACTTGTCCACGCCCAGAATTTTTGTCCGCTTTTTATTACTTCTAAAATAAATTAAATAATGACTATATTATGTTAGGAGAAATGTATATATGCATGTTTAGTGTAACTATGTCTTTAATCAACAAGCTTATTCTGAGGCCAATTTTTTAGTCGGTTTCATGAACAGAACTTGGGAAATATGGGAGAGAATCTCAAATGAGTTTTGAGGGTCACAAGTTTCCCATACATTGTTACGGTGATGTAGTTCGAAAATAGTCCGGATAATTTTATCATGTTCACCATGTTATTACTAAATTATTCTTTAATAAAAAATAAATAAATAAATAAATAAAGTTTGATAATTTTACTATCCTATTATTTATTAAGTTTTACCATATATAAATTTAGTATTTTGTTATCTTATCATGTTATTTATATGTTTACCAGCCAAAATTGATGAATAACTTAATCTTTATACAAAACTTTTATATCTTACCATATCATCCTATACTTTCAAATACCGCAAACACACCCTTCACTTCTTTTACATAACTACAAAGACATTAAGGGTTCATATGGATTATCGTATAATATAACTATAGTATAGTATAAGAAAAATGATTAGGATAAGGGTATTTCCATTTTTCACCCATTTTGTGAAAATATTTCGAAAAAAAACACACTTTTAAAAATGATTCTAAACAACACCCATTTTTCTTTATGAAAATGAATTTAAAATTTACTATTTATGGAAAGTGGGTATTTTTTCGAAATATTTTTACAAAATGGATACAAAAATGAAAATACCCTTATCCTAATCATTTTTCTTATACTATACTTATAGTATGCGATAATCCATATGAACCCTTAATGTCTTTGTAGTTATGTAAAAGAAGTGAAGGGTGTGTTTGCAGTATTTGAAAGTATAGGATGATATGAATTTATGTTTGACTTTTGAAGTGTGGCGTTGTTTCAACTTGTTTGGTATTTTGTATTCGTGCCATTAAATTTACTTGGAGTAATGAGAGAGCCAGTCTTTGTTGTCTGAAATTTCAAATGTTCATTACATCCGCATAATGTGTCCTGATAAAAGAACAGAAAAAAATGGATTATATATGGTGATCGGAACATTTCATTCCTCCAACTCTCAAAATAAAATTACATCAAAGGTGTTTATGTGAGTAACTTGGTACATGTAATAGATTAGTTATATAACTAATTATCTTACATAACATTACTATTTTATTAGACACATTATACATAGAATAAAGACTTTTCTTTCACTCACTTTTCTCTTGGAAAAAGGTTTGCTCCTTTCTTCCCCAATCACATCCGAGGGTTTTGTTTTCCGTCCCTCAAGCTCACTGCCGTTCATTTTTCTTCATGTACCATCATCATCCATTTCCTTTTTGTACTACTAATATTTTTCCTTTACCAATCCTCTTTCATCTTTCATAACTTTCCAACCACCTTCAATCTCTCGTGGAACATTATTCAACTTTAGAAATTGAATTATTGTATAATTCACTCATCCTAACCAAAGATGAAACTAAGTCTTGCAACATTGTATATAAAGAGATCTGTGAACTCACAAAATGTTTAGTCGGAAATGTGTTGTCTACCAAGCTTGTTTAAAAAAAAAAAGGACTCTTTAAAGTTACCGAACAAATTTGGCCGACACTCCGTAAATTTGACATAGAAACCAAAAATCTTTCTATTCTCTTTCATATAGTTTGAAGAATTAGAGATGGTCTGGGCGAATGGACCGTGACATTTCAATAATGGACTCATTATGGTGGAAAGATCGGTGATATAAACGAACTCATTATGGAAAGATCTATCGTGTTGGTGATATAAACGATTTAAAGTTTGATCGTACAAAATTTTAGGTTTAAGTTCACAAAGTCTCTCTTAGTTATAAACAGAAGTGCAGTTATCTCCATCAAAAGCAATTAGGGAAGATAGTAAAGTTACCGAACGAATTCTATGGTTTATATCTCCAATTAAAGTCAAAATAGACTTAACAAAATCTCTAAAATGGATTGTGAATCTAGTTTTTCGCAGTAGTAGGAAAACCAAATTCGTGTCTTTAAAGTATGTGAAGTTAGCTGACTTTTTCTATGCTTTTGATATTATAAGACACACCGTGAATGTCTTTTTAAACCACAAAAATTGCCACCATAGTAGGAGATGAAAAGGAACATGACTCATGGTTGAGAGGTGAAACACACCATGTCAAGCACAGAATTCAAGGCTAATTGTTATAGGGGTAGTATGTTTAATTTGCCTAATTGTGTCTAATTGTCTCATTTTCCTAAACTAAAAGGGGGATTTTGGGTATTAGTCGTGAGTATATAATCTTAGTTGAAAACCTATACCTACCATATTGTCATTCTTGAGAGTGAGAGAAACAAAAGAAAAGAGGAACATTGCCCTGAGGGGTGTGTCGTCCCTTCGTTACCAAGCTAGTAGGAGATTTCAGCCTAATTTTGGTAACCGTCAGGGTAAGTAATAGTCTAATGTTAGGATTTTGAGTTAGGATTTTTTAGGATTTTTTGGTCGTCATAGATTAGTATTGGTCTCGTATTACTCATTAACAAGCGGTTCTTATCGCTTTTAATTTCTAAAAGAAGGTGCAACAGAAGAAGCGAACCAGACAGAGGGGTAGGCTGTTCTGGTGTCGTGGTTGCTCTTAGCACCAACAAAATATTACCGTGGCCCGCGGGCTACCCTCAACCGCCTGCTTTTTTGCGGGCACGGGCCTAGGCCCGCAAGGAAAATGGTTTTTTCGAAGCCCACCCCGTGCGGACACGGGGCGGGTACGGGCAAACCCCTAAACCCCGCGGGGCCCGTGTAGTACAAGACAACTCAATATTTTAGTTTGTATCTCACTTATTCTAATTAACCCTAAACCTAAAATCACATCTCTTGTCACAAACATCGCACGCCGCACAACAAAACGGCTCACCGTTCTTTCTTCGCCGGAATCTAAGCAGTTGCTGCCTCCGATATTACCTCCGCCAAACTTCTCCGGTCACTGTGAATCAGCGATCAAGACATCCATGCTGAGATAGACAATCAAATTCTATTTTGGATCAGGTTTGTCCATCTTTAATCTATTCTTCTGCAAGTGAAAGATTTGCACAATATTGATCGCAAATAATAAGCCAATACGATTTCCAATTGATGTTATCAATTTTCTGTTATAGATTGAATCTTCATAAATAGATTCATGTGCTCAAATAATTGATTTCTTTTGAATTGATTATTATGGATTGAATTTTCATGGATAGATTCATTAGTATCGAGCATTTTGTTTTGGTAGTAGATGCACATAAAGAGTTGAAAACTATTGAGAATTTTGATTGAAATTTTGTTTAGATTGGTTAGTACATTATGTAATTAGATTCTATCCAATCTGATATCCTTTATGTTTGAATTCCTTTTGTGGTGCTCAGATTGATTTGTCTTATACGAAACAAGTTTATGACTTATCATTTGCGATCAATGTTTGTGCAGATCAGTGAGTCGGAAAAGAAGTCTACAAGTGAAATATTTTCTGAAAACCAATAAAATCTTTAGAGACGAACAACACTTCTCCAAAGGTAAACCTATTGTTTTATATGCTTTATATTTTTAATTTAATATATTTTTAGGCTAATAATTTTAATTTATTTTACTTTCAGAATGTAATTTATATTGATTTGTTTTTTTTTATTCTTTGATTTTTACTTTATAAATATTTAATTAATCATTTAACTATTTAAATTAAATTTTACAGATTTCAGTTGTGTAAATGGATAGTCAAATGTATGGTGATCATATTGAAGTAAATACTGGAACTAATCCAATCAATGTAGTAGAAAGTGGAGGCTTAAGTAATAACTTAGACTCAAGTATAGGTGTTGGTGATGGTGAACCTCCTAGTAAGAAACCTGATTTGAAATTCGATGTATGGAAATTTATGACCCCTATTGGAATAAAAGATGGAAAACCTAAGGCAAAGTGTAATGGTTGTGGAGTTGAATTAACTGGTGGGGAGACTCGATATGGGACTTCAACTTTGAGTCGCCATATTGACAGATGTAAAAAAATTGGAAACCAAGACGTTAGGAACATGATATTTGATCATGTAGGAAAACTTAGAAGTAGATTAATAGAGCAATCGATTTTGCGTGAGAAGTTGGCAATGACGATCATTAGACATGACCTTCCTTTTTCTTTTGTGGAATATGATGGAATAAGAGATGTCATGAAATATCTAAACAAAGATGTTAGATTCGTTAGCAAAAATACTATTGCATCCGATGTTTGGAAATTTTATGAAAAAGAAAAGGAAAAGTTAAAGGAAATTTTGAGGGGATTAAGTGGTAGAATTTGTCTTACTTCTGATGTTTGGACTGGTTGCTCTATTGAGGGATATATTTGCATTACTATTCATTTTGTTGATCAATGGAAATTGAATAGTAAGATTTTAGCTTTTGCTGCGTTTCCTCCTCCCTATAATGGTATTCAACTGCCATCTTACAAGTTTTGAATGAATGGGGAATAGAACGTAAGATATTTTCTATTACTTTAGACAATGCGTCTGCAAATGATAATATGCAAGATAAGTTAAGGGAAACTCTTTGCACTATTGATGGTTTGCTTTGTGGGGGAAAATTTTTTCATGTACGTTGTTGTGCACACATTTTAAATCTCATTGTTCAAGATGGATTAAATACTGTGAAGGATGCTTTACAAAAAGTTTGGGAGAGTGTCAAGTACGTTAAGGGGTCTGAGAGTAGGAAATTTTTTTTCAGGAATTTGTCACCACAGTTGGTCTTGAAGGAGGGGTTTTCTTACGTATAGATGTTTCAACTAGGTGGAACTCTACCTTTTTAATGCTTCAAAGTGTCTTAAAATATAAGCGAGCATTTAACTACATGAAGACACGTGATAGCAATTACGGTAAGTGGTGTCCATCTGAGCATGAGTGGTTGAGAGCAGAAAAAATATGTGAAAATTTAGCTCCTTTTTACTCTATCACTACTTTGATATCGGGTTCCAACTATCCGACTTCAAATTTATATTTTCATCAAATATGGAAGATCGAGTGTCTCTTGATGAGAAATAAGGATAGTGATGATGAGATTATCAAGAAAATGATACAAATTATGAGAGAAAAGTTTGACAAGTATTGGGACGAGTATAGTGAAATTCTTTCCATTGGTGCGGCTCTTGATCCTTGAATGAAACATGATATGGTGGAGTCGTGTTTTGATGAGATTGATGATGAAGTTGGTACTAGAATTAGAATGGAAAAGCTTAGGAGAAATTTGACCTTACTCTATAATGGCTATGCTGGAGCATCACCACCATCTTTTACTACTCCACATGATCAATCAAATACAAGGAGGCCAAATATGGGAACAAATTCAACAACAATGGAATCTGCCGTAGATGTAAGTTTTTTTAATAATATAATATTAAATCTGATTTTTTTTAATGATTTTTAATTTTAGCATATCCTAATTTTTTATTTTATGGTTGTATTGATAGGATATGATACAAATTAGTAGTCGTAGGCGACTCCTTGATGCGGGTTCTGAAAAAAGTCAGTTAGAGAAGTACTTAGAAGAACCACCTCTAGAATATGCGGATTTTGATACTTTGGATGTTTTGACTTGGTGGAAAGATAACAAGTCAAGATTTCCCGACCTAGCTCGTATGACATGTGATATCCTTAGCATACCAATTACTACAGTGGCTTCAGAATCTGCCTTTAGTATTGGTTCTAGAGTGTTAAACAAGTACCGAAGTTCTTTTCTCCCCAGAAATGTTCAAGCTTTAATTTGTACACGCAATTGGCTTCTTGGTTATGCTCCTATTGGTAAGTAACATTATTTTCTAATATTTATTAGTATTTTGTAAACTAGTCTATCTTGGTACTTATTTCTTCTTATTATAGATGATGAACGCATTGATGGAAAAGAGATTGAAGATGGATGTAGTTCAAGAGTAGCTTCAAATGTGGTTAATGTGGATGAAGATGAAGACATTCAATTATAAATTGGTATTCTTTTATAAATTTTCTATTTGTCATTTAATAGTTGGATTGAAAATTGACAGTCATTATAACTTTGGATATTGCTGTATTTTAGTTGGATTTATTTATTTATTTTATGTTGAATGATGTTAATATTATACTTGAAAGCTGTTGCTTTTTTATGTGAAATGATGCTGATTTTTTAGTTGTAGTATTGTTGTTTTCAGGATGATGTTTTTTTAGTTAGAACCTTTTTTTTTATAAATATTTTATTTTATTTTATTTTATTTTTTATGCAGGAATGTTATTTTTTTTAGTTGGAATGATGTTATGTTTACATTTGAAAGTTAGTTGTTTTTTTAGGTGGAATGCTGCAATTTTTTCAGGTAGAATGATGCTGTTTTTTCAGATGGAATGCTGCTGTTTTTATACTGGGTTGCTGCTGTTTTGCTGCTGGAATTTTGCTGTTTTGCTGCTGGAATTATGCTATTTTGCTGTTGGAATTCTGCTGTTTTTTTTATGTTGAACTGCTGCTGTTTTGCTGCTGGAATTCTACTGTTTTGCTGCTGGAATTCTGCTATTTTTTTATGTTGGACTGCTGCTATTTGAATGCTGGAATGTTGCAATTTTTGAAGCTGAACTGTTGCTATATCGATGTTGGATGACTGTTGCTTTTTGTGTTGAAGTGTTTTTATTTTCATATTAAATTGCTATTGATGTTCTAGTTTTGGAAGCGCTATTGACATTGTTGTTGCTAATTATTTTGGATTGATTTGTTTTAAAAGTGAGATGTTGAATTTGATATGTTAATTATTTTTATTAAGTATGCTATCTAACTAGGTTATTAGACCATTGTGTTTACTTTTACTAACAAATATCAGGTTTCAGGTTTTATATATTTTAAGTTGCGGGCGGACACATACGGACGGGCACGGGCACGGGCAGCTCACATATGACCGCAATAAACGGGCTTTTTGACGGACACGGGCTTAATTATGCTTGTGACCCGTGCGGGGCGGGCCGGTCCGGGTTCGGCCCGTTTGACAGTGCTAGTTGCTCTGCGTTCGATAGATTTGTATATTTGTTTTGAGTCTATATATGGTTGTTGGTTATTGATTGTTTCTGTATGATTTGGTTTTATCTGTTTTGTTTGTCATGGTTGAATTGAAATCCTAGAATACTACCTAGGTCGACTGAACTGTTATCCGTATTGAAATTGATTAATATATTGTAATGACATGTTACACTATAAAATTGGACTGAAATTGACTAGTCTGCTATAATGTTGTCAACTGTATAGAATTGGGAGATAAGATAATAATGTAATGAATAATTACCCTAAGGACAGCCTAATAGATGATCCATGACATATAATGTTGTCAACTGTATAGAATTGGGAGATAAGATAATAATGTAATGAATAATTACCCTAAGGACAGCCTAATAGATGATCCATGACATACCTAGGGATAGAGGTACCTCGTATAGATTTGAATTTGGCTTGAAGTGCCAAAATGTTATATGATCGGTTTCGGCCATACATGGACTTTAGCCTATACATGTTATATGATATGTTTCTTTTTTTCTCTATAAGTTACTATGGACATTATTTGATAATTTATCAAACTAAACTGGGTGTTCTGATGAATTGTAAATTATATAGGCCGGTTGAAATAATTGGTTGTAAGCCAGAATTAAATTTAACAAAATGGTTATGGATTTTTTTTTCTAATGTTGTTTCACTAGTAACTACACAATTTAAGCTAGATTCTAAGTAGGGTAAAAATCTGGTAAAATATGAAAATTTTGAACAGAAATTGATATAGGATCCCTTATTGAAAGATTTTCTCCCTGGACGCTGCCCCTGGACCCCGCGAGGTGTCCTATCGGTTAGTTGGATTTTAAACCGCGGAAATAAGGACCTTTGTTAGCTTAACCTCGGAATGGATTAACGGTAATATAAATCACTAAATGTATGTTAGCTTAACTAAGAAAAATTATAAATTGCTAGTTGTACCTCTGGTTGGTGTGGCCTCTATTATAGTGTGTTTTTGGGAACTTTTAGAGCCTTCCATTATATGCTACCATATTTAGAGTCGAGCATATAGACATTTGTGTGTGGTTTTTTTGGAACATGAATTACTAGCTAGACTAAATGTAGTCTAATGTAGTGTATTTCTCATTTTTTTTCTTTCTATCTGTAATGTGGAATCCCTTAACGAGTACAAGTACATTGATCGATTAAGAGATGGTTGTCATGACATCTAGAGCATGAGCATGCATCGTCATTCACACGTTCATTTACTATTTTAGTCACTCTTTGTTTTAGAGTTGCATTTGGATTATTGGGAGCATGAGCATGCATCGTCATTCGCAGGTTCATTTTACTATTTTAGTCATTCTTTGTTTTAGAACTACATTTGGATTATTGGATTTTGGAACTATAATGAATTTATTGGATCTTAGAACAATATTTGAGCTTATTGGAATATCAATCATTTTCATTGTAATGAAACTTTGTTGATATTGAGATTTAAGAGCTATTTAAGTTTAAACTATTGGAAAGTTGTGTCACATTAACACACTCCCTATTATGAAGTTATTGGTATATTATTACTATACCTGGATTAGTACTCTAATTGTTATAGGTTTACAACTTTCGTTTGTAGCGACAGACTCTCTATCCTATTTTACACTAGAGTAGGAGTTTGCATTCCAAACACAAATAATTTGTTCCAAGTTGGAAGAAAGGTAGTCCATTGAATGTGTTCCAACCATATTGTAGACGGTCCGAGTTGGAAGAAGGATAGTTCACTGAATTTAAAGCTAGAAACTATGAGTAAAACCTATAGTAAAGATGTTCTAAGTTAGTAGATATAACTGATTCTTAACATATATCTATAAAAGTTGTTATATCGAAAACCCCACCAAAAGAAGAAAGCTCATTAAATTCTCAACTGACCTCTCACATGGCTATGGAAATCATTGAAAAAAGTTAAAAGGTAATCATAAAGTTAGATATACTCCCTTAACGTGGTAATTTTACTCTCTTCTAGGGTAAAGAGGTAACATGTGATCTAGTCATAGTTTCATGGGTTTCAAATTATATTAAAAATCATTGGAAGCGTATATTAACTCAATATACAAGCCAGAAAACACCAATCCAGTATGCCTCTCTCACCAAGTTGATTCTAGTAAAAGAAAAAAACTTAAAAGACAAGTTAGAAAACACCAATCCAATATGCCTCTCTCAACAAAGTTGATTCTAGTAAAAGAAAACAACTCATCCAATCTTTAATAGACTTATCCAATGTAACACCCCATATAATTGCTACCCACATTACCAATGTGCACATTGTTTTTCAGAGTCCAGAACTTGAGAAGTCCAAAGTTAAGCGTGCTGGACTTGGAGCAATCTTGGGATGGGTGACCTTCCGAAAAGTTTTTTTGGAAAGCATGTGAGTGAAGACAAAGCATGCTGGAAAGCGTAATAGTGGTCTGTGGGGCTAGTGGTCAGCCTTATGAATGGTCATGTGATAATGTGACGCTCTGCCACCGCGCTACGGGTCATCCGGAGGCGGGGGCTGGACGTTACAAATGGTATCAGAGTAATCCTACGATCACGAGTGCGCCTATGGACGGGAGAGCCTAGGGCATTTGTCTAGCAGGGCTAAAGATTCTGGGAATGATGTGGGCCAACCACAACGAGCACGTTGTCTTAAGGGGGTGGATTGTAACACCCTATATTGAGACAGAATTAAAAGGAATTGAATTGCTACCCATATCACCAATGTGCACATTATTTTTCGGGAGCCCAGAACTTGAGAACTCAAAAGTTAAGCGTACTTGACTTGGAGCAATCTTGGTATAGGTGACCTTCCGGAAAGTTTTTCCGAAAAGCATGCGAGTGAGGACAAAGTATACTGGAAAGTGTAATGGTGGTCTGTGGGGCTAGTGGTAAGCTTTATGGCTAGTCATGTGAATGATGTGGCGCCCTGCCACCGCGTCTCGGGTCATCCGGGGTCGGGGGCCAGACGTTACATCCAAGCTCTCTAATGTAGGAGTTGCTACGCTCAACATCATAGTGAGTAACTATGAAAGTTCTTTTGTGAAAAGCTCTAGTCAAAGTGGTGGTTTTGTTGTTTTTATAGAAAGACAATGTTTAGATCACAATTTTGTCAAAGTTCACAGGCCATATTGATGCATCTGATATGCATTTTATAGGTATTTGTGGTGGTGCATAACTTGCTGGAAAAGCAATTTTTAGAAAATTTATCAATAGGCTACATAATTTGAACGAGCTTCCATGGCTAATGATAGGAGACTTCAATGATATTTAATCAAAAAATGATTAGCTATGTGGGCATGAAAAATCTCACAAATAGGACGCTACAATTTAGAATATTTATGGCAAAGTGTGATATGAATAATCTTGGTTTCTCTGACTCTAGCTTTACTTGGAATAATATGCAAGAGGAAAAAAAGAACATTCAAGAAAAGGTAGATCGCTTCATGGGTGACTAGAATTGGAAGAATCTGGTGACTAAAAAATTAGCCACTTGGGTTTCAATGGTTCGGATCATAGCCGCTCCTCCTTAACTTAGCAGTAAGGTTCAAAAATAAATCTTTTCCTTAGATTTTCAAGTTTGAACCTTACTAGCTTAAAGATGACCAATGTAGAGATATCATCAAGATTTCCTGGTTTGCTGCAAATAATTTTATCATGTCTTCTAACTTCAACTCTAAGCTCTCTTTTTGTGCTCATCATTTGATGGAATAGAGCTCTGTCAATTTTAACTCTCTTATGAAGAAAATCAATAAATTGAATAAAGATCTAGAGAATCTTTATCAAAACTCTTCATCTTAAGGCGTCATTCTGAAAATCAAAGATGTAGAAACAGAGTTAGATTAAATTTGTGATCTTCAAGAGCTCTAGAAGAGATTCCTAAGTGAATAAATTCTTTCCTTTGGGAAGCCCTTCTACAGGAAGTAAAGATCTACAAAATATTGGATGATAGCTGGTGACCGTAATTCATGTTTTTTCCATGATAAAGCTTTAGCTAGAAAGAGGATAAACTTTTTTTCCAATATCAAATATGAGTGTCGTCAAATTTTTTCTTACCATCAAATCTTAGTTGCTCTTTGTAGGTACTTTTAAATAATTTTTTAGTCTAATAAACCTGATCAAATTGATATTCATAGTGCTTGTTCTTTATTTACGCTTTTGACTTGAGGAGGATGATATTACAAAATAAGTCCACAGTAAAGAGGATGATTAAAAGGCAGTTTTCAACCTAGGTCCACACAAAGCTTGTGGGTTTGACGAAATCCATGCTGGTTTTTTTCAAAACTTTTGAGATACTATGGGCAATGATTTTGCTGATGTGTATCTTCAAATTTTAGATGGTTTTATTTCCATTACGCTATATAACCAAATAAATATTATCGTTCTTTGTAAGGTTAAGAAGCCCAATAATCCCAAAGATTTTCATGCGATTTGCTTAAACATTGTCATGTATAAAGTAGTCGTTAAACTAGCTGCCCCTAAACTTAAACAGGTTTTGAACAAGTTTATATCTATAAACCAATCTACTATACTTGTCAGGTGAATCTTTAACAATGTGTTGACAACTTTCGGATTACTTCACTCTATTAGGAGTTGTTAAAAAAATGGGAGTTTAACATTAAAATTAGACATGAGCAATGCTTTCGATCACATTGAATGGAAATTTTTGAATGCTATCATGAATACTGTGGGTTTTCCAATGCTTTTATTTAATTGGTGACTGATTGTTTGAAAACCTCTAAATAGCCCATCAATCCTTCTAGAGGAATCAAGCAAAGATGTCCTCCATCTCCATATTTCTTCATTATTTATTCAAAAATGTTCATTGCCTGTTTTTTTTAGAATGAGAGGAATGGTAAAGATATTGGAATTAATTTTTTTAGTAGGAGCTCTATTATCAGTGACTTGTGTTTTTTTTTGTTTTTTTTTTTGTTTTTTTGCTGATGTTTGGATAGTTTTCTGCAAAGTTACTAATGAAAATTGTCAAGTTCTTAAAAATATTTTGGATGGTTATTCAAGAGTTTCTTGTCATCTTGTGAACTATGATAAGTAAAAAATCACCTTTAGCCCTTATGTTGATCAAAATCTCAAATACCACATTCAATTTATTCTTCACATTGATTCTTCGTTTGCTCATGACAAATACTTGGTATTCCATGATAAAAGAAAAATGATTACTGAAAAAAACTTCTTTCATAAAGCATTATTTTTCCTCACAATGAGGTAAGGAAGTTTTAGTTAAAGTTGTTTTGGAATTAGTCCCAGCATACATCATGATTGTCTTCCATCTTCCTATCACTATATGCAATGATCTTAAAGCCTTATTCAAAGATTTGATGGGGTGCTATGAGGGACAAATGGAAAATTAGTTGGATTAGGTTAAAAGAGATGTGCAGTCAAAATACGATGGAGGAATGAGTTTTCGATGTCCTTAAAACACTAACCAAGCTTTGTTAGCTAAACAAGCATGATGCATTGTAAATAATCTTGTATCAATCGCTGGAAAGATCTTCAAGGACAAATATCACAAAGAACTTATTTCCTTAATGCCAAGCTAAAGCCTAATTGTTCTTTTGTGTGGAAAAGTATATTACGTGGGAGATATTTATTGCGTTATGGTCTTAGATGGCAGGTTGGTAGTGGTAGATCATTTCGAGCTTTCAAGGACCCTTGGATATCAAAAGGATCTTTCTTTTGCCTTACCACTCTTAACCATAATTCTTATGTGTGTAGATTGGATCAATCACCATAATGATACTTAGAACCATCATATCATTTATAACCGTGTTAACTGCATTGATAGAGAAAACTTAATCAAAATTCCAATTAGTCGCAGGGGTGATGATTTTCTAAAATGGCATTTTGATAAATCTGGCAGGTATGGTATAAAGAGTGGATATTGTAGTGGTCAAGTTAAAAATGGGCTACAGGCCTTTGGGCCTGAATTCAGAAAAATAAGCCCAAGCCTTAAAGATGGAAAAATGACTCAAACTTTGAAGGAAAATACACATAGATGATAACCCGATCGAAATATCTTATGAAGTGCTTTCGTATAGGTATTCCGATAGAAATATCTTAAACTCGACCGAAGTGCTTCGAGCCTCGCTATGACCTTTTGGCAGGCCTAAACTGGGAATTCGAGGCCTTACAGGATTCCCTTGGAAATTAGGAGTCCAATCCAAACTGAGTATAATTTCTTAATAATAATAATAATAATAATCTGGTAGTTAATTGTTAAATATTAATTTAATATGATTTATCAATTATTTCCTAATTATTTCAAATTTAAATGGGGAAGATAATGATATATGTGGTAATACATAATTATAATTCTAAAAAAAGTCAAATTCTCAAGAGATATTTCCCCTAAAAACACTATAAATGAGGAGACCCACGTATGAGAAAGAGATTCAGAAAACACTTACAAAAGGACTCTTAAAATTCAGATCTTCGAGATTTTATAAAACAAAAAAGGAGGTTCATTCTTTAGAACTTTCTGACTGTGGATTTCAAGACCACCACAGTTTGGCGCCCACTGTGGGGCCTTGAAGATCTGAACGCGTCCCATACGCAAGATTTCTCTTCATCATTTTATATTTAATCTGAGTGAACATGAAATCACCGCAGATGAACTCCAACAGGCTGATCCAAAATTAAATAGAAAAAGAAGATGCTGACCATCATTGAACATGTATTGCACTGCATTGCACAATTGACCATCAAACAAAGGTCAGACTAAAGAGACGTAACTATCAGGTATATTAGGAATTACAATTGGATGTATTCTTTTTCATGTGAATAATCAATATTTTTCTCTGATATGAGAAAACTACAACACGAGAACTTGTTTTGGAAATATTTTTATTGTGATTAACCTCTTTGTTTACTTGTCTTCTTCATTAAGTTAAGAATAAGGGTTTGACTCTAGAATCTAATTTGGATTTCTAGTTCTCAAGATTAGTGGCGCTTCCGATGTTCATCTCATAATCGATGACTCAGTTCCGGGTATCTAGGTTGGTGATTGGTTTTGGTTTCGAAGGAATAAAAATAAAAAAGTTGGTGTTTGGATTAAATTTGAAAAATGGGGATCCGCCAGCAATATGGGATTATAAATCTGCAATGGTGCTACTAGATTATAAATCTATGATGGAAATCACTAAAACATGGATGAGATTAATCAAGTTTTACTGTGAAACCCACATTGGCAAGGTTAGCTTGTATAGTACATCGATGACTTAGAAGAAATATCCAAAGCAAGAAACAGAGGTCAATGGCTTCCACGAGAGAATCACTCTGCCTCCTCAAACTACCGACTCTCTCGGTCTAGGTCTAACCATCAAAGTCCATCAAATTCATGTGTTAAGAAACACACATCAAAGATTTTACCTTTCTTAACAATATCAGATTCCAAACCTCTCCAGCAGTGTTGCAAGATGCAATGCAAGTTTGGCAAGAGAGCTACGTATTTTAGATATTTAGAACATGCTTTTATTGTGAAAGTGAGCTAAACATTCTCTGAACCTACAAAAGAAACGAGTGTTAGAAGAATGGCAGTGAGGACATATTTCATGCACCAAAGTACACAGAATAGACAGCCAACAACACACAGACATTGCAGAATGTTCGAAGGGGCCATATCACATGCTCAACTCAATACTCTTTGCTTAACTCAACTCAATACTCTTTGCTTTGCCGACTACATCAAATTTACCATCTGGAAATAGCATTTTCACTCTCTCTAATATGACAAAAATATAAGCTCTCACACAACCAGATACATTCAGCAGATAATGTGATGGTGGGATCCATGTGCTTTTAGTCAAAATTCAACCATTTCCATTTTCCTTTTTTTTTTAAATATACACAAATGCTTTTGCGTACATACATGATACAATAATATGGAGTTTGCAGTTTTATTAACAATCTTCATTGGTGTAGTGTATCAATTAGTCTTGATGGCAGGAATAGCAGGAGCAATTTCAACATTTCAAAATCACATAATAGCCATTGCGTTCAAATGTTGTCTTTGAAAAGCCTGATGTGGACAATGCAAGTGATCAAGATGTAGTGCTGGTCACATTTTCAAGACTCAGGATTTCATAACAAATGAATCATCCAAGCATCATTAGATGTTTGGGGTCGGTTTGTTTTAGCAGATATGGTGAGGCTAATCAACTCAGATTTCACCAGTTCATTCTGTTTCCTTTGTGGGACTTCAGGGGCTGCAGTTGGAGCCTTAGTTGCTGGAGGGAGTTCACTGAATCGTTTCATTAGCAAGCTGAGAATAGCGCCATGTAGCCGCCTCACTTAGATGCCCGTTCACCAAAAAAAAGAAAAATTTGAAACTATTGATCTCTCATTTTGCTCACTCTAATTGATGGTCAGGTACGTCTCCCTCACCATCTTTTCTCATTTCTCAGTTTCTAAGATTTCGTCTTGATTTCAATTATAGAGATGAACTTATCCATCAATACTGCGAAGTCTCTCAATTATAAATCGTACGGTATTTTCAAAATTTTATTTAGATGGTGAATTTTCAATTGATACACTTCTTAGTGTTTCAATGCTCCTGCGACCACATTCATGGTGAATTTTTTGTGCTATTCTTATTCCTATAATTACTGAAATTTTCGTTTTTAGTAGATTGAAGAGAATTAGCATTTGATAATTTTTTCTAAATGAATTAAAATATTATTTGAATCTTTGGAAGACTCTTTAAAAGGTCTGAAACTTTTATATTGATATTGGTTAGATACAAATTCTCGAGATAGTTAAACATGTAGTTGCATTTGGAAACTAACGTTACTTCACTATATACTTCACTATATCAGAGTGAATTATCAATGAATTGTAGTATCACATTGTTATAGTTAAGTGCTCATGGGATGTCATTGTCTACAGTGCAAGGAATCAATACATCTTGATTATTCATATGTTGTTGTTCTCTTTTAATTATGCCTTTAATAATAAGTCAAAGCACCACGAAGACCCGCATAAGACCCCAGGCAGCGGATGAAGAGTAAGCCCACATAAGACTCTAGGCAGTGGCACGAATACCCGCATAAGACCCCAGGCAGCGGACGAAAAGTAAGCCCACATAAGACCCTAGGCAGTGGTACGAATACCCGCATAAGACCCCAGGCAACAGACGAAAATTAAGCCCATATAAGACCCTAGTCAGTGGCACCAAAATCCATTTAAGTCTCTTGACAATGGTACGCATTAAAATACTTGAAATACTCGTCATTACACATGAAACTTTCGATCCAAACCCTTATAGGGGAAAAATAATTATATACATTCGTGATTCCCAAAGCATTACGAGTATGAATATATTTCGATCAAAGTAATTATGAAGTGCTTTCGTATAGGTATTCCAATCGAAATATCTTAAACTCGACCGAAGTGCTTCGAGCCTCGCTACGACCTTTTGGAAGGCCTAAACTGGGAATTCGAGGCCTTACAGGATTCCCTTGTAAATTAGGAGTCCAATCCAAACTGAGTATAATTTCTTAATAATAATAATAATAATCTGGTAGTTAATTGTTAAATATTAATTTAATATGATTTATCAATTATTTCCTAATTATTTCAAATTTAAATAGGGAAGATAATGATATATGTGGTAATACATAATTATAATTCTAAAAGAAGTCAAATTCTCAAGAGATATTTCCCCTAAAAACACTATAAATGAGGAGACCCACGTATGAGAAAGAGATTCAGAAAACACTTACAAAAAGACTCTTAAAATTCAGATCTTCGAGGTTTTACAAAACAAAAAAGGAGGTTCATTCTTTAGAACTTTCTGACTGTGGATTTCAAGACCACCACAGATATTAGGCTGCAAGTTGTCTTCGTGAACCAGAAGCATCCTCTTTTTCTAACCAAAGCCACAACTAGTGGAAATCTTGTCGCATCTTAGTATCCTTCCCAAGTGAAGATCTTGATTTGGAAGGCTTGTCGAAATGTTCTTCCTACCAAGAAGAATCTTATTCATAGAGGAATCTGCTCAGATGGTATCTACTTATCATACCAATCCGAACTAGAATATGTGACTCTCACCTTTTGGCGATAAAGATCATATAGAAGTGTAAGGGAAGACATTAGCATCTCTCAACTCATTCTTCCAATCCTCAAGCTTATTTCCTTGACATTGTTACAATTATTTTGCAACTTTCTAACATACAGATCCTTACCGTGCATGTATGATCATTTGAGGAATATAGCGTAATAGAAACTTTCTTATTCGTGGTTCTCCAAATAAGAAGATTGTAGACACATCTGAATGGGAACACATCAAGCTTTTAGAGTTTGTAAGTACCATTTCTATGTCTAAAAGTTGCAACACAGTCTTCACCTCCCAAGGCTCTAATCTTTCGAGTCATTATTGACGTCTTTCTAAGTATGGAAAACTGAAATTGAACACTAATGTAGCTATCAATGAAGGAAAATCTATAATGGGTATTAGTGTTATAATAAGAGATCATTTAGGTAGGACTATTACAGTCTTTTCCTAGCAATGTTCAGGATGCTTCAAGCCTCACCTAGGTGAGCTCCTTGCTGCAAGGGAAAGACTTTACTTTGCTAACCTCTGAACCTTAACATTGATCAACTAGAGGTGGATGACAAGAATGAAGTTTAAGCAATTAACTCCCTTAACATTGATCAACTAGAGATGGATGACAGGAATGCAGTTCAAGCAATTAACTCCCCCTCAGTTTTCTTATTTTGTGATGTTGATTTACTTGTTTCGGGTATTAAGGTTGTTTGTAATCAAGTTAATCTGTCTAAATGTATAGTTATATCACATAGTTGCAATATCTATTCTCATATATTGGCCTCTATTGCCTTAGCCTCAAATGAGATTAGAGTGTGGTCTAATGGTACCACAAATATTATATGTTGTTTGCTTCTTAATGAAGTTTTATTTTTAGTTTTAAAAAAAATTACTATTCTATTCCCATTAAAGTAAGGGAAATATCATGTCAACAACTACTCACTCTTATCACCACTCTAGTTTAACTTATGTGTATCCTAAACCATTTGTGAAAATTAGAATTGCATCACACGCCATTTTCTACCCATAATTATTTTTTAAATATATTGTATCCAGTCTTGATACCATATTTCTCTCTCTTGATACTTTCTCTCTCTCCTAATCTTGTAGGACTCAACAAATATCTAAAATAATATAAACCTCCATGGTACATACTCTAATAACAACGTAACAGACTTATAAAATTTTCTTTTTAATCTCTTCTTTTCAATACTAGATATAGGTCCTAAATTCTCCCTCGAATAGGGATGACAAAAAGATAAGGGTTTCATGCATGGCCAAACCCAGAATTTGAAATATGGGGTTGCAACAACTTAAAGTGAATATGTACTGCAAGACATTAAATTGAATATGCAATACAAAACATATTTAAATTAAGTTCTAAATTTGAATTAATAAATAAAACATGACGTGAAAGACAATAGAGTATCAAGTTCTTGTATAAAGGCTAGCTAGGATCTTGTGATGATCTAACCTTAAACAACAAAATCTCCATACAAAATCATCAAGAATTAAAAAGTTTAAAAAATACACCAACATACTTAACTTAACAACACCGTTCAAAATTAATGTTGTAAATATATTAAAGTATTAGTACCATTATATTATAAATAATTTACTGTAATACATAAAATAATAAAAGAAAAAAATAAATATTTGGTATCAACATATTTTAATTTATAAAAAATAAGAGTCACAAATTTTAAATAAAATCAAGACCGCATAATAATATTAGAATAATATTATAAAGGAAAAAAAATAGATTTGATAATGATATCTTCTATTTTTATGTTAGAAGCTATTGGTGAATAATGAGAAATGAAGAGAGAGAAAGTGGAAAAAATAATGGTGTATGTCGTTTGGGTATATGATATGATGTCTGTTAATCTTTTTTACCATTAAATGGAGTTTTAATTTTATTTATTTATTAGTAACTGTTTAATGAGTTGTGTTTTACTTTTAATGAGTGTGTGTGTTTTTTTTCCTTAATTTTTTTAATTAATGATTAGTTATTATTATTATTATTATTAAGGGAAATGAGGTGCACCCCCATGTTCTATGTTAGGTCCGCCCACGGTTTCATGAATCTTTGTCATACTTAACTTATAACTTATAAATAGTAGGATAAAAACTCTACCTCTTCATTAAAAGTTCAAATTTTGTAAGGTTCAATTTTTTTATCTAATAGTATTAAAGGTCTCTTTATTCTCTTATTCCCTTGCTAAATTGAACAATTTTTTAGAAAACCTACTTGAAGTAAATTCACTATCATTTTATTATCTTATCTTATGGTCTTCATGGTGATTCCAAACTGCGTTTGAGTTTGAACAAAAGTATTTATGATATTAGAAGTTTAGGATTTGTTTTTGATAAAATAAATCCAAGTAGCTCTACTGGTTTCATCTACAAGAGTAACAATATAAGAAGTATGAATAATTATAGATTGGTGTATGGACCAAAATATCCACATGAATAAGATTAAAGATATATTCTGCACAATAGAATTACAGTAAAATTTTGGGGTATTTCCCTTTTACCACCGCTAGTTTTAGGTGTTAGTCAAAAAACCTCCGATGTTTTAATTTTGGAAAAAAAAAAAAAAAACTCTTTTCAGCAGAATCTGTTAAGTTTACTATTCATCCGAGTGGGGGTATTTTTATAATTATATATTTTTAATTTAAAAAATAAAAAATATTTTCCTTTTTTTTTCTTTTTTCTTTCTTCTTCCAAAAGCTTTGTCTTCATCTCCTCCTCTCACCTCCATTGATTTCTTCTCCATCAACAACTCTGAATTTCTATCTAAAAACCCTTCTCGCCTCCATCTTCACTCACTTTCCATTCAATCTTCAAAACTACAAATATGCAAAATCTCCAAAAACAAACACAAAATCAAACCTAAAATAAATTTGCAAAATCAAACACAAAATCAAACCTAAAATCTAGAAATCGACTCAAACCCAACATAATCCTAACTAAAGCCTCAACAAATCATCAATCAAAACTCCTCCTCCCTCGTTTCTCTCTCTTCAAAGAAGTAAGAGAGAGAAGCGAGGGAGGAAGAGTCGAAAAAAAAATAAAAAATGTGAAGGGGTGAGTGAAATGAAGGGAAGAGAGAGGGGGAGAGTTGGAGCTAAAGAAGAAAAAGAAGAAGCAGATGGTGGACATAAGCAGAGACGCAGATCTGGAAAGAAAAAGAAAGAAAAAAGAAAAAAGGAAAAAAGGAAAAGAAAAACAATTTTTTTAAAAATTTTAAATTAAAAATATATAATTACAAAAATACCCCCAGTTTACTATTCATCCTGACAGATGAGTAGTAAACTTAATAGGTTCTGCTGAAAAGAGGTTTTTTGGTCAAAATTAAACCATCGAAGTGTTTTTGGTTAATACCTAAAACTAGCGGTGGTGAAAGGAAATATCCCTAAAATTTAAGTATCTATTGTTGAAATGAAAACCGGTATAAGATTTAAAATCATCAATAGTTTTACTAAAATAAATACATTATAAGTCTTAGAGAACATTTATAAAAGAATGATCAAGCCTTTTATATCAAATCCGTAGGGTGTCACTTTTATTTGAAGCATAAATAGTTTATGAATTTTTATAAGTGTCTAAATATGAAACTAAGGTTGAAGAGGACGAATTAGGAGAAGAAAAACCACAACTTGATTAGTTTTAAGAACAAACAAGTTCCTATCTGGTTTCCCAAAAGTAATTATTTGCTCGATTGCTAAATCCTACAACTTAATGTAACAAACAAATTTAATCTGGTTATATTGTGTCAACTTATGGCAAATAACAGGTTGAAATGAAAATCAAACACATAAAAGACATTATAAAGAATCAGTTCAAGCCTTAAGGTGATTATTGTAGCTTTGCTCACTATCTAAATAGTATCAGTTCGTAAAATTATAGAACTAGGAATACTCAAATCGCGTAGTTCATCTAATAAGGTTATATTTCTACACATATGATTAGAAGAAAAACATTTAAAGTAAAAATATAATTGTCACCTACAATGTCTAACAAATCAACCGTATTCACATAATCAGGTTTTGAAGTTTCCATATACTTTACAATTTCCTTTTGTATAAGGTTGGACATTTAAGAGTTGATATTTGCCTTCTGAGCAACTTTATCATTTATTAACTCTCTAGATTTGAGATTAACAACGTTATTAGCATTAACGCAATATATTATCATCTATTTAACTTTCGCTCATATTCTGTTTATTTCACTCAGGATATCCATGGATCTTGAAACATGCATCCTTCTAATGACTAGCTCCTCCATTGTACACTTCTAATATTTTTTTATTATAAAATTTCTTCTAAAAGTTTCTATTACAACCCTTATTTCTAGTGCAGTGTTCGACCCTGCCCAAGGAGGACCTGAAGCACAGTGGTCGGGTGTCACATCACATATCTATATGTATTATAACTTTAATGTATCATATAATAACATTAATTTGATATCAATGCTAATTTATGATAATATTCAACATCAAACTTGTCCCATATAGGTTGTTCAAAATAGTCATAATAATAGTGCACCATACGAGTTCCAAAAAGGTTGATAATTTTACAGTTCATTTATTCATAACTAAACATATAAGATTTTTGAAAAGCAAAAATGCACTCGATATCTCCAAGTCATCTTCATGAATTTGACAAGACTTCATTTTCTTGACTCGCTCGATCCTATCTAGATTAAGTAATGGAAATAAATAGAAAAAACAATAATGGAGGAGCGTCAGGCCATCGGCGCCTGGTTAACACTTTCACGCTCAACAATCACATATAATATGCTTCTTCACTATATCTGTGAACACACAAAATGCAATATAGGATACTCACCAACAATTAAATAAGCATTAATATTCAATTTGAAACAATACAACGAGATTTAAAGGCTCGTAAAACTAATTAGTGTCTTGATCCACGTCTCAGTATTCTTGACCATTTCGCTAGAGATGAGACTAGGACACTAAAATCGGTACCGAGACCTATAGGTGTCTTGGCCCACGTCTTGGTCATCACCAATATGCCAACTAAGAAGCCCAAAGTAGTATCAAGAGTTTCTAATGGTTTACCTTACACCTTGACCCACTTGACCAAGCTGCCTACCGATACGCCTAAAAACATACTGATAGCAATTAGCATCTTGGCCCTCGCCTTGGTCCATTTGATCAAGACGCCGACCAAGGCGCTCAGTCATCAAAAGCAGGGTAGATAAGTTTGAAAACACTAAATTTCACCCATCAAGTTATTTATATAGGTCCAATTATTTTTTGAGCTAGTTAAACACGACCCAAAATACAATTTAGCAAAAATAATATATTTAGTCATTCTTAACTTTGCAAATTACAAATTTCATACCGAGCATGCTAAACCATAAAAAAAAAAAAATCAAATTTGTGAATGAAATATAAGTAAAATATATTCAAACAAATTTATAACTCTGAATTATCAAGTTTGTGATGAACGATAAATATAGTGAAATCCTAACCATTACATTATTAAAAGTTCTAAAAGATGAATATTATTTAAATAGCTGAGCATATCTCCTACTCTGAAAACTCAACTTGTAAATATAATTTTCTCCTACAATATAAATAAATTTCAAAATCTATAAAATGTGAAAATGAGTTATCTAAAACAATAAACGAAATTCACTTGTTTAAAAATACTATAAGATAACAGGGTAAAAAGATTGTCATGCCAACGGACACGTTACTACTCATACTAAACAACAAAGATAGAAAAAACATGAATATAGTGTTTCCCTCATTTCGCCATTTATTTAGCAAGGTCTGATGGTTTTGCACTTTTTCTTTTTGTATGATAATTGAATCAATTATCAGTTATCATAAAAAAAAATTGTCCAAATAAACAGATAGATGACGAAATAAAGGAATCTAACACCAAGTTCAAATTCCTCTCCAGGAAATGGCCAGAACACAAACGAAAGACATTTCAATATTATTAATACATAAAAATGGAACAGAATGGTAATTTTCATAATGATAGAAAAAAACAGTGAGAAATAAGAATATGAATACAATGGAATAAAAAAACAGAGAAATATAAGACAGAGTAAGAAAATGGAACGATATGATACCAACAAAGGAACAACAACTTAAATAAAGGTAATGTCATCATCAGTTGTAATTTTGGTTTCCCATTTTACAACTTTACCCATTTTTATTTAAAGATTTTCCATTCGAAAGCCTCATTCGTTTATATTTTTTGTCCTGTATGTATAAAACTGCTGTTTTGTTTTAATTTTGATTTTCTATTTTTAAAATAGCTTGTTATTCACCTACCATGATTATCCATAAAATAATATAAACTAAACATTGATTAATGTGTAGCTTTTTCCATTCCCAAATGTTCACTAACACCCATATTCCCATACTTCCGCCATCCCTACATAATTTCCATTAGATCCTAACAGTTGAATTGACCTCAATACTTTCATAAATATATAAAATTTAAATATGAAAATTTGCCAAGCATGTAATATTTATTATTGAAGAGGATAAAGAAAAAAAAAAGAGGAAACGATATTGTGAGCGACTTAATGACGCACGTTTTTATAAAATAGGAATGAAATAAATAGGGGTGATTTGCACAATTGGGCTTTTTATATAAAAAGTTATATTTTTGGACCCATATTAATTTTAAAAAAAAAAACAATGTGTAAAAGTTTTTACATGTAGTAGACCAAATTGACAATGCTACCTTTTTATTTTAAAAAATAAAATACAATTATATAAAATAATTTTAAATGGTGTGGAAAGTCATGAATATCCTTTATTAAAATTTTTTAATTCAATTATTGAAATTATAAAATGACCCGATCAAATTTTAAAAAGGTCCCCACCAATTTTATGAAAAGTCCTCACAAAAATTTAAATAATAATAAATAATAATAAAAAACCCAATTTGCATGAACCCTAACCCCACCTTCATGCAACTCAAATCTTCTACGTAATTGTATTCAATTTGTCCGTTTGTAATCTATAATCATATCAATTCTTTCAACCAATCAACTAAGTGTTCTTGTTCCATCACCACTAAAAGGTATGTTTGTTTGTTTATTTGTTTTTACGTAGGTGAGATTTAGGGCATGATTATTATGAATTTTGTTAGGTAGAGACATTTATGGTATAAAATCTATAATTTTCTTAGTTTATAATCTTTGATAAGCTGAGTTGTTATTTTCAAATCAATTTAAATGCTCGGATCGAAACCTTTGTCTTGTTTTTTTTATAGTCATTTCCTGGTCCCGACAACCGGGAAATCAAATTAATATCAACACGTTTCCTGGTAATAGTACCGGGAAACTTACAGACAGGTTCCTGGCATAGTAAACCGGGAACCTGTCTTCATGTATGAATGGTTCCTAGCCATGCTAGGAACGTAGTTTATATTTCCTGGTCTAAAGACCGGGAATAATATTAACTATTTCCTTGTATAAAGACAGGGAATCTACTGGGAAGTAGTTTCCCGATCTTCACCACTGGGGAATAAGTTTAATTTAAGTTTGTTTCCGGTTTATATAATCGGAAAACCACTAGATACTACTGTATTTTTTTTAATTTTCTACTTTCAGTTTAATTTTATTTAAAATATTTTGTTTATTGAATTTCTGTAGAAATGGGAGTGAAAAGGACTGAGGTGAAATTTAAAGCGGAATGGATTGATGGTGAGTACAAGAGTGGTCAAATGGTTGTTATGCTTCTTGATACTAGTATTACGTTTTCTCAATTAGTGGACAAACTACATTCAAAGTTGAAGGTAGAATCGAGTTCGGAATTGACCATTCATTCATTTATCACTACTTCAACAAGAGATAAGTATCGAATTGTAGATGATGGCGACTTACAATTTGCGATGAAGGATCATAGTGAACATTTGTATTTATTTATGGATGCTATATCAAAAGACAATGGACCTACTGTTCAAGTTACTGGAAGCATTCATCATGTAGATGTTGGTGGACCAAATATGGATATTGTCATTCCTATTGCAGATGAAATACATAATGTTTTTTTCACAAATAATGAACCTAATGCATCTGGCATGGCTGAAGATTTGACATAGAATACTGAGGCATTGGATGGTACACAGTCTGAAGGCGATAAAGATGATCAAAATGATTTGAATGATTTGGAAGATCTTCAATTTTTTAGTTTGGAGTGCGATGAAGAACCTGTACATGATAGCCCGCCGAATGAACTGAGTTGGGTCTTACCAGGTGCTAGTTGTTATTCATTCAACCAAGAGGTCATATATGCATTGTCAGCTCCAGCCCAGATCAATCCTCTTCAAAAGGGTGAAACATTTAGGAAGAAAAAAGATATGAAAGTAGCTATTGGAAAGTATGCTCTAGATAAAAATTTCACCACCAAAATAACCACCAATTGATGCACCACAAAGGAAATGAGGGTATAAGGGAGTGATTATGACTGCAATTGCTTAAGATGGTAATGGCGGCATCTATCCACTAGCATTTGGATTTGCAGATGGAGAGGATAATGCTTCTTGACGATGGTTCCTCTCTAAGTTGACATAAGCCATTAGAGTGCCTAATAATTTTATCATTGTTTCGGATCGCCATAAAAGTATATTCAATGCCTCTAGATATGTCTACCCTGACGTCCCACATGTTATATGCTACTACCACTTGGCTAATAACTTGAAGCAATACGGTAGTAAGCGGGGAAATGCTGGACGTTTACTTAAAGCTGCCTATTATGCTCACTCAAAGGAGGAGTGTGATGCTCTTTTGAATGATATACAACAAGTGAGTCCAAATATTTTCAAGGAGTTGAAAAAGATTGGTAAGGTTAGGTGGGCACGTGCTTATTGTCAAGGGAGGAGATATGCAATGTCGACTTCCAACATTGCAGAATCAACAAATGCAGCCATTAAGAAAGCTCGTAGGCTACCTATCATGGCTGAAAATGAATTTTTAAGAGATTTGACCCAACGATGGTTCTGTAAGAGGCGAGAAGCTGCTTAGAAGCTGGTTACTATAGTCACATCCGGGGCTGTTAAACATATTGATGATCTTGAAGATGCCGTTGTGAATAGCACTGCTCGACCAATACTTGAAGGTAGGCGATTCCAAGTGACACATGGGGAGACGTTTATGTGGTTGATTTTGAAACAAACTCATGTGGATGTAAGGCTTGGGATCTTGATCGTCTTCCCTGCTCACATCCTATAGTTGTTGCTAGGTATTTCATTTACAATTTCTTATCATTTGCTTTATTTTTTTAATGTAATTTTATTTAAATTTCTAATGGTATTTGTTTCTAATATTATAGGTTGATGAAGGTTCATCCCCACACCTTATGCCACAAGTTCTATAGTAAGGAATGGTGGATAGCATCGTATGACGAGCCAATAAATCCCGTACCAAGTATGAGAACATGGCCTAAACCGTTTAAATTGGTCTTACCAGCTATAGAAAAGAGGCAATTGGGTCGCCCTAAGATGAAGAGGATACCATCTGAATGAGAGAAAATTCGAAAGAAAAAAAACTTGTGCTAGATGTGGTGAACAAAGACACACCAGACTCACTGGCAAAAATCCCATCATGTGTAGAAACGCAAAAAAAAACTAGAAAACGTCAAGATGTATCCATTTCTGAACCTAATGCAATTGGAGATGATAATGTCAAGCGCCGCAGGCAAGTACATTGTGGATATTGTCATGACACAGGACATACAATCCGTAAATGTCCAGACAAAAATCACAAAATGCAAAATTCATAGGGAACGGATCAGAACATCACATCCACTGCAGATCTAACACAAGCGGCATGCACAAGAGATGACTCCATGAATGAGGACCTATCACATGATCCGGAAGTCATGTCCACTGGCTCCTAACTTATGTAATATTGTTATTTATACGTTATTAGACAATTGTTGCTAATTAGCACATTTTATGAAATTGTGTTTTGGGTTACGTATGTTGATTATGGTTCATAATTCTATGTGTTTTCAAAATGACGATTGGGTTACGTAAAATTTATGAAAAAAAATTTAAAAGTTCTACAGTATAGTCCAGTAGTTTCCCAGCCCCAACAACCGGAAAACATATTTATGATATATCTAATTCCCGGTACTAATGATCGGGACAGTAGTTACCAGACACTTCCCTGTCTTTAATACCGGGAACTAGTTTTAAGGTTCCCGGTGTCAAGACCGGGAACTTAATCTAAGTTCCTGGCCATGAAGGCTGGGAACCTTAACCGCTTTCCCTGTAAGAACTATGTACAATATGAATAATTCTCAATTGTATATGTGTTACAATATGAATAATGTTATTAAGAACTATGTACAAGTACCATCACTAGGAAACATATCTCTTACATTATCACGAAGAAGCAAATTGGGTTGATTCATATTAGGTTGATTCATATTAAATCATATTCGGATTATTCATATTGAATCATATTGCATTGGGTTAATTCATATCGAATGATATTGATTAACGAAAGTATATAAACATTACATTGGGACTCATTACGTATATAATTATCCAATTACGAATGAAATATCAACCACATGTGTTGTTTATTGAAAGTCAAAAGATTCATATTTTTGCTTAAGTTGACATTAGATTGGGTGGATTCATTAGCACGAATAAGCAAATATTTATTCAATGTATATAAACATATCAATTATGTATTTATGTCAATTATTGTCCAATAACGAACTAATTATTGAGGTATTTGAAGCTCATTTAGCCAATTTCCAAGTCTAAATGACCAGGATTAGGAAATACTTCAATCGTTTCCTGATCAAAAAAACCGGAAAATATGTGCTCATTTGGCCTATTTCCAGGTCTTAATGACCAGAAAACACTTCAATCGTTTCCTGGTCATAAAGACTGGGAAACAATTGCTTATTTTTCAGAGTTCTAGGTCTTAATGACCAGGAAACAACTTGACATTCATTTATCAACTACATTAAAACCAATAACTTATATAAATAACTTGACATTCATTCCAAATATTTTTATCAACTACTTTTAAACGTACAACCATCTAAGGTTCAACCATCTAAGGTCCTACATTTCCTACTTTAGAGAACACATCACTGTCATCACTCTCATATGAATGATCAAAGATAGAATAAACTATTTCTTTTCTAATTCTAATGGCCTCATCCTTTCCGGTTCCAAATGTCCAAGACTGTTGAGATGTCCATACATCTAGAATATAGCGGCACACGTATGCTCCACATGATGCCCTGCAATAATTAAATTCAATTAATCAGAAGAATATACAAATATACAGTCTAAACGTACACATAATGTCCACCATTCTTACCCGTCCGATTGCATTAGAAGTCCTAAATCCTTTCCAACTGACATAACTTTCCAAGGAGAGGACGGAATCTGTATTGGTTGATCTGCATCCATTGTCTTTAGCATCCTTTCAAAGAATGTGAGGAAGTTTTTCAAATTCCGTATCACTGTCGTTAATCGAAAACCCAATTAGTTGAATTAAGGACTTCTTTCAGACGGTAGGAGACGACACACAATACCCAATGGTTTCCTAAGATGTGAGCAGGGAATAAAACCTGTGATACAAACTTCACATTATTAGTTACCATTAACGAGAATAATAACCTAGTAATTACAACACCAAGAAACTTACATGATCTATTTTATGCCATCCACAATTCTGCTCGTTTGGATCCTTGCCTCCTGCAATATCCTTGAAGAAATCCCTCACTTCTTCAGTTTCCCCGTTTCGCTGCTCACCCTTCATATAAGTCTACATAAAAATATAAGATTACACATTAGTCTGCATAAACAGAAGTGAGGGATTAACACCAATAAACAGAATTCACCGTTAAGCTGACACATTTATGTCTTTATAGTAGTTTTTCCTCGTTTTCTGGTCATTAGAACCGGGAAATATGCTAATGTACAGCCCTAGTTCCCGGTATTAATGACCTGGAAACATTGAAAGGCTATTGCCAAGAAACAGGTGTTTCCTGGTCATTAGAACCGGGAAACGCCTATTTTCCGGTTCTAATGACCAGGAAACACCTGTTTCTTGGCAGTAGCCTTTCAATGTTTCCAGGTCATTAATATTGGGAACCAGGGTTGTATATTAGCCTATTTCCCGGTTCTAATGATCAGAAAATACTAACCCAAAAACCTGGAAAATATTTACATCTAAAAAGCAATAATGAACTAGTGTACTGGACAACTGCAATAATGTCATTTTAAAAGCACAAATGAATTAATGTACTTACGAAAATATTTGCACTTTGGACTGTAAAGTCTCCTCTGAACCGGTCTTTATCCTTTTCAAAGCGATCATACAGAACCTTGATGTAAAAGTTGATGTCATTATTCCCAAACCAAGAATTAGGGTTTAATATTCTTCGGACATCTTCTGACATTAGTGGTCCTGAATCACCTTCTAACCATCGACTGCTCATTTCAAAGTTATATATGTCAACAAAATTAAAACCAAAAATGCATAATCAGGTACTTAATTTCAGCAACTTACCACTTCTCATTTCCCGGTGCAATAAATTCTTCCAAACCCGCGAGTATCATGTGGTCGAATACGATGCCAGTATATCCTTTTTTAGGACATAAAGTTAATGTCTTCTTCTTCTTCTTCATTGACCCCAAAGGACCCTCGGGTGGAGTTGTTCCATCATCATCGAGGTATATAACAACATTCTCGGTCCTTAATCGCTTGCTCCTACGCTGAAATATTGAAATATGTTAGTGAAATTGCTTTATAATTACGTTATAGTAAAATAAAATTCACTTACCATTTGAATAGGACTGACAACTACAGTTGTCGTTATGATTGGTTGGTTCTCTTCATCACCGATTTCTACATCAGCAGGCTCATCTTTAGATGCTTGTGCAACTGCTCTATTTACAACTACATCTAAATTAGGTACTTCTTCATTATCTCCATCAGTGGTTTTAACTTCTTTCTCGACCCCCTCCACATGTTTGACATCCTTATGAACAACTTCCAGATGAGGAGGGGAATTATTTATCTCCTTTGAATCCCCTTGCTTGCTTTCCTTCTGTATCTCCTCATTAGTATTTGTTTCCTCCATCTCATCTACATTGCTCTTCTTCTCTTCTACCTCTTGAGACCGAACCGATACAATGAATTGATTTAATTCATTCTCATCCTCCCCCTCATCATCATCCCCCTCATTCTCCATTTGTTCATTATCAATCTTTTTCTCCTCACCAGCCTCATTGACATCAAATTTTCTTTTCATTCGAACCTCTCTCTTGGGTAGGTCTTTTTCTTCCTTAGACAAATTCTCTTATACAAAATACCAAACCAAAATTAATCATGTAAATATATGACATCACAAATATAGTTTCCTGGTCCAATAAACTAGGAAACTATTTGATTTTTGAAACAACCATTTTCCGGTATACATGACCGGGAAACGGTAAAAATATAAATCAGTTTCCCGGTCCTCAGTACCGGGAAACTGCTGGAGCAGCCTTGGTCCTGGCCTTCAAGACTAGGAAAAAGTTGAAACTTGGAAACGATTTTCCGGTTTATCAGACGCAACATGAAACTGCCAGGATAGGCACCCTTCCTTTGAAATATATGCAAGTAGCTACCAAAAGGCCCTTTCTTCCATTCATCTTCAATCTTGAATTCTTTCAACTTAGCCTCAATCAAGTCCATAATTGCAGGTTATCCATATATGTTGATCTTAACATCCTGGAAATCTCTCTAAGGATGCTTAAAATACATTCCATTTGTGAAATGTACTTTCTTTGGAGAAACCTGAAATATACAATTTAAACTTTATTAGACATACAACACTAATAAATGAACAAATAAAAAAATTCAAAATTGTTTCCAAGTTATCAAAAACTGAGAATATGAAAATTCAGAGGTATTTTCCGGTCTTGTAGACCGGGAAACGTCATTGTTATACTAATGTTTCAAAACCGGTCTTGTAACACGTTTGGTTTGGAACATTAACGTTTCCCAGTCCTTTACACCGGTGTAAAGGACTGGGAAACGTTAATGTCCAAACAGTGTTTCCCGGTTAGGTAGACCGGGAAACATTAGTATAACAATGACGTTTCCCGGTCTACAAGACCGGAAAATACCTCTGATTTTCCATATTTAACATCTGTAAATATATTTTAGGGATTTCCCGGTGTTTGTAACCTGAAAACAGTAGAAATTAAGTGATGTTTCCTGGTTGATACCACCGGGAAACATCGTTTAATTTCTTCAATTTACCGGCCTTCTACACAGGGAAATACCTACATGACATTTCATTCCCAGCAATTCCAATCATTCAAACCTAATACCCTAAATTGAAAATATTTCATACAACAACAACACACCTAAAACAATCTTGAGATCCCTAAAGCAGCCATTTGAATTAATTTTCAACAGCAAACGAGAAAAACGAGAGGAATAGTCTAACCTGAGCATTCTGCTTCTATTTTGTTTTGCTAGGACCTGCCGCGACTTGAGGTCTTTGAAACCCTTTTCGACTTTTGTTCATTATGGTCATGGATACAATGAGGTCGAAAATGCACCAGATGTTGGAGACAAACAAAAATCACGACAAGTCAGTCGGAGCTGATGAAGTTGAAGAGGTTCGACAGAGGAAATAAGGTGTAGGGTTTTATTGAAATTGACGAGATGAAGCTGAATAAGTTGAAGAAGTGGTGTTCGACAGAGGAAACAAGGTTTAGGGTTTTGTTGAATTTGAGGAGATGAAGCTGATGAAGTTGAAGAGGAGTTATGTTCGTTCGTTTTTTCGAAGGTGAGGAGGAAGTTCAACTGTTCGATTCCTTCCTCTTTAAACGGTCAGATTAAAGGGTAATTTAGGGTTTTTGGTTGATTTATTTATTTATATATTTATTTATTTATTTTAAAATAAAAGGATATATAAGTCATTTTGGTTCATTACTTGCAAAAACATTTACAAAAAGTTTAATTTTGTTAGATTTTTAAAGGTGGGGTAAAACTACTTTTTCTTAATTTATATGGTCCAATAATGAAAATTATCACAATAAATAAATTAAAAGAGGATTTTTTTTATAGGCTATAAAAAGTTTACTATACAATTGTAGGCTACTTTTGAAAAGTTTGCAAAACTAAAGTTTGATTTTCACTCTGTAGGTTATTCACAGACTGTGATCGTAATTCACAGACTGTGACCGTAATTCACAGAATCTGTGAATTTTAAAATTTCAGGGATATTTTGAAAAATTTAAATGAAAACTAAACTTTTAAAGATCTGTTTTTGTATGTTTTCTAAAATAGGCATATAATTGTATTTTGAACTTTTAAAAAGCCCATTTTTTAAAATTTTCACGAATTAAAACCATGCAAACTTTAGAATTGAAGAGGTCATTAGGCCATTTAACATTGCCACAACCCCATTTTATTAACTTTGATAATATATTTACAATAGTCAAAAAAAGAATCAAAATAATCTTTCATTTCAAACCAAGTGATTTATATACATAACCGAAATAACGAAAAGAAGTTTGAGCTACCATATGTCATATTCTTTGACATTTCAAAGACTTCAAATCCAATTTGGTAGTCCCCAGACAAACAAACCATGCTCAACTGTAATCTCAGAAAAATACAATTTGATTCTTTAATTTCTTTATTTTTTTATTTAATTTAAAAGGAAAAAAAGGCATCTTCTTCTGTTGAAATTTGTTAATTATTGGATGGATTAATAGTTGTTGATTCCATGTATTTGCACACATTCTTTCTTTATGATTAATTAATTAATTATATGATAAATGTTTAGCAAGAGTAGCATCCAAGTTAATGATTGTGGATAGTTTTATATGAAATAGTTTATTATTGCATGTGAGAACTAAAATGGGAAACGAAAAAACATAATTAGTATGTAATGTGTTTTTATTTAAATAATGTAATTATGAGGTTGTTTGGATGGATACATTGCACCTATAATACTGGAAGAAAACATAACAAGATGTTCGGCTCCTATTCTCTTCATGCATTCATATATAAGTGTCTAAGTAGTTATTATAATGCATAAACACATACATTTTCAAATGGTTGATTTCAAATTACTTCTCTCAAATGTCTAAGTTTAGGTTCTTTGCATTCGATTCATTTCATCCATTTCATGTAAATTAAATATTTTGAATTTAAACAAGGAATAAAGGAAAGTTGATGGGCCCAAAAAGTTGAATCCATGTTGGTGGGCGATGATAATAAGGGCCCATCAGAAGAACAAACGACACATGTCATGTGAATATGCTATGCTGTTCCTGTTCATATAATATCTGACTTTCTGATTTTCAAATTAGAAAGGATTAATATATATCCAGGCACATGAACTTGCCATCTGTTCCTACAACTTATTAGATCTCTCTCATTTAAGATAATCTTATTACCCTCTTCTCAACTTGTTCCTCACTTTTCCACTTTCCCATGTTGTATTTTGTGATTTTTATTTTTTTAAAAAATAGTTTGCTATCAAGATTCGAAAATAGTAATATACAAGCATCTAACCCGAATTTTACTATATATTTTTTAAAAAAGATATACATATATATAAGTTGACGATAAGGGAGATAAAGAACTTAAGATCCTCATGATCCAACAATATATATAATTCAAGTTGATGCATTAAATTTACATGTACATATTTGTGTAGCTCTTTTCTTTTGCAATCATGAAATGCTCGTGGTTTGCACATGGCCTATACAAAATACACCTGCGATAGAGAAATAGTTTTAAAATAATTATGTGTGGAAGAGTATTGGGTGGATTTTGAAGCATGCAACTATTCCTATACTGTATGATATGAAATGAAGTTCTAAATTAAAAGCCAAATATTTCCTTTCTCCTTTAACCCAACTACACAAATCTGCAGAACTCACCAACATAAATTGATATTGAGGGTCTAAATTAAATTAAAATACTAAAAATGAGGCCATACCCATACCGTTGTCATATCGGTTACTTATTTATGGTGGTCAGTGGGAAAATAATTAAATAGGGAGGAGACAAACTAATAATTTTGTTGAATTTAATTAATTAGTAGCATCAAATAACTACTAGGCAGGCAGTTGAAGCCATTATTGTTGAATTATTATTATTTTAAAATATATTTTAATTGATTAAAAAAGAAAATGAATATTGTAATACAGAGTTCATTAAATGCGTTGAAGCGACAAAGTAGGGCCACTGTTGACCACGTGGCGGACAGAATCCGCTTCCAAACGGGTCCCACTTCCACATGCCTCCATCTTTTACTTTTCACTCCTACTACTATTTACCGCTTAAATCTCCCTTTTATGTTTTTATGAAATTCGCTTTTAAGATTTTTAAATATGAATTTGATTTTTTTTAAATAATATTTTCATTTTAATTTAAAATAAAATAATTATTAAATGAATGACAAAAAATGGATATATCAAATATAAAAAATAAAATAATTAAGTTAATATAATTTAATTAAACTAAATATTTTTCTTTAATTTTCTTTTTACATTACATATACTAATACTAAAATATAAAAATAATGTCAAATATGATAAATATTATTTTAATAATAATAACAATTTTAGAGGTATTTAAGAAATTTTATTTAATTCAAAATTTAACTAATAAATTTTCAACACTATAAAAATAATATTAAAATTTACAAATAATATTTTAAATATAAGTAATATAAAATGTACTTTCGTATTAAAAAATAAAGTCAGAATAAAATTATTTCAAAATTGAAATAATTTTAAAAAAATCGTTTATTATAAATATATATATATATATATATATATATATATATAATAACAAAATTCGTATCAAGTGGACTAAATTATAATATACCTAGTAGAGTGCACATGAACAATGAACAGCCCAACAGCCCAGTTCTTCTAGATACCCATCCAAGCAAATATTACTACAATAGTTTGTCTATAGGATGCCTAATTACATCAATTAGTGTACGTATGGATGGATAAATGAATCACCATATTATGATCAAATACAAAATGATACCATATCATACCTCCATATCAGGATTTTCTTCGCGTGTCTCCGAATCTCTTCTATCCAAAATTTCTCCCTATAATAACTCTCTTGTTTGCCTGACTTGCTGCAATCACAAAAGTAGTAATTACTTGCAGCAGCTGCAGTTGTTAGTATTAAGAAAAATTTGGTGCAGCCATTTAATATAACATTTATAATCATACAGCATGCAACATGTGAATCTGGTCAAACCTTTTGAGTCTAATTTTTATATCTAACCAGAAGTAAAAACAAATTACACAAAACAACACTATGTTTTAAAATATCCAACCAGATATCATGGTCATCCATTCTTAAGCTGCAGGTTTGGTTGGGAAATCACATATCTATCTAGAAGGGACATGCACATAGATTGAATTCTGTCAAGTAATTTCACCCAGAGTTCCCTTCCATAAAATGTCAAATTACTGCATACTAGAAAACAAAATTATTTCACATATGCATAAACAAATAATAAAAGAAATAATTGATAGATAAGAAAGAATTATTAATACACTAGTATGCTTATGAACGACTAGCCGTTGTCTTTATCTATTATGTATTTATACACCTACACCATTATTTTGGGCTTTTTCAGCCTCCCTTAAATTCTTCTCATAACTAATTGACGACCTTTTTCTCCTAACTATTACAATAATATAGGGTATAATGGGACCACAGCACTCTAAACTAACAAACATGCCATTTACTAATCTTCATCTAAACTAACAAACATGCCATTTACTAATCCTACTTTAAACTTTTAAACCATTACTTCAAATGCTAATAGTCTAATTTTCAATTATGAAATGCATTATCTTTGCCCATTTGAGCAGTGTGAGTGACTACTAACAAGCTGCAATGCAAGGCATTGATTTGATTCAAGAACATAAAATTAGGGTTTTTAATTAATTAAAAACAGAAAAGTAAATTAAGAAGGAAGAGTCAACCTTACAGCTTTCTTACCTTGTTCCTTCAGAGTTTCCACACAAGTGCGGTTTAGTCAACCATTTCATTTAATTAATTGCAGACAGACTCCTCTCTCTTCTTTATAAGCAAACCAGACTCTGATTCATCAGTCATTATCAATGAAACATGACCTTTCATACAACTACAGCAACAGCCCATACCATGGACGACGACACCGATCTCGACCTCAGCTTCACATCCACTGTCACCGACCGCACTTTCACCTCTTCCAGCGCTCGCTCTAGTCTCGCTCGCTCGAGTCTTACTCTCAGTTTCAACGAATCTCTTCTCTCTCCTCCCACAGCCACCACTACCTCCTCCATCCTCCACCATCGCAAATCCGATCCACATTGGTCCGCCATCAACGCCGCCACCACTCTCTCCTCCGACGGCCGTCTCCACCTCAGCCATCTCAAGCTCATCCGCCATCTCGGCACCGGAAACCTCGGTCGAGTCTTCCTCTGTCACCTCCGCGACTGTAATACTGCTGCCTTCGCTCTCAAAGTCATCGATAAAGACTCTCTCACCGCGAAAAAGCTCTCACACGTTGAAACGGAGGCGGAGATCCTCTCCATGCTCGATCACCCCTATCTCCCTACTCTCTACGCGCGTTTGGATGTTTCGCACTACACCTGCCTTTTGATCGATTACTGTCCCAACGGCGACCTCCATTCTCTCCTCCGTAAGCAGCCGACCAACCGTCTGCCGCTCAACGCAGTCAGATTCTTCGCCGCGGAAGTCCTCGTCGCGTTGGAGTATCTCCACGCGCTCGGCGTCGTGTACCGGGATCTAAAACCAGAGAACATTCTGTTACGCGAAGACGGTCATATCATGTTATCCGATTTCGATTTATGTTTTAAAGCCGACGTGTACCCCACTTTACACAAAATAAAAATCAATTCAAACAAAACCCGAACCCGGTCCGGTTGTTTCCGACCCGAACCGGAAAAGGAAGAAGAGGTGTCGGTCTTTGTAGCGGAGCCGGTAACGGCGTCATCGAAGTCCTGTGTCGGTACACACGAGTACTTGGCTCCAGAGCTAGTAATGGGTAACGGACACGGTAACGGCGTTGACTGGTGGGCGTTTGGGATATTGATATACGAGTTGTTATACGGTACGACGCCGTTTAAAGGAAGTAGCAAGGAGAGCACCCTGCGCAATATAGCATCAAACAGACAGGTAAGATGGTGGTGCAGAGACGATGAAAGAGAAGGAGAAGGTGAGGTCCGAGACTTGATAGAGAAACTGCTGGTTAAAGATCCATCGAAGAGGCTAGGATGCGCGAGGGGTGCGTCGGATATTAAACGTCACCCGTTTTTTGATGGGATCAAGTGGGCGTTGATCAGAAACTACAAGCCACCTGATGTGCGAGGATTGACGATAAGGAGAACCAAACCGCAGCTGATTACTACCACCCACGGTAAAAATCACAAGCGTCGCTGGTGGAAAAAACTAGCTCTTTTTACCAGGAAAAGAAGCCAAAGTAAACATTTCAATTCTAGGAGTTTTTGCCATAACTTGAGTTTTGGTAAAAGTAATAGTAATTATTACCAGTATCATTATGTTAATAATAATAATAACAATAACAATCATAGTTAATTAAGTTTTCATTGTAGTATCACTTTAGCTTTTACGTTTTGATTAGTTGAGATATTGTATATTGTATATGTATCTACAGATATACAGAGCTCATACTTGTAATTTTATATATGTAAGTGTTCTACGAGATTTGCAATTTACATGTTACCGGATATTAGCAAAATGTCTCTGAAAAGATAGGAATCGTGTGGATGATAAAGGTAAATGGTGTTATGGAAATTGCATTTTGCATGTATGTGTATAAGATCCGACATGATATCTTTACTCATATTACAAGGCATTCCAAATATGGACATGGAACTGGAACTGGAACTGTATGTTTATATTATTATATAGTAGGATGGTTAGTTCAAATAGCTTATCTAATGTGTAGGTGTAGGTTGATGATGATTAGTAAAAGGTAGTATTTGTTGGAGTAATTTTGATGGAGAAGCATCGATAGTGCAGGAGAGATAGGATAGGACAAATAAGTTTCTGGTGTAGATGAAAGAGTTAGATATGCAAATTGAATTGCTTTACTTGATATTTTGTCGTTTTTCAAGTGGGATGTATTATTATTGTCACTTGTCACCAACAACAAACAAACTGAATTGTGTGCTCAATTAATTAGGAGTCGATATAGAGAGATAATACTTGTATATGTCCTTTTTGTCTTGGTCTGGCAAATTTTTTTAATTCGTAACCGAAGATTTTTGGTGAGGGACCATTTGTGAGTTAAAAAGTTGCCTTAGATTTTATTTTAACTTTTATAATTAAAATTTAGGTATAAATATGATTGTAGCCCTTCTATTTCTCTTGAATTTCATTTCATCTTTTAAACTAGATGGGTTTTGTCACCTATACTCGCTTGCATGATTTTCTAGAAAACTTTCTAGAAGGTCATTCATCTTGTTCCAAGTCAAGCACGCTTAACTTTGGATTCTCAAGGTTTAGACTTCCAAAAAAATAATGTGCACATTGGTGATATGGGTGTTACAATCCACCCCCTTTTAGAACACATCATCCTCATTGTGGTTAGCCCACATCATTCCCAAAATCTTTACCCCCGCTAGACGAATGCCCTGAGCTCTTCTGTCAATAGGCGCACTTGCAGTCGCAGGGTTGCTTTGATACCATTTGTAACGTCCGCCCCCCACCCCCAGATGAACCCGAGGCATGGTGGTAGGGCGCCACGACATTCACAATCGGTCTTAAGGTTGACTACTAGCTCCACAGACCACCATTACGCTTTCCAGCATTCTTTGTCCTCACTCGCATGCTTTCCGGAAGGTCACCCATCCTAAGATTGCCCCAAGCCAAGCACGCTTAACTTTGGAGTTCTCAAGTTCTGAGCTCCCGAAAAATAATGTGCACATTGGTGATATGGGTAGCAATTTAATTCCTTTTAACCGTGTCTCAATATGGGATGTTACATGAATTGAGTTTTATCAATGTTCGAAAAATTGAAAATCGAAATCGAGGCGGTGACCCTCCAAAAGGCTTAGGCGGTTGAGGCGGGGCCTAGGCGGTCAATGCGGTTTTACTAAAAATATATTAACTAACTATAAAATGTAACTAAAAATCATATTATACTTAAAAAAAATTTCCAAACATATTTAAAACTTCATATATATTCTCATTCTTGTAAAATCATAAGTAATACGAATAAAATATACTCATATTGATTCAAATAAATCTCTTAATCATGACAAATAGCCCTAATTAAAAGGCGGATGCCTAGTCGGGCCTAAGCGGTCAAGGCGTTAGGCGGGCGCCTGGGCGGTCCAGTCGGGGATTTTTAAACCATGGGTTTTATTAGTTAGGGTTTTATCGATTGAGTTATAATAGCTTCAATTATAAGTTTGGTTTTGATTTTCCAACTTCGCTATTGTTGTTGAAACACCAAGTTGAGAGTGGTGAGCAGTAAAAGAGTCTGACCAGTGTAGGTATTTAACGTTGAATTTTTTTTTGAGATAATTGTATTTTTGTGAATATTGATTGTATTGAAGGGTCTTATTCACCATAAGTTGTTAATGTGTTAGGTCAATATGACGAGAATTTCAATAGGCAATGGGGTTTATAAATAAGTGGTGTTGTAACTAATATGAACATAGACAAGGATTTGCTTTCAATTTTTTTAGCTTTATCATTATGCTAATCATTTGGGTTGTACTAATGTTAATCGCTTTAATATCTTAGACCCCAATGACTTAGGTTTCATAATGATAGATAAGGATGAAGAGATTATTTCATATACTACCTCTATGAAAACAGACAACTTATTTGAGGTTTATATAGAGCATGAAACTAATGAACCTATATTGTTTTAAGCAAGAGTTGTAGATCCACTAGTTAGTGATGTAAATATAGGGAATCAGAGGGTGATAATGTAATTTGCCTATTAGAAAAAGAGGGTGATATAAGTAGGAATATATTTCTCTAATATGGCATATTTGACTGATAAAGGGTGAAGGAGTTAATGAGTTAGGTGGTGAAATAGATTCTGGTGATAGTGATGCACAGTTAAGAGATAGCGGTGAGAGTGATACAGATCTAGACTTAGGAGATGTTGATGAGGAGGGTAGTGACGTGGATGATGAACAGAGGCAAATTAGACAATAAAAAAATCTTAGAGATGAAATGTAGTAGATTTAGAAAAGAGGCACACACCACCAGAAATCAATTTGGGTAAAGCTCGTTTCAATTGAGGCTTTGAAGACATTGACTTGAAAATATATGATAAGAACAAAGGTTGTCTATATTGAGATGAAGATTATTACTCTGAATTACTTGTGAGCGAAGATATAGAGGTGACATATTTGGGAAAACTAGCACAAGAAATGGTAAGGTAAGAGCGCGAAAAAGAATTTTATAAATGTGTTAAGTCCTCATTCAAAGATTAGTTAAAGGATGATATGAAGAAATTGTCTACACTCGGACATGGTATTGTAGATGATCTGCTATCATATAATAAAGAAATATGGTGTAAGACATTCTTTAGCTATGACTCCAAGTGTGACTTCATTGACAACAATATGAGTAGGGCACTTAACTCATGGATTATTGGTTCAACACACAAGGTGGTGATAACAATGTTTGAAGAAATCAGGGTAGATATCATGGCCCGACAAGTAGAAATGAATCATTTTGTTGACAAATGGGTAAATGAAATCTCTCCAATGACAATGAATGTGTTAGAAGAGAACATAAAGACTGTTAAAAAATGTATTGTGGTTTGGAATCTAGAGGTTAATTTTGAAATATAGAAGGGAGAATACAAACATGTGGTTGACTTGAAGAAGAGAACCTATTTATATAGGTTTTGGATGTTAAAAGGAATCCCTTATTCTCATGTTGTTTGTGTAATGTTCGACAGAAATCTTAATTCTGAAGATTTTGTAGAGCACTGGTACAGGAGAGAAACCTTTTTTAAGGCTTACAATTATTTCATCCAGCCAGTACCTAACTTGAAGATGTGGCCATAAAGCAGTACTCTGTATATAGATCCACTAGAAATCAAGGCTACGCTAGGGAGACCAAAAAGGAATCATAAAAAAAATAAAGGCAAGTCAAGTAAAAAGTTAGGAACCTTTCTAAAAAAGGAATAAAGATACATTGTGCCAAGTGTGAGAGAAGACCACAATTCAAGTTTGTTAAGGTATAGTATCTATAATATACAGGAATTTTTTTTTTCAAAACCACAAGAAGTTTAAGTATTTAATTATAGGCATATTTTGAAAAATTTGCAAAAACAAACTTTTAAAAGTTTAAATTTCCCTGCATAGGCCATTCACAGACTGTGAGCGTAGTTCACAAACTGTGAGCGTAGTTCACAAACTGTGAGCATAGTTCATAGATCTGTGAATAATGCAATTTCAGGAGTATTTTGGGAAATTAGACTTATGGAGTGAAAATCAAATTTTTAAAAGTTTGTTTTTGTAATTTTTTTAAAACAGGCCTATAATTGTATTTTGAAGTTTAAAAGGCCCACTTAGAAGAAATCACTAATATATATTAGGTTTGATTTAACTAGCATTGATATTGCCTAGTATAATATACATATGGTCTAAATTACATGCAACTATAGGAGCTAGTACCTCTAAGACAATATCAGTACAAGAGAACAAGTACAATGCAAGTAAATACACAACTTCATCAATCCAGGTTATTCATCCATTTATTTGTGGAAACACTTCAATATTGTACAGAGAAGATAACACATGCACTTTTACAAAGAGGAATAATAAGATGAGTAATTCGACAAGAACGAAGCAAGAAAAACATAGGAGAAAGAAAAGCTCAACAAACCCAAGTCAGACTTCTGAAGTCGTTGTGCAGTCACAAGTGCAAAGACCTAACATCCAACAACCTTTTATCTGGACGACTATTCGGAGCAATACTCCAGTAAATGCCTTCATAACATACAGTGTAGAGCAGCCCCAACAACATCAAGTGATTGGAATAAGTAACAGAGGTATAAGCAGATGCTAAGGTATTGGTTCTCTACCTATAATGGGAAGAAGGTGCAGAAGAAAAATTGGATATGGATGTTATAACAACACTACAATTGAGTTGCAAGTCTACAATGTGAGTTCTTCTTAATCACCACCACATTTGATCAATTTTGTGTTAAATATTTCTTAAATTGTGTTTTTGTTATGTTTGAAGAAAAATTGAGTTTTGAAAAAAATATGAGTCACATAATACAATGAAAATTAGTTAATTTGACAATTAAAGTCCATTTTTTTTTGTCCTTTTGAGACTACATTTTGCCTTGATTGGTTGACTATATGACAATGCAGCATGGACAACTAAACACACAAGTGATTTCACAGTGACAGGGAATGAAGGATGTTAGTGCTACAAATTTGGATCTTGGATCGGAAAAGGGGATGATAGTTACCCTTTTCTTTTTAACAAAATTATTAGTCACTCATTGGACTTCAAACTAGCTGAGTTAAAGTGGAAAGGTAACCGAGCTATTACAATTACTATGCTTTAACAGCAAAATAGGATAAAGTTGAGACCAATAAGGCATCAAGATGAATCAACGACAAAATCTGAAAAATAGAAAGTTTAGCTAAAATGAATCTTTTGATTTCTATGTTAATCTTTCATATTAGAAATGATGTCTATAAATAACTACCTTTTTACAATTTGAAAGTTTGATAGATGAATTTTTTTCGCTATTATGTAGTTCTTTTAATTGCCAACATCTGCAAGTTTACTTTTTAGGTTGTTTTGATTTAAATTTGACCAAATGAACTTGTACCTTGGTATTTTCATATAATGCATATATATATATATATATATATATATTTAATTAAGTACTTCTACTTATTTTGTACCAGATGAGTAATGTAGTCCTGATTTGAAGTAAACATATATTTGTCCAGTACATGGCTGTGAATCTTCTTATTTATCATCTGTATAACTAAAAGCTTTCCTAATAGTTACTAGGGAGATTTCCAAAAACCAACCGCAGATTTGAAAAATTAGCCAAAAACCTACAGCTTTTTCATTTTTGGCCAAAAACCAACATTCTGACAGATTCCATCAATTTTACTGTTCACCCGTCAGTCAATGAACAGTAACCAGGGGTATTTTTATAATTTCCGATTTTTAAAAAATATTTTTTTTATTTTCTTTTGCTTTATAATTATTTATTATTATTTTTTAAAAAATTGAAAATTACCAAAATACCCCTGGTTACTGTTCATCAACTGACGGATGAACAGTAAAATGGATGGAAATTGTCAGAATATTGGTTTTTGGCCAAAAATGAAAAAGTTGTAGGTTTTTGGCTAATTTGTCAAACTTGCGGTTGGTTTTAAGAAATAACCCTAGTTACTATATAACCAAAAAACTTACATCATCAAAATATGATTTCATTCCACTACGATCAAATATTGGCAAAAGCTTAAACACTTACAACATCACCATTTCTATCCAAAATGATGATTTCAAACTATTAAACCACTGCAAAAAAAACCATCAGATACATCCTAATCAATTTAAAAAAAAACAACACAAGCAACATCAAATTAGATACCAAATAGCCATTATTATGATAATAAGAGCTAAAATTCTAAGTCTCCTACAAGAAACCTTCTTTGCATACTCCCTTTCATCTTCTAATTGCTATATTTTCTTTATCAAACCTAAAATTATTTTATTCGCTTGCTCTAAAAAATCTGGACCAACCCATTTGAAATATTTGCTACCACCATGTGTCTGTAACACCAAATATTCTGTCAATGGGAGAAAAGATAAGTTGCTTCAACAAGTAAATATGAAAACCAAATTGGCTTACCCTATTCAATTGAATAATCTAAATCTTCTCTTAGGATAAGAAGTTGTCCATGATACTTTCTCCACTACTGGCTTGTAACATATATGTATATATATCTTCAACATTACCTTCCACCATAGATGCACCAGAAGACCAACTCATTTTTTGTAACTATTATTTCTTCTCCTCCAATATTTGCGCAAATTGCCAATTTCTTCTCTTCCATAAAGCCGTAATTTCAATTTCTCCTTAATAAACGCATTCGAAGAGTTAAAGCCAGTAATAGGGTTTTAAACAGAAATCATAACACATTATCCACATGTCAATAGTTTTGAACCCTAACGCGCTTAGAAATAAACACACTTCATCTGACACATAAGCTCAAAGGGCTTTAATAGGACAAAAATGGTTACTTGAGGGACTTAAATGAAACCCCATATAGTTTAGGGGCTTAAATGAAATCTCAAGGCAAATACAAGGACTTCAATGGTATTTAACGATGGAGTATCATTTATTGGTCTATGAATACTACAGAAAATTTATTCCATTGCCGGTTGAAAAGATGTTGGCAGATAAAAATTAAGGATGCAAATGAGTTGAGTCAAATATATGAAATACTTGTGTTTAGTTCGTTTGTCAAATATTAAGCTCAAGCTAGACTTGAACTAGACAAATTTTATAAATTTTTGTTCAAACTCAGCTCGATATTTTTTAATTGAACTTAACTCACCTCAGTTCCTACCATCTTTAAAGATATCATTAAACTTAACTTGTTCAAGTTAAATGAGCTTAACTTATTTAAGAGATTGTTTAATAACTCTTTCTCAAGCTATTGTTCCTTCTTCTTAAGGAATTGTCTTATTAAATCAAGTACGTTTAAACGAAATAAGAATCAAAATTAACCTACCATATTTAAGAAAATAAAATCAAATAACTAACTTATTTAATTAAATTCTACACTATGCCCCCAACCAGTCACCAAGTCGTACAAGAACCTGGTCAATCTAGGAAGTTCAAAGCAAATAAACAAAAGAACAAAGCTACTTGAAGCTCTAACTCAATCCTACCTTTTGACCCAACTCACATAGCCACATATATTTTCTCTTTTAAGTCCCCTAAACCGAAGCCTAAACTACAACCCAACCCATCATAGACAAAGTCCGACTAACAACCTCAACCTCTAAGCCTAATAAAGCTAGCACATCCTTGTCTACCTCTTCAATCACAATAAAAATAACCTCATATACTGTCATTTCCTTATTCAGGAAGATCCTGCAGTTGGCTTAGTTTTGGATGATCCCACTTCTTCTCCACCTGACCCATCACCCAACTCGCCCCAACAAACCCATACCTCCCCTTATTATCTCCTTAACCATTCCTCCGGATTTGAATATGTTTCTATAGAAGTTTTTTATACTCTTGGGCCTATATATGATAAATCAGATAACTCGATGGTGGAGTGAATTAATTTCCTCTAAATCTTAGATGAATTAGTACATTTCTAACATATTTTTATGGAATTGTCAAGAAGCTGGTAACAATGCTTTTTGAATGTCTTTAAGTTCTGGAAAAAAGACCATAAGTCCATGATTACTTTCGTTTTTTAGCCAAGAATAAGTGGAAATAAGGTTGCATCAATGGTGTGTAAAATGAGAACCTTTGCTCCTATCGCATAAAAGTCGTAGTATTTAGACTTACTTGGACCCTACTTTTTTTATTACAAATTTAGATACAACATTTTCAATTCGTGTATTATCTTTTGAATTTTGAGAATGGTAATCCTTTTTGGTTCACGACGATATATAGTAGTCCAAGGTCTAGAAAGAGGATGAGGCGGTGTTAAAGTCTACTTTGTCTCTCTAAAAGAATTCATGACCATAATTTATACGCAGAGACTTTAAAACCCTTACTTTTGTTTCTGAAAAGAAAAGATGAGCTGCTATGATGGAAAATAGATGTAAGTCCATTTAGAGATTGCATCGATGAATGTAATCTACTGGATAATAATGGTTTAAGCCCAATTTTCTTCCAGAATCAGTGGGGTACAGTAGGCATGGATGTTTTTCCTTCATAGCCAAGATCTTTGAAGGTTATCCGTTAGACCCGACTATCAATAGTACTATTCTTGCCTTCATTCCTAAAGTGTCGAATCTAAAGCTTATCACTCAATTCCGAGTAATTAGTTTTTGCAATGTGGTTACAAGTTATTATCCAAACTCATTACTAACTATATTAAACCTTTGTTACCTCATATTGTAGGGCCTGAACAAAACAGCTTTATTCTTGAAAGACACATTACCATACATCAATATGGTCCAAAAGCTTATTCATTCTATGGATAGATTGAAAAGTAAAAGGAGCTTCACGGCTACAAAAATGCATATTGAAAAGGCCTATGATAGAATCTCATGAAGCTTCATATAATAAACTTTTATGGAGATAGACATTCCCTAAAGCCTTAGTTCCATTATTATGCAGTGTATTAGCATTATCAATATAAAAAGTGATTTGGAATAGGAAACAGCCAAGAACCTTTTCTAAAATAAGAGGATCTGCCAAGGGTGCCCACTCTTCGTACATCTTTATTCTCTGTATAGAAAGAATGACGCATCTTATAAAACAAACTGTTATAGATGACAAAAAGAGGGGCTTTCAAGTTAAAAGAGGCACATCTACTGTTACCCACCTCTTCTTTGCAGATTATCTTATTCTTTATTATCTTATTCTTTTTTATGAAGCTATTGAACCACAAATATAGATAATGTATGATACCTTAAATACCTTCTGTGAAATGTCTAGGGAAAAAGTTAATATAAGCAAAACACAAGTCCATTTCTCGACTAATGTAAATCAGGAATTCCGAGTTAAAATTGCTAATTTGGCTGGATTCTCTATTGCTGATGACATGGAAAAATGTCTTAGCATACTAGTGTTTCATGATAGAGCTTCGAAGAATATATTTGACTTCGTCATTGGTTCTCCAATCATTTGAGCGATTTTCTAAGTAAATTACTTTCATTTGCAAGTAGGATCACCCTCATAAAATAAGTAATCAATGCCATTCCTTCCTACATCATGCAAGTTATTAAAATCCCTTCCTCAGTCTGTAATGAACTGGACAAATTAACGAGAAAATTCATATGGGGCTCAACTGTAACAAACAATAAAATTTTCATTAGTCAACTAAGGGAAAGTTGGCTCACTTAAAAATTTAGGAGATTTAGGAATCAGACTTATGCAACGATTCAATCGCGTGTTCTTGATGAAGATGGCATTCCAGTTTCTTACTTACAATGATGATTTATGGTTTAAACTTCTAAGAAGTAAATACATGTCTGCAAACTACCAACTTAGTCTTAAGCTCCCGACTTAAAGTGGTTCTATCATCTGAAAGGGAATTAAATTAGTATAGTAGCTTATTAGAGGAGGATGTGCAAATTTGATCTGTAATGGTAGAGGTACTGAATTTTGGTGTGACAACTGGGTTAAAGGAGACCAACCTCTTATAGAATATCTCCATGAAGACATCAAATAAGATAGCCCTCACTTTTCAGTGACAGAATATGTTAGCCCTTGTGGATCATGGCAGTTGGAATAATTTGCAGCTTTAGTTCCCGAGGCAACTATTTTAAAGATAGTCAATCTTCTTCCTCCTTATCCGACCGTAGGTTTTAATCAATTTTTTGGCGTGACTCTAAAAATAAAAGATGTACAGTAAAGAATGCTTACAAGTCACTTATTCTAGAGATTACAGACTACTCCCCCTCTATTTGGTCCAAGGTCTGGCACTAGAATGAGTTGGAGAGAATCAAGAGTTTTTTTTTGTTAGCCTTCAGCCTTAAACTCTTGACAAATTGTAATAGAGTAAAAAGAAAATTAAGCCCCATTAGTCAGTGTCCTTTGGACTATATGCAAGAAAAGTCAGTACTACATGTTCTCAGAGATTATAAGATAATAAGAATGACTTGGTTGTTTCTCAACAACGCTCTCGGTAGTTTTGCATTTTTTAACCATGGTTTAAAGAATGGTTTGAAAGCAATATCTGTAGTAATTGAGAGCTAAATTCAATTTCATGGAAAGCTATCTTTAGGGTAATGTGTTAGTTCTTATGACACTGGAGGAATAAGTTTATTTTCCAGAGCAAAAAGCCTCCATCCAAACCTAATTACATTATTTTATTTTATACAAAGCAACTTGAGGAAATGAATATTGTCAATCCTATAAAAGCCTTGAAGAAACCAAGAGTTGAAAGAGACATCTCCTAGCACTTTCCTCCTCCGGATGCTATTAAAATTAACACGAACGATAGTGTTAAAGGAAATCCAAGTTCAGATGCAACTCGCGAACTTATTAGAGATTCTTAAGGTAATTGAATCATAGGATTTGCTTCCAATTTAGGTATAAATATTCGGTGTTTAGGGTAGAAGCTTGGGGAGTTTTTCTTATTCTGCAGCTAGCATGAGATAAAGGCTTGGTGATACTATAACAATTCAAGAACTAAGTAAGAATCACCTACGAGTCAATAGATGTTCCCAAACCTAAATTCAATCAATCTAAAAGAACCCTTCACCATAAAAATAGCAAGGAATTAGTAACTAAGTGTACAAGATGTGAAAGAATTGAATTAACGCCACAAGTTAATACTTACTTGATAAGTGGAACCAATCCTTAAGGTAAAATAATTTGGAATCAAACCTTCCTTGGAGAAAATAATACTCTCATTTTTTTAATCAAGTCTCCTGCCTACGTACATAAAGAAGGGTTTAAATACCCTTTACAAATCAAACCCTAAAAGAAAACCTAAAAATCTTAAAGGCTCGACAGATTGGGTTATTGATCAGAGACTCATACACTAATTAATTCATGCACATGAATTTTAAGTAAGACACATGTATATTAAATAAAAATCAGTCTATGATAAGGAAAAAAAAATTAGAGCCTAAGTTTATTTGATTAGACTTGTGCTTCATATATTTGGCTAAGTGTTTAGCTCTATAGACTTAATTCCTCTAATGTGCATAAATACTTAGGCATCTTCTTAAGCTATTCCCCAAACTTGATCATTATATCTTCTTGAAGTTCTTGTGAAACTAATACTTGCACATAAATTTGAAGTTGTGTTTTAAGTTTAGAAAAGTGTGACCTTATAATTGGACCTATTATCATCATCAAGTCTCTGATGAATTACATCATTAGGGGAAAGTTTTGTTAGAAGTGACAACCAAGCCTTTGAAATTACAATTCTTAATATATACTATCAAATACTCATTGTAAATGGTTTCATCATCAAGAAAATTCAAGAGTTAGGAGATATTTGTAACTCGTGTTTTTGGAGAAGTCAAACACCTGTGCTGATAGTCTTGCATTATTAGCCATATTCATGATATTTCTCTTTTTGAATCTATTTCTCCAATTGTATTAGTTTTTGTCTGCGATAGAATTGGAATAGCTGCCCATCGTAACTTTCTGAGTTTTACCTTTTTTATTAAAAAATAATAATGAAAATTCTTTCAAATTGGCTTTTTAAAGTTCAAAATACAGCTATAGGCCTGTTTTGAAAAACATGCAAAAATAGACTTTTAAAAGTTTAGTTTTCACTCTATAGGTCAAGTTTTCCAAAATACCCCTAAAACTTTATAATTCACAGAGGGTGTGATTTTCGCTCACCGTCTGTGAATTACCGTCACAACTATGAATGGCCTATAGAGTAAAAATCAAATTTTAGTTTTGTAAACTTTTTAAAGTGGCCTATAATTATATAGTAAACTTTTTATGACTTACAAAAGAAATTTCCCAAAATAATAATAATAAAGTTAGTGAAAAGTTGAGTAGAGTTGGGTTTGTAAACTGAAGTAACATGTGTAGAGGTATAAAATTAACAATTTTGTAATTTACAAGAAATATGAAAATCGAAGAGAGAGGGAAAAAAGTGGCATTGTGATATCATCCTCACCTGTGTACAGCGACATAGTCCGGGCAAAGCAGGGAGAGTTCCACTAGCAGTAATGAATTGAGTCATAAATGTAAATGATGATATCGAAGACTCCACCGCACAAACCAAACACCTCCCACCGCATCATCTCTTCTTTTTCCACGTCTCGTCTCTTTCTAATCCACACTCTCCTTTCTAATCAACACACAATGTGCATACCATACGAACCACCACTATGCCCTATCTACTGCTCTAACGTATTCACAGAGTTGACTTCAAAAAGCAATCTTTGTACTACCTACGTGACCCTCGTGCCTCCATCATCAATCAATCAAAACCCCTCTTCTTTTTATACCTCAACCTCACTCTTTTTCCTTACTTCCATTGCAAGGAATTACATTTTTCAAAAATGTCTCGACCATGGAGTACCCATCTTCCAAGTTTCTTTCTTTTCTTCCAATTCGTGCTTGTTATGTCTTTAAACGAAGAGGGTGTTGTTCTGTTGGAGTTCAAAGCTTTCATTAATGACACTAGCAACAATCTTCGTAGCTGGGATTCATCAGACTTGACTCCTTGCAAATGGGTTGGTGTTGCTTGTGACTCTGACTATAAGGTAACTTCTGTGAATCTCCATGGTCTTAATTTGCATGGTAGTTTGTCTTCAAGCATATGTGATCTTCCTCGATTAGTTGAGTTCAATTTGTCTGCTAATTTTATCTCGGGACCAATTCCTAAAGATATTGGTCGCTGTAGTAGGTTAGAGATTCTTGACCTTTGCACTAATAGACTACATGGAGAGATACCAACCCAGTTATTCTCAATTAGCACGCTTAGAGAGCTTTCTCTGTGCGAGAATTACATTTTTGGTGAAATAACTCAGGAGATTGGACAATTGGTTTCATTGGAAGAGCTTGTGATTTATAGTAATAATCTTACTGGTTCAATTCCAGTCTCAATTAGAAACTTGAGAAAGCTTAGGGTTATTAGGGCTGGTCTCAACTATCTCACTGGTCCAATTCCTCCTGAAATTAGCGAGTGTGAGAGCTTACAGGTTTTGGGGTTGGCTCAAAATAGATTGGAAGGGAGTCTTCCTAGTGAGCTTCAGGAACTTATGAATCTAACTGATTTGATCCTTTGGGAAAACCATTTATCCGGGCAGATTCCTTCCGAGATTGGGAATATTAGTACCTTGAAGCTACTTGCTTTGAATCGTAATTCATTTAGCGGAGTGCTTCCAGAAGAGTTGGGGAAGTTATCTAGATTAGAAAGATTGTATGTGTATACCAACCAGTTGAATGGGACTATTCCCCGTGAACTAGGGAATTGTACAAATGCTGTGGAGATAGATCTTTCTGAAAATTTCTTAAGTGGGTTCGTACCAGGAGAGTTGGGAAGGATTTCTAATCTTCAGCTGCTTCACCTGTTTGAGAACCGTTTGCAGGGAAGTATCCCACAGGAGTTTGAGCAGCTGACACAACTTCAGACTTTAGACTTGTCTATAAATAACTTAACAGGTAGGATCCCTCTGGGATTGCAGAACCTTAGGTATCTAGAGGATCTGCAACTCTTTGATAATCATCTTGAGGGACCTATTCCACCTCTCATTGGTGTATATAGCAATCTCTCAATTCTTGACATGTCTGCTAATAATCTTGTTGGTAGAATACCTCCCTACCTTTGCAAGTATCAGAAATTGAGTTTTTTGAGCCTTGGAGCTAATCAATTGTTTGGAAACATTCCCCATGATCTAAAAACTTGCAAGTCTCTTGAGCAGTTAATGCTTGGAGATAACCAGCTTACGGGTAGTCTGCCTGTTGATATGTATAAACTCCAAAACCTGTCTGCCCTTGAACTTTATCACAACCGTTTTTCAGGGTTGATCCCGCCAGAGGTAGGCAAGCTTAGGAATCTAGAGAGGCTTCTCTTGTCGAATAATTATTTTGTTGGGACCATCCCTCCTGAGATACAGAATCTGTCACAGCTTGTTACATTCAACATTTCTTCCAATCTTCTCTCTGGAAGCATTCCTCCTCAGTTGGGGAATTGTAAGAATCTTCAAAGGCTTGATCTTAGTAGAAACCAGTTCACTGGCTCTCTGCCGGAAGAACTTGGGAAGCTAGTGAATCTGGAACTCTTAAAGCTCTCTGATAATAAGCTGACTGGAGTCATCCCCAGTACCTTAGGGAGCTTGGCGCGGCTCACAGAACTACAAATGGGAGGCAATTCTTTCTCAGGCAGCATTCCCCTCGCATTAGGCCAGCTTTCTGCTCTCCAGATAGCTCTGAACATCAGCCACAACAATCTTTCTGGAGTGATTCCTGAAGCTCTTGGAAGCTTGCAGATGTTAGAATCACTTTTTTTAAATGATAATCAGCTTACAGGGGAAATTCCTGTATCAATGGGCCAGCTGATGAGCCTCCTGGTTTGCAACCTCTCAAACAACAGGCTGGTAGGCACTGTTCCAAACACCTCTGTATTTCAAAGGATAGATCCATCAAGTTTTGCTGGAAACAATGGTCTGTGCACGCTGGTTTCTAACTATTGTAATCAGGTTGCACACTCATCAGTTAACCGCAAATCAGACTGGATGAAGGATGGCTCAAGCAAAGTGAAATTGGTGAGCATCATCTTTGGAGTTGTCGGGTTGGTTTCTGTACTTTCTGTGATTGGAATTTGTTGGACTATGAAGCGCAACAACTCTGCATTTGTTTCACTTGAGGATCCAAAAAGGCCTGATGTATTAGATAGCTATTATTTTCCCAAGGAAGGATTCACATATCAAGACCTATTGGAAGCAACTGGTCATTTTTCAGAGAGTGCAGTCATAGGCAGGGGAGCTTGTGGCACTGTCTACAAGGCTACTATGGATGATGGTAAAGTGATTGCTGTCAAGAAGCTGAAGTCTCGCAATGAAGGAACAAATGTTGACTGCGGTTTCCTCACTGAGATTTCAACACTTGGAAAGATTAGACATCGTAATATCGTAAAACTTTTTGGTTTCTGTTACCACCAAGATTCCAATCTTCTCTTATATGAGTACATGGCAAATGGGAGTCTTGGTGAACAACTCCATGGGAATAAGCAGATATGCTCATTGGACTGGGATACTCGATACAGAATAGCTCTTGGAGCAGCAGAGGGTCTATGTTATCTTCATTATGATTGTAGGCCACATATTGTTCACCGTGACATAAAGTCAAACAATATTTTATTGGATGAACTACTTCAGGCTCATGTTGGAGATTTTGGCTTGGCAAAGTTGATCGATTTACCTTTCTCAAAGTCCATGTCTGCTGTTGCTGGTTCATATGGCTACATTGCGCCAGGTAATGTTGAAACCTTTAATGCATTGTTGATTTTTTTTCTTCGAAGTGTTTATAGTTGTTAATTGCTTGATTTTCATTCCAGAATATGCTTACACAATGAAAGTGACTGAGAAATGTGACATCTATAGTTTTGGCGTTGTTCTGTTGGAGCTAATTACTGGGATGTCTCCTGTTCAACCTCTAGAGCAGGGAGGGGATCTAGTTAGCTGGGTAAGAAGATCAATTCATGACATGGTACCAACATTCACATTATTTGACAAAAGGTTGGATCTGAGTACTGAACGGACAATTGATGAGATGACTCTGGTTCTAAAGATTGCATTATTCTGCACCAGTTCTTCACCGCTAAATAGGCCTACTATGAGGGAAGTTATTGCAATGTTGTATGATGCTCGGGAGGCTGTTAGTGATTCTCCATTATCCCCAACATCCGAAACAACTGTAGATGCTAATGATTCTTCAAAAGGTTAGAGAGATGATCAATTTTCTGTCGGTTGATTTATTCCTGTGGTTGAAGTTCCTTTCATAGGGTTCTTAAAGGTCAAGTTACATCTTTGGCTTAACCTGCACAATACTTGGCTGACTCAACTTAATTTACATGTAACTTCTTCATTGGTTTACATGATAGGTTTCAACTGAATGTAGAGATTTAATAGTTATTATGAGCAACTAGTTGATCAAATGTGCTGTTATGATATAGAACATATGATAGGAGAGATCCATAATAGAAGTTCTTCTGATTGAAACATTATAACTTTGATCACGACTTACACTGTTGAATACTAATGCTGAATTTGAAATTTTCAGATTCAACTTAACCACAAGCTCCATACTATATGTGAACGTGAATGCAGAATTCTGCCTACGAATATGCAACTAAGCAAGAGAGTATAAAGGCACAAGCATGACCCTCGATTGTACTAAGAATGAATTTATTTCAGGCACTGCAGACAGGGAATTACTGGATCTAGCAGTCTCAAGGAACTAGCAGTCTCGAGGTGTCCGCAAGGTTGGCATCCTCCTGATTCAGGTTACAAAATCTTGTAGTTTTCAAACAAGATCATCTTATTTGGTTTGACCAGTCCATGTTTGTTTAATATCTCTCTTTGTATATGCATCTTACATACAATACATTCCAGTCTATTGTTCATTGTTTCAGCAACATAGGCTATCATTATTAACCACGATTGAGGTCTATCATTGTACAGATTATGCTAACCTCTTTAATGCAGTTGACATTGAATTCATGTTGTTATTTTGTTGTTCTCCTCTTATATATCACTTTTCATTAAATCCGAAACCCAGAAATCATAATTCTGTCATATCTTGCCTAGTAGGGTCTGAACAGACTACCAGCATAAACACCTATATCTACCCTGCACAATTAAAGCAAACTGTAATAAGGCACTATCTACACATAAAGCTGAAAGTGTATCTAATTAACCCTTTAACTAGATCTTAAGATACTTTCTGAAAGATAACTAAATGAAATGTTGCGCTGGGTTAGTTTGTTAACATCAGTAAAACTGAACTTACTTCATGTGAGCTGCCTTTGGATCCAGTTTCCTTTGCTTTGTTCTGTTTTTGTTCCTTTGCTGTAATCAAGAGAGCTTCTTTACTCTCCTGACAAAGAAAGAGCATGCTTGAATCTTGTTTTGCTGATTCCAAGTTGCTTGTTATCCTATCAAGCAGAAAACCATTCTCTTGTTTGACATCCTTGTTGGCTTGATTCTGTTGACCTTGATTATAGGACCTTGCTATGTCTATAGAAAAATAGGAGTTCTCACTAAATTGATTACTCAGTAGCATACTCAAGTCATTTGAATGATCTGAATGCCCTCCTGCAATTGTGTAAAACCAAATAGGATTATCTAATTTCTTCCCGAAAGGACCTACTGAATCTTCACTCAGACCAGTTCCCTGGCTGTGTTTCTTCTTAGGACTATTCAACTTCTGATGCCATCCAGCCAAAGTCCCTGGAGGCTTTGTGCTGTCTACATCACCCAAACCGATTCCCTGAAATACCAACTGATTTAACTCACTGCTTTCACTACCAGAAGGAGAATAACTTAGCTGATTACTTATTGCACAACCAAGGTGTGAGTCAAACTCACATAATCTACACCTATAAAGCCAACCATTATACCCAGGCTTTTGACATAAATCACACTCGAAGTTATAAGGGAGTGAATACTCTAGTTTGAGCGGGTGCGAATGAGAACAGATCGAAACCGAAACAGGCAAACCAGCACACAAAATATGATACCAAATGCTACATTCTGCACAAGAGTAGTAGAACCCTGTAACATTTTGACCACAAGCCTTACATGTGATGGACCCTTTGGCAGATTCAGGCATCACGAGCAGATTCAAGTAGTGTATAGGGTGTCCAGGATGTTGAATACTTTTCGGAATATCATGGCATGCTTGGTGGAGACTAAAACTGCAAATCCTGCAGCTGTAGTAATCCTTGCCGGAAAAGATCTTCAGGTTGCACGCAGAGCAAGTAATGTTTTGCGCTGCAACGGAATTGGTTCGGACCAGTGGATGGTTATGGCTGAAATGATGAGCAGCTTTAGCCTCCTCCTTGTCCTCCATCATCTCTTTGTTGCAAATGAATGTTCAAATTTTGATGGAAATGTTTATTGTTATATGGGGTTTATGAAACGTTGTTTGGTCCAAAAGAATATGCTTTGTTCTCGGATTGAATCGAAATGGTGGCGATCTTTCTGAAAATGTAACGAAGCAAGAGACAAGATCAGACGGCTGTGAACATTCTTGTTGTTTACAAGGTCCAGTTATAGAAATGTCATCTGTAAACCAATTCATGGCTTTTGACATTTTATGTATTTAAACACTAAAATACACAGGCCGGCTTTGATTTTAACGAATTTGAATCTCTATGATTCTTTATTTTGACATCAATTTTGTCTTTTTTGGCGTATGATGGCATAGGCAATAGCACCAAGACAAGAGGGATCATACAAATCTGTCATCTATGGTGTGATATGAAGCAGACCGATCTCATTATAAAATGAGGACAGTGGGCTCTGGAAAAGCAGAAAAATCTTCCATACATGATAGTCCCATTACAGGTGAAAGATGGGCTCTGGAAAAGCAGAAAAATCTTCCATACATGATAGTCCCATTACAGGTGAAAGATGCAAAATAAAATACACAAACATGGAGATAGTTTGTCTCACTCCACTTTGCTCCAATTCACTTGTATTAACCTGTAGTGGTTAAGAACTACCAAAATGAAATTATGGGTAAAAGTGATAGATGAACAACCCTAGAAAGCTATTCTTGAACTTAAAAAAGAAGATTAAATTGCCCAAAGTTAACTTCTTTGCCTTTTTCACATTGCAGTTATTTCGGTAAGATATTTGATAGAGTAATACTACGTACAACTTTTGTATCTTATGTACAACTTTCGCAGAGAACATGAAACAGTTGAATTTCGGCGAAATTTCATTAAGTAATAATTAAATAAATTATTTTTTATAAATGAGTTTTTTAAATTTTGAGTTTTACTTATAAATTCTTTTTGAAAATTTTTATCGAACTAAATTTTAAAGAAATTTTTTTTTCCCTTCATTTGATAGGTTATACTTATATCTTAACCTTCAATTTAAAGTGTTTAAAAAATTGACCGTTTCGTAAATTTATAATCCATAATTAAACCTGAATAATCCACTAGTACACATTTCTGATAACAATCATAAGTTTGTAATCCATAATCATATAAAACTTATTTAAAAATAATTATTTTATTTCTGACGTGAATTCAAACATGACTGGATAATTTTCAGAATCGATTGAGACATATAAAACAAAATCAATTTTATCAAATGTATTTATTATTATATTAAAATTAATTAACTAATTTAAATATTTATTTATGATAATTTATAATTTAATTAAATAAACTAAAAAGATAATTAAAGTAATTATTTAATAAAAGGATAATTTAATAAAATTGTTGTTAGATATAATAATTTGAATGTGTGAAATATTTCCTCCATTTAACAACAATTGTGGTCCGAAAAACACACAAATTAAGAAAGCAATGAAATTGTCTAAAATACCCTTCTTGAATATATAATCTTTGCCCTTCTTGAATATATAAACTTTTGTCATGATAAGTGTAGAGTTTATCCATAACTACACTCCTCCTCAATCGTTACATCCCTAATCATTGCATGTAGTATTTATATATGACTACACTTCTCTTTTTTATTGAGTGATAATAATAATAATCTACACATTCAATTTATTAAAAATAATTTTTTATTTGTAAAAGTGGAGTATTAGAGATTTATCAGAGTCTCTCATACTGTGTCTTTTCTAATTATATGGGAGTATTTTAATAATTCAAAAAATCAAAAGTTAATGATCTATAAACATGTTTAAAATTTTCAAAACTAATTCATTCAAAATTTGGAGCAAAACAAAAATGAAAATTTGAGATCTTAAAAGTTGACATGTTGTTTAAAATTTTGGTTAAGGAGGCAAAACCAAATATTGTATTGCTCATTGTGGTTATATATATACATAACGAACTTTAAAGGTAAAATGTATTCATGGCTTCCAACAGAGAAAAATACATTGATTTAAATGAACCAACAACATCTAAGGAAGAAGTTTCAATTGATTTGAATGTTATTCCATTCAATTTTGAGTCTGAAATACGAGAAGATAATACAACCACGCCTACAGTGATCTTCGATTTAAATTTTGAACCTGATCATGAGTCTTTAAATTTTGAACCTGATCATGAGTCTGAGCCAGTGTTAACTAATGTGGATGCTGAAGATGTACTTGTGGAAGATGAATTGATTTTGTCTCAAACATCAGGTTTATGTTTATGTTTTGAACTCATAAAATCTTCTTTTTATTTATATATTTTTAGAATAAATAGTTGTCTGCATGTTATTTATCAATTTATTAATGATTTTTTTAATTGTTAATTTTTGTCTTGCAGTGTTTCTTTTAAATTTTTAAAACATGTCTGGCACATTTGATTTCATCTTTTAAGATTTTTTTTTAATCTTTTACATATTCCTTAAATATTTTTAATATTGATTTTTATTTTTTATGAAATCTTCAATTGTTTTTTTAAAGTTTATGTATTTTATTTTTACAAAATTATTTATAGTGTTCCATACACGAAGTTTTTTCTTTTCTTTTCAATTTTTCTAGTACAGAGTGTATATGTTTATAATTTATATTTGATTTTAAGTTTCATAACATTATGTACTTTTATGAATGATTTAACCAGTTTTAAACATTTTTTGTGTATTTTTATTTCTATACATTATCTATTAATTTAGATTTTTGTTTTCACAGATGCATTGCAGGAGAGGAAATAGTGAGGAAGTCAAAAATAAATTTATCAAATCAGCAAAGGTGGGCAATTTACAACACTTTATTATAAAGAAGTATTAATGGAAAGTTAAAAAAGAATACAACCAAAGAGGTCGCCGAATTGTTCTCTGTTCAAATAAGGACAGTTCAAAGGATTTGGAAACAAGCAAAAGATTGTCGAGATGGTGAAGCGGTTGATGTAACTCACAAAAAAAAAACAAAAAATTGTGGGCGAAACCGAATTGAAATTGATTTAAATCCTATTCTTCAAATTCCTTTACATCGACGAAAGACTATAATGTCACTTGTAGAATCTTTAAAGGCTGCGGGTAAAAATGTTAGTTGCACATCATTACATAGACGTGTAAAACAAGGTCTTATTCGACGTCATTCAAATGTCATTAAGCCGCACTTGAGAGAAGAAAATAAAAAAGCGCGTTTGCAAGTTTGTTTGTCCATGTTAGATCAAAATAGCTTGCCTCAGGAGCCCAAATTTATGGATATGTTCAATGTGGTGCATATTGACGAAAAGTGGTTCTATATGACTAAGAAGTCTGAAAAATATTATCTACTTCCCACAGAAGAGGAACCTTTGCGCACATGTCAGAGTAAGAATTACATTGAAAAAGTGATGTTTTTAGTTGCTATGGCACGCCCAAGATTTGACAACGAAGGAAATGAAGTGTTCTTAGGGAAAATAGGAGTGTTTCCATTTGTCACCTCACAACCAGCACAAAGAAAAAGTCGAACAGAGATGTTGGAACATTAGAGATTAAACCGATGACATCAGTTACCAAAGATACTACAAAGACATTTTGATCGAACATGTTGTACTGGAAATTCAACTAAAGTGGCCTAAAGAGGATATAAGGAACACTATATTTATTCAACAAGATAACGCAAGGACACATGTGAATCCAAATGACAAGGATTTTCAAAGAGCTGCTTCAAAATATGGTTTTGATATTAGATTAGTGTGTCAACCTCCAAATTCACCAGATTTAAATATTTGGGATCTCGAACTTTTTGAACGCCATTCAAGCACTTCAACAAAAAAGTGTCCAAGGGCAATGGATGAACTTATCCATGCAGTTAAAAAGTCTTTTGATGAGTATCCAACGAAAATGATTAATTGTGTTTTCTTAACTTTGCAATTGTGTATGCAGGAAACTATAAAAGTTGAAGGATCCAACAAGTACAAAATTCCTCATATGAATAAAGCAGCATTGGAAATGAAGGATCGTCTTCCTAAACAAATCAATTGTGATCCTACCATAGTGCAAAATGTAATGAATTTCTTAGCATGAGCAATACTTTGAAATTTTATTTCACTTTAATTTTATTTTTTTATTTCCAAAAATAAACACAAATAAAATTCAATCATGAAAGATATAAAAATACCAAAAGTAAAACAATTAAAGAGTAAAATTAAAAACATGGTTAAACTATATTAAAATAAATAAATAAAAATTAATTAATATAATAAAAATTGATAATTTTTTAATTGTGTATAAAATAAAATTTGACATACAGATTTAGTATCTCCAAATATTAAAAATTCATATTAATACATTAAATAGTGTTTATTTTTCTATCACCTTATATTAAAATTTTATATTAACACATTAAACAATGTTTTATTTTTCTACATCAGCCAGGCCTATCCTTTTTATTATCAGTCAAATAAGCCATTAAAATCTTACCACACTTTTCATTTTTATTTTAACTATATTAACACTGTTAAAAACTTCTTGAATTGATCTTCTCAATTAAATTCTAAATAATTAAAAAAAAATTGCTGTTGTTACTTTCTCACATTCATTCCATAATACACATTTAATTTTGATTGGTTTAGTTTTTATGTTATTGCATAGTTGATTAAACACTTCAAATTAAAATGTAAACACAACACATAAAATTAAAAGTAAAGATGAAATACCATAAAACTAGATTAGATTACTGGAAAAGAAAAATACATTAAATAAAATAGAAACTAAAGCCAATGCATTCATTAAAACTTAAAAGAAAATCACCATATCCCATCAATCTTAAAATCTAAAAAAAAATCTGGCAGATAAATTCTCAACATCTCCAATATTGTTTGTTGAATCTCCTTATCAGGATGAAGTTCACCTTCTTCGTAATAGAATTTATTGAGATCGAAATCCAAAATTTTCTTTTGAACTCTGTTGTCATTTTCTTTTACTTCTTTTATCTCTACTTCTTCTACTGGAGATAGTTTCTTCACTTCTTTTATTTCCATTTCTTTTACTTCTTGTATCTCTACTTCTTCGACTGGGGATAGTTTGTTCACTTCCTTTATTTCCATTTCATCTCGCACAGAATGATGTATTTTTTTCTCGCTCATTTTGATTCTTTGTTAGAGTGGTTGCTTGTAAGTTCTCTTGATTTGGTTACTTTATATATACACAAATTTTTATATTTAAACAGATAAATGTGTTGAGAATTGAAGAGTTTTAACCAATCAAACAAGTAAAACAAAAAAGTAATCATTATATTAAAGCTTTTAGAAAAAGTAATCAGTACACGTGAAAAGAAATTACATGATGAAATATTTTGAAAATATTTATATGTAATCAGTATGTGAGAGATGTTAAAGGGTAAAACGGGAAATACATAGGTAAATATACTAAAAAAAGTCAATAAAGTCACTTATTTAGAAAAAATAAAAAATTTTAAAACTACACTTATTGTGAAATGGAGGGAGTAGCATTTAGGAAACTAAAAAGATAGAAACTTTCACAAATTTTTATAAACTTTTATATCTAACTTTTTAAAATAATATATATATATATATTAATAGTGAACAAATCTAATGATGTTCCAAACACTTTTTATTATATTAAATAAACAAATAAATGATGAGGTTTTAAAATTTGATCCTTTATGTTTTCCATTCTTACTTTCGAACTTTGATCTCCAATAACTTGTCTTCAAAGAAGATTTGAATTTGAAATACCAGTGGCTTTAGACACTCACACACTCAAATGAGTAAATTATTAAAGAATAGAATGGTGTGAGGATGATGAACAAAGATGAGATTTAGCCTAAGGAATTACTTATCTTGTGACTGAAATAGTCTGTCCCTTTTATACTTACCATTAGATTTGATGAAATATTCACAGATTCACTGGCCCAATATGTTAATGAATCTAACCGGGTGAAACACGACAGTTTAAGGTAGATCTCACTTGATTGGTTATATGAGTAAGTTGGTCGCTTAAAGTTTAAACAAGACGCTTGAGGTCTAACTAACCAACCCAAACTAGCTAAATAATGGCTTTTGACTAAAAGGTCGGTGGCTGGCCCAATATATGCGATTAGAGGAAATCTACAATTAATGGATCTAGATATAGTGTCCACATTAATCGATTGCATGATTTGTCAAGAGGATCAAGCGAATAGCACTTAAAACCAAAAGGGATTCATAATGGACCCTCAAGCGTAATCATTAAGTAGATTGGGCTCTACGCTTGCTGGCTGGGGAACCAACAAGTAGAATTCGATGTTATAAAGAGAATCACTCATAAAAAAAAATTGGGAATGACAAAACGAAAGCTCCAACTTAAATCACAAGATTAGCAAAAAAAGCTCAACTCGAAGATCATTAGAAAAAAAAATCATAATAATAATAATTATAAGAAACAACTCATATACATAAAACAATAATAAAATCCATATAAAGAAGCTCATATGAGATGCCTGTGCAAGATGCCTAATATACAATGAAATAATGACAAATAACACTCTAGCATGCACGAAGGGAAGTTTTCATCTTAGTGATATTTGAAATACAATTTCCCTCGAAGGTATTTACCAAGGTAAGGCCAAAGAAAATCCAGACATACATTATACTGTTGACTAGTAACTTCGCCAATGTATCATCTACTTTTATTATTCTCCCTAAAGATATGTCTAGTCATGAAGTCTAAAGAATTTATACTAAACATACCGTTCTCAAGTCAGAATATTCTAATAAATACAATCTGAGTGATTTAGGACCAAGTGAACCATTAATGTTGAATCAGACTTAACCCACAGCTTTCATCATTGCTTCTCAACCACAATCGCCACATTAATAATGAAAGCAAATACTTCCGTCTCATACAAAAATCATTAACCTTTAAAATAAGAAAATCAGAGTTTGAAAAAACCCTAAATCCGTGCAGTGCCATAAATATTAACCATTATATAAGAGGACTTGGATAAATCCATTAAATTTTTATAACTTTCTTAGAGCATTGATAATAGACTATAAGTTTAAAGTAATTGAAAAGAATCAGATATAATCATATATTATATGCAGCCCTAAACTTAAATTAGTGTGATTCATGACCTAAACTCAAAATATTGGCCATCTAAGTTGAAATGTTACCCTTTTGTTGTAATAAAGAATAAGATTTCTAACTTAACATAATTTCGAATAGGTCGTAATAAATAGAGACTTCAATATAGTTATCGCCCCATATTCGCGTCATAATTTGTTAACTCTAGTAATAAATAAAAAATCCTAAGCAATATGATTAAAGAAAATGGATAGTGATTGAGAAAGTGATTCCAAATCTTGATAGAAAATAGACATTCCAAAAAGATGTGATCAATGATCTCCGCGTGCCTTATAGAAAAGATGTATTGGTGTTAAAACAATCCCTCATTACTACAACATAAACTGCGTGAGAAGAACATCATGAATCATGCATTAAAATCAAGATGGAGTGATATCACGGAAAGTGTTGCACTTACAACCAACGACCACACCTACACATTGAAAGTGTGAGCAAACTCATCTCCACATAATCTATCATCCCCTCTATAATTCCTTCTATTTTTAATATCTCCAAAGCCCCTATTATTACCTACCTCACCTAAATTAATTTCCTTAATAAAAATGAGTTATTTTTTTCTCATTTTCCTTCTTTCTGCGCTAACTACTTTCGTAAACCTCAACACTTCTTCATCTACATCACTATCAACTTCTTCTGGACTAGTTGCATCATTGTTATGATCTAATTCTAGGTCTTCTGGTGGATCTTCTTCAGATTCGTCTTTAGATCTACCTACATCAACATGTCTAACTCGAGCTGAACTCTCTGCAGCTAATCCTTCTCCACCATTTTTGCATTCATATAAACTCTAATCTACCCTAGGTTGATTTGTTGTTTCAGTTACATCGGTTTTTTTTGTAACTCATCAGTCAGAATCCCTGATCTCTCCTTTGCCTCACTTTGCTATAAATTTTTAATCTCTCTGAAGATAATCTTTCGGACCACCAAAAGCACATGATCCCTCACTAACTTCTATATTGGTCAAATACAAAACTAGCACAGTGCTGACCACATGTTCAATAAAAATGTCTTAATTTTTAATCAACGAATATTTCCAACTGATCCTCAAATGATCGTGCAAATTTAAGGTTACCATTATCACGAATCGGTAGTCTACATGTCGTAAAACCAGGTTTGGTATACAAGAAAACAAATCAATCTAATTAAGAATATAAACAAATCATATCTCAATCAAATTAATTAAACTTAAAAAGGAATTAATCTTACCAATTAAAGCCAAATAAATCCAAAAAGGACTCCATCCACATGCAATAACATTCAAAGACAACAACCACGTAAACAAATTTTTAAGATATTTGAACTCACAACACATACATCTAATAAGTACAGTTCAACAAGTTTTATAACAGATTACCTCACATACATGAAAATAAGAGTTGTAAGCTACTTACCTTCACTGAATTAATATCCACCCCTAAACCAAAAGTACTACCATAAACCTACCTATTATCTAATTTATACAATAGCTCTTCATAGAAACATATCTACATATCACTGTAATTAGATATTACTGATGTAGTATTATCAATACTCATGATTCAAAGCAATGAAAAGGAAGAAGCAGATCATATTAACAACACCAAAATCTGGAATGAAGTAACAATTCATGTCAACATTAACACCGTTATATTATGCTGACCTAAAACATGAAACCTTATTTGAAGAACATAACTTGCTGCTTACTACATCTACAAAATTATATCCAATCGCAAACATACCAATACTAATCTACGGGGATGTGTTATCTAATCGGATAAAATTACAACAAAAGATTGGCCACGTAAACATTACCAACAAAACATGCAATGGAGTAGTTCGTCATTAAATAACATCGATAAAGCTTAAGCTCGAACACGTACCTTAACAAAACTGATTCAATGCCAGAGCAGATTGTAAATCGAATTGGAAGATGCGTCTATCTGTACAACCATATCTTCAGCTAATTAAATCACCTGATGTCGCAATCATTACCCAAACAATTTGCTGCAGCTCTTATATCTTCTATGAATGAATTCGATACTAAAATTCTGTAAGCCAAAAGGGAAGATAATGCCATAGCAGAAAATCAACTAGCCTAAGAATTAATATATGGAATTCGTTTCTAGATCTTGAAGAAGAAAGTAAACTTGCGGAGCAAAAGGTAAATTTCTCTTCGAATGAATTAGAAGATGAAGAAATGTTAGGAAGGGTTTTCAATTGAACTCACTCATACTCATCACATCGGTTTTAGAATTACAAACTAGGTTTATCAAGGTAAGAATATTTTAGGAATACATTAACTTGAAACTCAATTTATATTATTTTAAATTATTTATTTAATTATTTTTTATATTAAAAGGTATAATTAATAATGAGTGCAAAATCAAATTTAAAAAATTTATTTTTAGAAGATTTTAAAATTGGCCTAAACTAATTCAAACTTTTCAAAAGAGTTAAAATCTATTAATGGATTTTTTAAAAATAGTATTGATAAATTAATAAAATAAATTTATAAAATTTAATAATAATAATCATAATGAATTAACAAAAGTGATAAATACCGCGAGCAAATTGATTAATACCGCATTTATTTTTCAATTATATCCTCAACATAATTAAAAATAAAAAAAAATAGTTTTTTATTTTAATTGAAACTCTTTATTTCGTTCTCTCATCTCAACTGATTATTTTCTTTTCATGATTTAAACTCGTTCCATTTTTTTTATCGTCTCAGCTCAAATAATTTTTTTTTCATTATCTCAACCCGTTTATTTTTTTTTCAATTACATAATCATAAAAGATATGGATGGAAGTAACTATACCTTCGTATCATTATGTTCTATTCGAAGGGATTGTTAAATACCGCAGCAAATTTATTATACCTATCTGTCAACTCTATGGACATGCCAATGTTTCTCAAAACCCTAGAGGACAACTCTATGGACATGCCAATGTTTCTCAAAACCCTAGAGGAGGAGAGGGAAAATAAGGTGAGTGGACTCTTTTAAGAGGGAAAACTATTTTTGTTTTTGGAATTCTTGAAGAATATTGGAAATAAGTTGTGGAGAAGAAATCAAATAAAATGGTAAAAGTGGAATAATAGATGCGGTATTAATAAGTTTGCTGCGGTATTTAACAATCCCCTAAATTAATTTGATAGTACGAAAAAGAACCTTTCAGATATAATATATATAGAAATAAAAATAGACGGAAGCAATGACCAGATGGATACATGAAAGTATCAGGAAGTAGCAGCCAAACATATCTGCCTTAACCTCAGAAAGATCTAGAATATACAACACTAGCACATCATTGATGACCTCAGCACCACCGATGAACCGCTTATAGAGCCGTACATATTTTCCCATCTACAACTATAAATACAATACAAACCCCTCACTCCACTCAAAACAACAACAATGGCAGAAAAGCTCGTCCTCCTCGATTTCTGGGCCAGCATGTTCGGAATGAGAGCAAGAATCGCCCTAGCAGAAAAGGGTATCAAGTACGAATACAGCGAACAGGACTTGCTGAACAAAAGCCCTCTTCTTCTGGAGACGAACCCCATCCACAAGAAAATCCCCGTCCTCATCCACAACGGCAAGACCATCTGCGAGTCTTCCATCATCGTCCAGTACATCGACGAGGTCTGGCGTGAGAAGTCTCCTCAGCTTCTCCCTTCCGATCCTTACCAGAGAGCCCAGGCGCGGTTCTGGGTAGATTTTATTGACAAGAAGGTGTATGACGCCGGGAGGAGGATCTGGCAGTCGAAGAGTGGGGGAGAAGAGCAGCAGGCGGGGAAGGAGGAGTTTGTTGAGTTGATGAAGATATTGGAGGGAGAGCTTGGAGAGAAGGCGTTCTTTGGTGGGGAGAGATTAGGGTTTGTGGATGTGGGTCTGATTGGGTTCTATAGCTGGTTCTATACATTTGAAAAGTTGGGTGATTTTAGTGTTGAAGCGGAATGTCCGAGGATTGTTGATTGGGCTAAGAGGTGTTTGGAGAAGGAGAGTGTTTCTAAGTCTCTTGCTGATGGGGAGAAAGTTTATGAGTTCATTCTGCAGATCAGGAAGAAGTTTGGTTACGAGTGACTTCACTCTGTGGAGTTTTGTATGTTTTGATTTGGATGTGTTGGGTTGGTTTGCTGTCTTGTCTTGTTTTGGAGTCTTCATGTGATGTTGACTGTATTTTATTAACAATAATGTGCATTAGATCATTAAGACCAATTTGTTTGTTTACGTATGTCTTTGAAGAAGAAGAAAAATAATAACAATATCAAATTTTTCCCTAATAATAATAATCTACTGTTTGTCTCGGCATTACAAGAAGAATAAGATTGCATTTTTCAAAAGTTATCACATGCGTATCAAATTCTTTCAGAGGAAGATTCTGCGGCTCTTACATCTTGTTGTATTTTTCTCTATCACAATCAACTAAGAGATATTTTTCTCTGTCACAATCAAGTAAAAGATTGGGCTCAATTTCTTCATAAAAAAGATAGCATGAAGATCATTTTTAATATTTGTTCCGTTCCCTCTTTAAATTGTACGCCAACTAATTTGCGGGTAAAGATCAGTATTGGTTCCGGAAATATCAAGAATAAGATTGCATTTTGACACATTTATATTATTGGTTTGTATATTAGGACACGTTTATATTATTGATCTGTCATATTTAAATATAATATTACTTTTTCTTTTTTTTATGCTTGTATTTTTTCCTGAAAACGAAATTTTAACATTTACATTATTTGTCTCACGCTCATTATTGATCGGTAGTATTTTTCTATCAAGCGAATGTGAATTAATATTTAAATGATTATAGTCACTTCTTCATTAGATATAGTTTAGGAAGAAACAATTTTAAGATTTATTCTTTTTTTTTTAAAAGAAAATTGTACGACGACTAATTTTGCTAGTAATGCAATTTTAGTAATCATAAATCGTTGAGAAAATTGGATAAGATTATTTTCTTTGCCGTATTGGAGATTTTTCTGAAACTACTCATTCATATTTGAAATATTTTTTAATGAACATTTTGTGTCGGCCCACCACTTTATTTGGCGTTGCCTTACTAAATATGAAACTTTAAAATGGTCAATGACCTTGTCTTTGATCAAATAATTTGCTTGAGAGATCCACGTTAATTCGAACATAGATTAAGAAATGAATAGACGGGGAAAATTGTCATATTCTTCTTGGCATTTGAATTTGTTGTTATATTAATTGGCTAGAGTTTTTAATTCAAGAAAATTTGATAGTTCTCGACCAAACTTGTCCCACCATTCTATAAACTAATATGAATTTATGGGTTGAAAATTTTCATCTAAATAGAAGAACCTGATAAACTTAAAACATCATTTTGCCTGTAAATCATACAAAACCATGTCTTATGATAGTATTGCTAATTGAAACTGTTAAGGTAAATTTTTTTAAGAAAATTTCTTTTTTAGTGGGGGAAAAGTGTCTCATTTGTCCAATGTCAAGATTTTTTTTATTTTGATTTTGCAGAATGCCAGTTAGAATGGAATGATTTAGTCAAATACTTAGATATTCACAAGAATAATTTCATAGAATTTTTTAGGATAATGATCCAAGAAATGGTATTTGTTGACTTTGTGAGATAGAAATTCATCAACTAATTTTTTTATCTAAATATTTTGGAATTAGTACGGGTGGTTTTAATGCAAGTATTTTGTAAAAAAAAAAAAAAAAAAAAAAAAAAAGATTTTTGTCTTAGTAAGAATATTTGAATTTTC